>JARUPY010000399.1:0-83848 GCA_029817715.1 Melastoma dodecandrum | reverse complement strand
GCTCAACCTAAGTTTTGTACTTCGTCATTATAGTGCAATCTTATTTCTTCCCCCATGGATGTAGGTTCGATTGACCGAACCTCCTAAATTTATCATCTCCACTTATCTTTCTTTAACTTTTTAATCTGGACCAGAATATGATTCGAACTCATGTCCTAGGCCATCCGCATGCTCTAACACAATACGTAATCACAATCACATAAATTAGGTTATCAATTTATTCTTATATTTTATATACTTTGTTGCTTTGAGTGATGTATTTTCTCCTTCCGATTTTTGCAAGCATTCCCATAACTTTTGTAAGTATTCCCCTTGATTAACCACCGTGTTTTTACTCTTCTCTATTTGGTGACCCACATTTAGAATCAATATTTCAAACTCCATATTCGGTTTGAAAAATATTCCCGATGTGTTTTTTGGTAGTCTGCATTCTCCACTATAACATCCTCATATATGACTGTTTTAAACTTCGACTTTGCTTTTATAAAGACAAACCCGATTAAACATCGACTTTGGAAAATAAAAAAAATTTGTTTAAATTGTTGTTTGATGTTTAAAGTTATTGCCTTTGCTTTGGTGATTCATGTGGTAACCAAGAACTAATATCGACGGACCAACGGTATACTTTTTGTGATGGAGAGAGATCCAAATAATTTGCTCGCGACAACTTGGAATCCTGGTGTGCGTCTTACACAGTTTGCTCAAGGCAAGTATTGTCATATGTACAAAAACGTCACTTTATTATGAAAGGCATAACAATAGAGATTCTATATATAACAATTTGCTTATTGGAGAATTTAATATGTGTGGCTTAATGCTATATATCCTAAACGACTTAGTGTTAATTCATATTAAATTAATTCATGAACTAACGCTAAGTATCGTTCATAGAGTGCTCGAAAAACTCAAACTTAATTAGTCAAGGATGAAGCCATACGTCAAAATAGAGTCACTATATGAGCACTAACGCGAGAATCCTTTGAGTCTTCACCGGTCTAATAGCTTGAGAGCATTGCTCTTCATAGAATTAATCAAATCTTTGAGTGAGGTTTTCTTCTCTAATTGCATACTATTTCATTCTGCTCTTGATCGAGTCAAACGGTGAGATTATGATTTTTAAAAAAATATTTTCAAATTTTCAAAAACCAAAAATCAATCCAAACTAAATGAGGCAAACTATTAATAGGCCTACCTTCAAAATTTTAGACAATTGAAAAGGAACTTTTGGAAAGCTCACATTAAAATTTACATGAACTTGTTAGTCTAATTATTTATTTGAACATTAAAGAAAAAAAAAAAGTTAATGTAAAAAGCAACGTAATCTTAATCCAAAATATCAAGACGAGTTGGATGCTTAGGAAGGTTGGGGCCAATATTCCCCTTTTGGCCATCGAGCATTTCTCCTTCCAACAAACGGACAGCCTCGAACGTAGAGCCCACTCCAAGGAGTCGGGAAGTCCGTCGTCCGGACAACCGTCTCAGCCTACGGAGCGTTATCGATCCGCATGGACTGAAACGAGGTGAGGTGAGCTCCGAATGCCGCCGGCTATCGTCTCCAACTTCTCCATTTTCCGAATAGTCAAAAAGACAAGGGACTAAGGGAGGCAATGCCAGTCTCCATCAGGAGGGAAGCACGCCATCTCATCCACGCATTCCATCCTTCCCACGATCCACAATCCTCGTAGTGGGATGAGAGCCCCTCAACCCCCACTCCCCGATCGTTTGATTTAGCTTCCGGCATCCCGCTATCCAAAGCCTTTCCAGGTTCGGGAAAGACCTCCTCTCGTTAAAGCTCGTGATTGCCTTCACAGTCACGAATAAATGAGTTCTTGGAGGGAGGTGAGGCGGTGCATGTAATGAGGCAAAGAACTTCACTTTCCGGCATTCCCAAAGCTGAAAAACTCGACAGTTTGCAGGGGCATCGGGGAAGCTGGTGATTCCTTCGCACTGATGAATCTTTTATTTCTGGAGGGAGGTTAGGTGATGCATGTCATGTGGCAAAGACTTCACCTTTGAACATCTCTCCAACGCAAAACTCGAAATGTTGCAGGGGAGATCTTTAAAGCGCTCCTCCACTAATTCTGGGCAATCCCATGATAGTAAGCTCCCGAGAGGGAGGAGAGGTGTCGAAAGGCTATCTGGCAAAGTTGTGAGGCTTCTGCAACCACGAAAAAATAGCTTGCACAAAGATCGAGATAGGCCGAGTAGTACTTCAGCAGCAAGTTCTGTAATTGACACTAGTCCCTCAAGATTTTTCAAGGGAAAGCTCTTCGAGATTTTTCCGGAAGTCGGCTGCAAAATATCAGCGACTGTGGCAGTCTCGAACAAGTGTCCAAGGTCACATTATTCTCAATGCAGGGGTGGCAGCCCCCCACTGGGGAAGGAACAAAAAAAAAAAAAATAGCTTATCGCAACGATCAACTCTCATTTTCTTTGAGAGAAGTCAGCCCAGAAAATGGTCCCGGCAGCTTCTCCATATCTCGACAGCACTTAATTCTAGTTTATTCAGCTTTGGCGGAGCTTGTTTCTTTGCCAATCCCGTCTACGAAAGACCTACATCGAATACAGGTTCATGATGCCTCAGCTCTTCAAGCGCTAATGCAAGAGTTCGAGAAACTCCAGCTCAAAGTGAACCTGCCGCGAAATATTCCTTAATGTCATATTGGTCATAGATTTAAGTCCCGCTAGACATTTCAAGAGTCCATCGCCACCATCAATATGAAACTTGATGAGGGTTGGAAGGATAAGAGTGCACCCTTCATTTAGTCTGGAACAGCTGAATAACCTTTAGTTCTTGGAGACGAGGAAATGTGCAGGTCTGCCCTCTGTCATCTCCAGGGGGAAGACAATTCCTCCCACGCACCCATGGCCCGCAAAGTTCAAAAGCTTCTCAATGACTGAAAGTATGGCTTTTTCGGACCCGTAAAACTGCGGGACCTATTGAAGATACCGCTTCAAGACCACTAAAGTTCAACCTTTCAAGCGAAGGAAGTCGTCCGAAAGGTGGCAACAAATCCACACTCCCACAACCAGCAAGAGTTATGCTCACCACACTATTCATACTTGAATGGATTGCCGAACCATGACGGGAATAGTTTTTCCCCGCTAACGCCTGAATAACAAAGGATTCAATCTTTCTCGTGGGTCGCATGATGCTCCAAGCAGCTTGAATTGAAAGTCATCTTCGCGTAGATGGTTTTCAGCACACGATCCCCAATCCAAGCTTAGATTGAGAAGCGCTCCTTTCTCAGATAGATTAGCAATCTTTGTGACTTCTACTTCATTTACGTCTCACAGATTACTTATGTGCAACTCCTCGCTTAAGGCATTTGAGTGGTCCGAGTTGCTTCAACCCCTGTTCGGCTTCTTTTCCCACCACACAACCTACCGAGTATCTCGAGATTGGTAAGCTCCACCAATACATTGCGGCATCTCCTTCAAATTGTCTGTTTCTGTTATGTCGAGATGGAGAAGATAGGGTAGCTTATGAATGTTCCTCGGCAACTCCTTAAGCATCTTGCACCCTCGATAGTAGAGATCGGCAACTCGTACCCAGTCACATATTGAAACTGGCAACGATTCGATTTCTGTAGATGAAAAATCAATGGAACCGTAGGAGCTTCAAACACCCCAATTCGGTCGGGCCACCTCCCTTATTTGAAAGAAACGCAATGACAACACCCTAAGGTTCTTCATACTCATAACAAATGTCCATGTATCACATCTTGGTCGACCATAAAACATTTGGCATGTTGGTCTTCGACTATTCGGAAAGGCATAAAGGATCTCAACTTTCATCATGGCGCGATAACCCATTAAATTCACTTCTGAACAAAGCTTTCATAAACGTCATGTGACTATTGCCACATGACGGCACTATTCCAAGCGACTATTCATGAGAGTAACCCTTCTTTATCCACCATCCGAGCTGCCAGTATGAGTATTACATCAATCGATTTTGCAAGGTCCATTAACGAGGTCGTGCATTGAATAACGGGTCTTCTCATCCCCAGCTAGTTGAAGAAGCGACGCGGCAACTAATCGATGAAGATATTTCATTCCCACTTCTCGATAAGCTTTGGTGGGTCCCTCTTTTCCAGCAAACCGTGAATGATCCACAGTCGAATTACCTCGTCTGGATTCGAATAAGTAATCCTTTGGGAATAAAGCGCAAGCGACGAAACATCTCGTTAAATGAACAGGGAGGTGGGCGTAGCTTAACTTTAATGCCGGAGGAATTCCACCTCCGATTCTGTCTATTCCCAAATACCATGAGCTAGCACTTCGCTTCCATTTTTCATCATCGATTTCGAGAAACGAAGCAACCCTCCTATCGTCTATAATAGAAAGTGGAAGCCCCTAACACTTCTTGGCTAATGTATTTGGTGAGCAATATCCAGGAGATGAGTATGTCGATCAAAAGATTCTTCGCCGATGGAGTGAATAGGCAAGTAAAGACAAACACTCCTCCAACGACAACCAGTCCAACTGCTTCGGATGACTGTCTCCGACTCAATCTGGCAACCCCAAGGTTTCTTGTTGTGGAGGAAGTACCCGGCTTCCTTTACTCCCCGAATAAAGAGGCCTAAATTAGAGACTCTAGCTCTTCATACTTTCCATTCCCAGAACGTCATCCACCACAAGAAGGAACTTCTTTCCAGATAAGATTCTCGATTAGGGAATTTCTGAAGATGATTTCAGCATCCTTCTCCACTCCAGACAAGGACGGCGTTACCTGATCTAGTATGGTCTTGGTGATGGCGGTCACGTCAAATACTTCGGATACACAAGCCCAGGCTTTTACCGTGAAGTCTGCGTTATTCACGCGATTATACAGCTCTATGTGCCAGGAGTAGGTCTTACCAAGCCCACCCATCCCCGACAATCTGAAACGACGCTAAAGGGTCGGAACAGAGCCGTGGATCGGTTCGGATCCGTTGCAATCGAAGCAAGCAGCTCCTCCATTTGCATTCTCCCTGCCCACGAACTTGGGCTCGGGCAAGGAAGTGGTTTTGGGGGGGAACCGCGGCTGATCACTGCAAGCCCCGCTCCTCGACACCTTGGGAGCCATTGGAGAGCGTATATGCCGATTGAGCACTTGATCTAGTCTCCGGTCGACGTCCTCGATCTCGTTTGGCCATCCTATGACCCCCTAGATCAGCGCTCGCGTGCGGAATCGGTAGAAGCAAGCAAATATGAGCCGTCGAGGAAGTTTCGACGACAGGAACAGGGCTTTTCCCGCCTTGCACGACTCGGTCGCGCTTGGCGTCGACGGAGAACCCGTCCGAGGATGTCCTCCATGTCGTAGGCAAGGTCCCTGAGGTCCAAGCTAGCCCAAAGGACGGTTGCAGTTGTCGTCATCATAACATCTGCCCTCTCCTCGGCAGATTCCAACACCGCTTGTATCGCGGGGAGCTTTCTCAGCCCAGGGCTTGAGCCTGTCGGAGATGCCGTGTGATCAGAGAGTACTCGTCAAGGAGTAGAGAGCCGATGAGTTGCAGAGACGGGAGAAAGCACATCCATTCTCTCTCCTCTCTCTCTGTCCTCTATCCTTTATTATGATTTGATTACTTCGTTTCTCTTCTTTCCTCAGGGTAAAAAGTTCGCCATTCAAACTCTTTCTTTTTTCTTTTCTTTACACTTGACTTGCGTGAAAACCGAGTCGATTAACCGAATACTCTTAGGGTCGAACTCGGCTCAATTAGCCCGGTCCGAAACATGATCTCGAACTCGATCAATTATAAATGAATTACAACTTAAATTCTGACTCGGTTTAATTACGAAGAGTTTCGAATTTGGGTTCGAAAATAAGTTTGATTTTAATTAATTTTTATTATTTTTTTTATATATTTTATTAAAAAATTATTAACATTTATTATATAATATTAAGAGCTCATGAGATGACTCGTAAACCAATTAAATTGTAAATATTTCAACACGAGCTTCGGCTCGAGTTTCGGCTCAAGCACAATTAAATTCGAGCTCGAAACCGCTCACGAGCTAAAGCGACATTCTTTTTCCGCACTTATTTAAAGTACGTCATGGGCCAGTGTTGATCTGATTCCAAAGTCTTCTTTGGCTCATTTATTCCACCCCAATAAATTTGATTCCATTACGAAAGTTTCTTTATTCCTGTGGGCTATGAAAACATTATCACATACTAATAAATGTTTTTCGAGTAATAGTACCTTTCAAGTATAACCAATTTTTATAAAGTGATAATCCCAGGTAGTTCACATAGGTAAAAAATAATAAAAATTTGATAAGAATATATATGTTTATAATCCATAATCTATTTCTTCATTATTTGTTTCGAAATCTATATCCCAATAAATACAGAAATTGGAATGTTTTTTTTTTTTTTTTTTACACAAAAAAACATTTTGGACAGGCAAATAGATAGGGGGTTTTATAGGTTTTTTCTATATGAATTCTGCAGTTTAGCTATTGATGGTGGAAGAGGCTACATATGTGTTATTTGTATTTGATATAAATAACTATACTTTCAGACACCTATTGGTAAATAGAAACAACTAACTAGTGAGAAATACCTAGGAGACGCGACTTGTTTCATCACAAACAATAAAGGCAAACTTATAACAGATAATTTTTTGTAAAAAAAGGGAGCCACAAATCGGCTCACTCTAGAATTCTTCAACACATATCCAACACGGACGAGGCTAACGACTCGTGCACGGGGTCCATTCGTGTTTAAATCGAAGTCACAGTGGCACTTCTCTCGTACAATTTTTCATATAAAATGTTATGAACTTATTTACGAAACAAGGGTCAAGGGGTTTTCAAACAATTGTACGAGCCCAAAACCTAAATAAAGCGTGTAAGTAAGAAATAGTGAAATTTATGAAATTTTTCTCGTACAAATTATACGAAATCCATTATGACAGCCCACCTTCTAGAAAGAGTTTTCATAAACTCGAAACAGTGCCATGAAGCACGGATGGACTAGTGCACAGTTCGATTATCCCTTGCCCCTACCCACACCGCCCAACTATCGAATTCTCTTTCACTTACGGAGTAGAAGATGTTTCTTCAGATTGTTTGGTCGAGGAGTCAGTAGATTAAGTGATGGTTAAAGTTGATTCTCTCTAACTCTTATGTTATTAGTCCCCATTCTTCTTTGGAAGTTTATAGAGTTAATTCAAGTTAAAGAGCTTTTACAATTTGGCAGGGGAGTGCAAGGAATATGTCCCATCTCCTAAATGGCCGGTCAATCCCGGGAGTAAAGCTTGGAAGGGCGGACAGGTTGTTTGCAGGGTGTCCGACAGAGTCGTGTGGCTTCTGCAACAATAGTTATTCAATTCCCGCAGAGATCGAGTGAGAGACTACCTACTTGGAGCTAATTCTGTAGTATGACATAAGTCCCCCCAGATTCCATAGGAAATCTCCCTCGTAGAGAAGGTCTGAAAGTCCTAAAGTTGTCCATTTCGGGATTTTTTCTTATAGGTCCTTTTCTAAACTTTTGTAGTGAATCAAGACAGTGGGATGGCAATCTGGTTCAGTTGGAAGAGAGTTCGTTTTTTTGCTCTTTCCTTTCTTCGTTTTATACTCACAGCATGTGAAGTTTACAGTGTTCTTGACCCTGGTTTTGGCAGCGAGAAAGTGAGTTTTCTCTTCTTTCCAATTGGTATACCTCTAAACGCAGTGCCTTATTTGCAGCGGAACATGTTAATATTCAGTTCTGTAATTTAAAGCAGAATACTAGTATTTCTTACTGCAGTTTCAGCGAGTGTCATCTAGGCCTGGTGGTGCGTCTTAAGATTGCCTCAAGAATTGGTAGCTTGCTGCTTCAGACTTTGGATCAGACAACATCCGACATTTTCCTCCTTCATTGTTTCAAAAGCCTACTGGCCAAAAGTTGTAGTGGCTTCTGGAGGAAACAATAGGATGTGTCGATGTTGTTGTAATTTATGACAACCTGATGATGTCTTATGGGACGTCCACACATGGATTTCGGTTTGGTCGAGAAAGCTTCATCTGCTTGATATCCGCTCGTAGAGGACAGCCCACGGTTAGGAAAGTCCGTGGCTGAGGATCTTCCAGCAAGGTCTGCACTTCCCCTGGTTGGGAATTTGACACTGTAAAATGTTTCTGGTGGTATACGAGCCTGTCCTTTTTTAGTGATACCTGCAAGATTGAATTGGTGCCTGTTCCTGCTCCACTCACACTCAGCACATAAGTGATTTTTTGAATGTGACAACGATAATCCCCAAGTTTTGTTGATTATTTGCCTGCGCGGAGAGCTTGTTGGAGGTGATCGAAGTATAAATCTTGCACATAGACTATCAACACGATCTATCGTATCTATACGATAAAAAATATGACAGATATGCCTTCAGACCACATGTGACAGATAAACAACATGGTCTTGTCTTCGTGTACAAGTGTTGGGGGAGGTGGAATTTGGATAACCCATATAACTCTCAGGTTCGAGCGTTCGACAAACATGAGCTATTGATGCTATTCAAATTGGGACTGACTAGTCACTATCGTTTGCCCAGAAAACGCTTGGGCGGGTAAACCTTTTAACCAGGACCAGTGTCTTAAATTTGTAATATACCATGCAGCTCCTTATTTATGGTATCGCGGCGTGCTGTTACGAGGTGGATGTCCTTTTCTACGCCCAGGCAATGGTCCCGGAACTACCCTAAAATGTGGATCCACTACAAATAATGTTTGCTTTCGAATAGACACGTATACATATAGACGGATTCAATGTGTATGTTATATGTGGAATCCATTTGAATGACTTGGGTCGTCATTGAGATTGTTCCACTCGTAGCACGATGAAAATGATGGCAAAAGCTTATATTATACAACATCTTTTACTAAATCGAGTACACTAATAAACACTGATTACCGAAATGTTTGGCCCCCCCACCATAGAATTCTTTCAGACCATGTTTTTCTTCTTTTTAAACTGAAAAGCATTAAGGTTGGTGAAAAGAAAAACAATGTTTCCATTCGTGATGAGTGATGATAATATTCGAAAATCATGGAATGATTTTGGACTGAATAAGCATGGAAAAAATCATTAAATTTCACGTTTGTTTACGTTTTTTCATAACTAAAAGGTTGTTAGGCCGATTTAAAGACATTGTCCAACTCTAACCCAATACATCCTCGTATACGAATTTGAGATCAGGTGAACCTGTTGAAAATGAAAATATATATTATGTCACGCTTTCACCTACAAGTTCGGGCTTTTAGGACAGTTGGCGTTGACTAATGTACAGAGTGTTGGGACGGTTTTGATGATGAACCGGACCCTCTGTACTACAGAAGGTCGAACATTCTATTCTACAGAAGCTTCTTATGTTAAGGGCTTTATGTAAGAATTATTCTTGTAATTAAATGATTAGTTATCAATTATTTAATTACGAAATATACATTATCTGATTAAGATATTCGTCTAATCAGATTACCCTGATTTGATTTCCAAATAATCATATTGGAGATAATATTTCTTATAGAAGGAAATAAGATCTCTATTTATGGAAATGTTCTACTAGTTGGTCTACAGGCTTCTGTAAGCTCTTACGACCCTTATATGACCGTTATTTGGATACCTATCACCACCACCTGTCCAGATACATTCTCACGTGTGTCTTTATCAGGATGGAACGAACATTTACCCCAATGGAAATAAATCTTCGATTGTTTCCATCCGTAGAAGGCTATCGTGCAGAACCTTCTGTGATACCTTCTGTGCTGCATTATTTAGGGAAATAATCATATCCCTATTTTATTTTGATATGATCATCTCCATTGCTGAATGCATGCACGTGTATTTCATTCTGTTTATTATGTTTTAATTTCTTATTTTTCAGATTACGTTTTTATATTTTCCCTTTTGTATTTTACTCTTTGAACCGTGTATATAAATAGCCATGCTCTCTCCCATTGTATCCATCAGACAATTCATTTTCTCTTCTCCCATTCTATCAAGAGAGAGCGTGTGCTTGAGCTTTGCTTTAGTTCTTTCATTCGTTCGAGTTAGTCACACGAGGAGCACTACCGGCGGAGGCTGCATCGTTGGTGAAACCTTTTGGGAGAGTGACTCGGGGGCTCGAGGGACTCGACTGGAAGCTGCAGGATACGTTGGCTGGAGGCACGGCTGGAGGTCGTGTGATCAACGTGCAGCGGGTCGGAGAGAAGGGCTGAACCTCGGGAGCACAGAAGGTGAGGGACTAACCAGCTTCTGTTGTGTAGAGCTCTGTGTGCAGGACCCTCAGGACAAGAGGAAGGTTGTCACCTCAGGACAAGAGGAAGGTTGTCACCTCAGGACAGGAGGAAGGCTGTCACCCCAGAACAGAGGGAACGTTGTTCAATCTCAGGACTGGAGGAAGGCTATCACCTCAGGACAGGAGGAAGGCTGTCACCCCAGGACAGAGGGCACGCTGTTCATCCTAGGACAAAGGATACGTTGTCCACCCTAAGACAAAGGGAACGTTGTCTACTTGCGTAGGGTTCGCTACGTACTCGCATGGGGTACGCCATGAAGTCGTTATCCCTGAGGGATTGCGCATTTGCTACCTTGTTAGTCACGTTAACGCGTGCAACCTCCTGTAGTGCAGAATCTTTGGATCTGTACAACCCTCTGTAGAGCAGAACCTTCAGGTCTGAATCTACTTTAGTGCAGAACCTTACGGTCTGTACAGCTCTCTGTAGTACATAACTCTACGTTCTGTGCATACATTCTCTTTGTCACTTTTGCTACAGAACCTCACGGTCTGTTCAGTAGAAGGTTGACAACTCTTAGTACAGAATCTTTCAGATCTGTGCTTCTCAAACAAGTCATTTCTAATACGAACCATTTTGGTTTGTTAAAGATTGACACTCTTGGTACAGAACCTTGCGGTCTGTGCTATAGCTTCTGTGATACAAAATCCTTGGATCTGTTCTATAGAAGGTTGACGCTTTTAGTATAGAATCACTTGATCTGTGCTATAGAAGGTTTAACACGTCTGATACAGAACCTTCTGTTCAGTATTGTGTCTTACCTTCTTCGACACAGAACCTTTGGTCTGTGTTGTGCCTAAGCTTCTTCGACACAGAACCTTCTGGTCTGTGTTCTGCCACTCAAGCCTCTATTGAACAGAACCTTTGGATCTGATTTCAGTTGCAATCATTTGTGTAATTTGTACATAGATACATTTGAGTGGAAACCATCCAGTATTTTGGGTGAAGAGTGGAGTAGGCAATTTGCCGAACCACTATAAAAAGCTTTGTGTCCAATCAAACATTTTGCGAACACAATCAAACGTTCTGTTGTACAGAAACCTATCTAAGGTTCTGTGTTACAGAAACTTCCTTCCGCTGCGGGGTAAAACGAAAAAGCGTTAAAATCCGAATTTGGAGATTAACACTAATTCACCCCCCCTCTTAGTGTAACAAGAAGCACACCCCAGGGACCAAAGAAGCTCTTACCACTGAGGTGTTCCCTTGACGATACATTTATTTATGTTTTAATGTAATGATTAATGTTTAGTAGACGTGACTCCATTTTAGTTATATTTGTCCATAATATTTCCGTCAACAATGTTAATAGTATATTTAGCCATGGAGAGATAAATATTAAGCTCCAAGTTGGGCAGTTATCAAAATAATTAAGGTTACTTTATTTCCAAACGATTTTTTAATATAAAATCATTTCTAAAAGTTTTATATTATCGTTGTGAGGAGATGGCCAAAAAGCTGAAATATTTAGTTCCCTTTCGAATGGTCATATTAGTCTGAGTAATAGATGTATGGTAAAAAGCTATGCTGATGCATGAATGAATCAATAATGGCAACGGCTTCACCTTTTTCTAGTGAGTTGAATCTTCATTAGGAGAAAAAAAATTAAGGTACGCCCATCATCTTCATTCAAAATTTTTTCATATTTTTATTAAATTTTCTAAATATCATGATGCGGGTCATATTTAAATAACATGACATTGTGCATATCATATATGAAAAATCTTAAATAAAATGACGTGCCTACATCGAAATGATGTCATCTAGTCGAAGGTAATATGTTATATTGATCGGGTACAATTACTTGCCTTTATGTCATAAAGTAGCATGATATTTTCGCTCGTATGTTTATGAGCTTATATTTTAAGTCAGGTCAAATCATTTTTATTTAATATTTTATTCTATATTATGAATATGTTACACCATTTCGAGTCTTATATTTGGACCGCAAAATTTGGCTCAAACAATGACCTTAAACATATGAATGTTATTGATAACTGCATTAACAAACATTAGCGAGTTAATTGGAAATTTGTGGAAATGAAAGTGTTTTTAACTTTACTCAAATATGTTTAAGTGGAAACTTCTTCCATCAAAGTGATGTTCAATCCACTTTTTCACTTTATGTGCAAAAAAGTGATAACTATATGAAAGTAGGGTTATTTCGTATCTCTAATGATGCTTTATGTGTTAGTCCGTACGAGTATTGCTAGGAATTGGGTAGGATTTGAGTGCTTTTTAGTTTAGTTTTATTGTAAGCCGATCTTTGTTATTTTCATAGTTTTTTACTCTATTTTAATTTGAATCGTTTATTTTGTTGATGCATCTTGGTTTGTCATGTTTTAATGTAGGAAAATGAAGGAGATCTTGAAGTTGGGACGAAGTAAAGTGCATATGAGCGGAAATTGGACAGAGAACGGAAGGATGCGTCCCTCTTTTCTCACGGACGCGTCCTTGGGAGTTCTGTGGATTCAAGTGACCACCCGATGAACCTATTTCCAAATCGCTCAAGGAGTACTTCAAGACTTCCTGAGGCTGCACTATTTAGATTTGGAGAATCTTAGGAAATCTTTTTTAGAGGGGAACAATATATTCAGTTTTTAGAGGAACCTGAGGGAGTTTTATTCTGGGGGAGAGGGAGGAGTGATTAGACTGAAGAACGGAGAAAGAGGTGGCGACTAGGATTGAAGCGGAGATCGGTATGAGGCTACTACTTCTCGGATCGGAAGATCGGGAGGGCATTTCTCTTTTCTTTCCCTTTGATCGCTATCGTTTTCTCTTGAACTTGGGATGAATTTCTTCTACGCTATGAATTAATTCCGTTTTCTAGGACTTCAATGGAAATTAACGACTTTATTTAACGAGTGAATCCTTTTCTCCGTGTTATTCGAATTCGTGTGGTTACTTATTCAAATCTTGATCTTAATGTGATTAATTGACTTGCCACCAAGTAATTTGATATGGAGAACTATTCGGGCTTGGAAAAGTTGTTGAGGTTAAGCCTTGGATTAAATAGATAAGTTAGCGTCACGTTGGAAAACGGATCTAATTCGCGAGAAGGATAGGAATATACCGAATCGCCTTAGGTAGCCATTTAGGGTTGTTGCATAATGGGTTCCCACTAGTTAATTGCCTAGAAATAGAATGATTAGCTCGATACAGGGAATACGTCCTTAGAGCACTCGGAGAGGCGCAAGGAGATTATCGAACCTTAGGTTAGTAACTTGAGAATTAGATAACTGGAGAAAGGAAGGAACGAGTTAGATAATTCGTTAGGGGAAATTGATAGTCCTTGTCTTTTAATATCTGATTGAATTGTCGTTTATTTGGATTTTATTTTTTCTGTTTTACTCTCATTCATCTTGTTTAACTTGACCTCGATCTCGTTAAACGTACGACCATTTAAGAATTTTTCTATGTTGATTCTCTATGGAACGACCTCTACTTACCCTATCTGCAAGTTAGTTAGGTTTGTTAGAGTATTTAATTTTCCGCCTTCGACAAGCGTGATCAAATTTTGGCGCCGCTGCCGGGGAATCAATTTTCAGAAATTTTCTTTTCTACTGTCATCACGTTTATCTATTTAGCGTTCAAGTTGTTTAATTTTCTTTACTCTTTTCTATTGTATTTAGGTGTATGCGACGAACTAGAAACACAGAAACTCTCCCTTTTGATCCTGAAATCGAAAGCACTTTCTCTAGACTGGTTCTTGAGAAAGCTAGTGCACAACAAAGCAACATGGACCGAAACCTAATTCCAACTCAACAAAACGAGAGATAACAGGACATTGATAACAAGCCGATGGTGGAATTCACTTCAGCAAAATCTCACATTTACCGGTTTTGCATCGTTGCACCTGCGATTCAAGCTCGAGAATATGAGATAAAGACATCGGTGATTCAGATGATTCAGAATTCAGTGATGTTTCGAGGAGCACCGATCGAGGATCCACATGAACATTTGAGTAAGTTCTTATGCATATGCGACTGTTTCAGGCAAAACGGAGTGCCACATGATGTAGTTCGATTGAAGTTATTTCCCTTCTCCTTGAAGGAGAGAACATGGAGTTGGCTGAACTCGCTACCGGCTGGATCAATTAGTACTTGAGAACAGATGGAAGAAGCATTCTTAGACCAATATTTCCCGCCATATAAGATATCCCAAATGAGGAATGAAATTACCACATTCAAGCAACATGAGACAGAAACTTTCGTGGAGGCTTGGGAGCGCTTCAAATATTTATTAATCCAATGCCCATATCATGATTTACTGGGATGGCGACAACTGGAAGCTTTTTACAATGGGTTGACGGAAACATCGTGCAAGGACCTCAACTTAGCATCGAACGAATCTTTCTTACGAAAATCATATGTGGATGGCAGAGAGCTTCTGGAGACTATGAGGAGGACTTGTGTACCAAGTCAATCATTTTGGCCGGATAAATGGTAAAAAGACTACGGGTCTTCATGAACTCGATGCACTCACATCTATTCAAGCACAGATATCGGCGTTGGCTAAGAAGTTCGAGTCGGTGAATGTACAGTCAATACAAAGTACAACTAGAGGATGTGATATCTACGGTGGTGGACACATAATAGATCAATGTTCTGCTAGCATGGAAGAGGCTAATTTTATTGGAAATCAAAGGAACAATCCTTATTCCAACACGTATAATCCGGACTGGAGGAACCATCCTAACTTTTCTTGGAAAAGGCAACAAACAGTGGATCATCGAGCAACACATCCTCTAGGATTTCAACAACCTAAAGCCCCATAACCAGAAAAGAAGACGAATTTTGAGGATTTGATGATGAAGTACATGGCGAATCAAGATGCCATAATAAAAAATCAAACAACATCAATCAGGAATTGGAGAATCCAGTCCGTCAGCTCGCTCAAGCCTTGAACTCGCGTCAACAAGGAGGGTTGCCAAGTGATACTGAGGCTAATCCACGAGAATATGTTAAAGTAGGAACTTTGAGAAACGGTCGGGCACTTGAAGAGGTACCGCCAAAGATTCGGTCGAGTGACAATAAAAAGTCAAGTGTGATTAGTGATCTTCCACGAGAACCAATCAATGAGGAGGCGGACACATCCAGGTTGAACAAAGGATTTGTGAATTTTCACATAACCGAGAAGGATGTGTCCATCGGATCTGAAAGATGCGTCTCTGGACATTCTGTGGAAGACGCAGCGCAGAAGGATGCGACCCTGCCATCTGAAGGATGCGTCCCTCCCCCAACTGAACAACCACATCGTCCCACTTGGATAATACCCAACATGGGGAAGCTAGAACGATGACCGCTTCCATTCCCTCAAAGAGCTAAGAAGCATGATGAAGCCCAATTCCGTAAGTTTCTCGACGTGTTTAAGAAACTCCATATTAACATTCCTTTTACAGAAGCTTTTGAGCAGATGACGAGCTACGTCAAGTTCATGAAGGACATTCTATCGAAGAAATGAAGGTTAGGTGAGTTTGAAACCATTGCACTAACGGAAGAATGCAGTCCCATTTTGCAATGAAAACTTCCTCCTAAACTAAAAGATCCAGGTAATTTCACTATCCCTTGTACTATCGGCTCACAATTTCTTGGTAAGGTTTTGTGTGATCTTGGTGCGAGTATCAATCTTGTGCCTTTATCTGTATACCATGAGTTAGGTTTGGGGGAAGTGAAACCTACGTCTGTGATGTTGCACTTAGCTGATAGATCAATAACATATCCCAGGGGTATTGTTGAATATGTGCTTGTTAAGGTGGATAAGTTTATCTTTCTAGCGGATTTCGTAGTTTTAGATTTTGAGGAAGATAAGAATATCCCCATCATTTTAGGGAGGCCATTCTTGGCAACAGATAGAGCCATCATTGATGTTCAAAAAGGTGAATTGACCATTTGAGTTAATGATCAGAAGTAACCTTTAATGTTTTAAAATCGATGAACTGCCCGTGTGAACCTGATGAATGCTTTCTTCTTGATGTTTTGAATAGGTACGCTACCGAAATGCCCTATGATGATCCACTTAAAATTGCAAAGAATTCAATGTCATCTGACAACGAAGAAGTACAAGAAGTGACAAAATCAATATATGCAATACCACACATGTTAAGGGAAGCACATTTTGAAGCTTTGGAGAGGCCACACTATCCGATGAAACCATCGATTGAAGAACCACCCCAATTAGAGCTAAAACCATTACCTGAACACTTGAGGTATGCATATCATGGAAGTAATGAAACTCTCCCTATTATTATTTCACCGGCATTAACAGTGACACAGGAAGAAAAATTACTTCCGGTCTTGAGGGAATATAAACGCGCATTAGGGTGGACAATTGCTGATATTCGATGTATTAGTCCGTCAATTTGCATGCACAAGATTCTGTGGGAAGAAAACCATAAGGTTTCGGTGGAGAATCAACGACGACTCAACCCGAACATGAAGGAAGTAGTCAAGAAGGAAATCATCAAATGGCTTGATGCAGGTATAATATAACATATTTCTGACAGTTCTTGGGTGAGTCCTGTGCGGTGTGTACCTGAGAAAGGTGGGATGACCGTTATCTCCAACTAAAAGAATGAGCTCATTTTCACGCGAACGGTGATTGGTTGGCAAGTTTGCATGGATTATAGGAAGTTGAATAAAGCCACAAGAAAGGATCACTTCCCACTTCCGTTAATAGATCAAATGTTATATCGTCTGACATAGCAGACAATTTGGTTATTCTTGATATAACCAAATTGCCATAGCAGCAAAAGATCAAGAAAAGACTACTTTTACATGCCCATATGGTACGTTTGCTTTTCGTCGAATGCCTTTTGGTCTGTGTAATGCCCCAGCTACGTTTTAGAGATGCATGATGTCTATTTTCACTTATATGGTTGAGCAATGCCTTGAAGTTTTTATGGATGATTTTTCCATCTTTGGGATGTCATTTGATGATTGCTTGACAAATTTAGGTCGTGTGCTGAAACGTTGTGAAGAAACAAACCTTATTTTAAATTGGAAAAAATGTCATTTTATGGTTCGAGAGGGTATTGTTCTTGGACACAGGATATCAAATAAGGGGATTGAAATAGATCGAGCAAAGATAGAAACGATGGAAAAGTTGCCGCCACCAACATCAATCAAAGCAATTCGAAGTTCTTGGACACGCAGGATTTGACATAAGATTTATCAAAGATTTTTCCAAAATTTCCAAGCCACTTTGCAATCTCTTAGAAAAGAACAAGTCATTTATTTTAGATGAGGACTGTCTTAATGCCTTCAACGAGCTCAAGCAAAGGTTGATTTCTGCCCCTATAGTTATTGCACAAGATTGGAATTTACCATTTGAACTAATGTGCGATGCAAGCGATTACGCGGTTGGAGCCTTTCTAGGACAACGAGTGAATAAGGTATTCCATGTCATTTACTATGCGAGTCAAACTCTTGATGATGCTCAGGTAAATTACACTACCACAGAAAAAGAATTACTTGCGATTGTCTATGCATTTGATAAATTTCAGAGTTATCTTGTCGGTACGAAAGTTATTATGTTCACTGACCATTCTGCCATCAAGTACTTGATCTCAAAGGAGGCAAAGCCGCGACTTATCAGGTGGGTTCTTCTTTCGCAAGAGTTTGACCATGAAATTAAGGACATAAAAGGATCCGAGAACCAGGTTGCCGACCATTTATCGAGGTTAGAAAATGCGACTACATCACATGACTATGCGGTAATTAATGAGTCATTCCCTGATGAACAATTGTTTGCTATGAACGATTTGTCGTGCCCTTGGTATGCCGACTTTGTGAATTATGTTGTTTCTGACCATATTCCCTCTGACTTTACTCCTCAACAAAAGAAGAAATTTTTGCATGATGTATGTTATTACATGTGGGATGAACCGTTTCTCTTTAAGCATTGTGCTGATCAAGTTATCAGGAGATGTGTCCCAGAGGAATAAATCAAAGGTATCCTCGAACATTGCCGCTCGTCACCCTATGGCGTACGCTTTTGAAGAAACCGAACAGCGGCTAAAGTTTTGCAATCAGGATTCTATTGGCCGACTCTTTTCAAGGATTCATATAATTTTGTTGCATCTTGTGACAGGTGTCAACGCGTGGGAAACATCACTAGGAGACACGAGATGTCGCTGCAAAGCATCCTTGAAGTTGAGCTCTTCGATGTGTGGGGTATCGATTTTATAGGTCCCTTTATTTCATCTTTCATTAATAAGTACATCGTTATGCTTGTTGATTATGTTTCAAAGTGGGTGGAAGCAGTAGCGTTGCCTTCTAATGATTCTAAAGTCCTGTGTCAGTTTTTGAAAAAACAGATTTTTACCCGATTTGGCACACCACAGGCTATCATAAGCAACGAAGAGACGCGCTTCTGCAACCACTATTTTGATCAGCTTCTGAAGAAGTATGCTATCAAGCACAAGATAGCTACAGCGTATCACCCACAAACGAGCGGGCAAGTTGAAGTCTCTAATCGGGAAATCAAGCGCATTTTAGAGAAAACGGTATGTCCAACGAGGAAGGATTGGTCAACGGAGTTAGACGATGCATTGTGGACATACAGGATAGCATACAAAAATCCAATTAAGACAGAATGGTTTTTGGCAAGGCATGTCATCTTCCGGTAGAACTCGAGCATAAAGCGTACTGGGCTCTAAAGAAGTTGAACCTAAATCTCGAAGAGGCCGATGGAAGACAATTACTTCAATTGAATGAGCTCGATGAACTTCGGTTGCAGGCATATGACAATGCAAGAGTGTAAAAGGATAAGACAAAGAAATGGTATGATGGTAAGATCATACCCAGACACTTCGAGACAGGCCAATTGGTATTGATATTCAACTCCCGGCTCAAATTGTTCCCCGGGAAACTAAAATCGCGATGGTCGGGCCCTTTCTGAGTTGTTGAAGTATTCCCATATGGAGCTATTGAAGTTTTAGAAGAGAATTCGGAAAGGATATTCAAAGTAAATGGACAACGGCTAAAACATTATCGGGGAAGTTTTGACTGGGAAGCATCCTCGATTAACTTGAAAGAGGCTTAAAAACGAGAAGAAAGTCAAGCCGATGACTATAAACCAAGCGCTTCTCGGAAAAAAATTCAGGGACGCCCGGGGGATATAGAGAAACCGGCTTTTTGGGTCGCCGGGGGGGTCTGCCCAATCATCATCGCTCCTCTCAGGGAGCATTCCTTGGTATACGATGATGGTTCTCCATGAGAAGATTGGGCTTTCGAAGCAGGTCGACAACACAATAGCCATTCTCCACACCCAAGCAGTGACAGGCAGCCCCAGCGCCATCCTCACTGGATTCTTTGCTCATCCAAAGCTGTGGCATTTCTTCTACTGAGCGTCAGAGTGGGAGCTCTACGTAGGCCTTGCCTATGCTCTTCACTCAGGGCAGTATAACGCCGGTGTGAAGCAGATGGGGGTGCAGCTACTCGGGATAATTTTCATCGTCCTTGCGAACATCATCATGACAAGCCTCGTATGTCTGCTGGTGAAGTTCGCCTTTCCCTTAAGGCTGACAGAGGATGAGCTCCAGATTGGGGGCCACGCAATACATGACGAGGGGGCGCATGTATTGTAGGGTGACGAGGAGATGTCCAACACATCCAAGAACATGCCTATCCATCCACAGGATCAATGAGTTCCTGTCCGTTGTGCCTTGGATCGCTTGCTTTTGGAATGCTGTCGCGTTTCGGCTTCGTGAATTCCTCTTCCAATTTCGAGAGCATCGGCAGTGCAGAGGGATCGCGTGCCAAAGGTTCGGTGGAGAAGAATTCATGTTGCAGCGCTATTGATGCAGTTCCACGATTGGCAGGGTCCAACGCGAGAAGGGTACTCAGAAGACCAACCGATGTATCGGGAAACTCCTTAAAACATTCGATGATGCTCAGGTTATATGTCTGTTCTGCTTTTAAGCTTGGAGAAGAGGAACTCCCGCTCATCAATGATGACATCGTAGCAAAAATGATACTGGTTCAGAGTTTGAACCATTCCAATTCGCTGAGACCTAAATGTGGCCATTGTCTTCACTATACCTGGTCAAGTACGAAGGTGAGGTCGTCGGAGATCCTGTCTTGAATCAAGACAGCTCCACAGGAGATTTCACAAACACCTTTAAAGAGTTGAAGAGCTGAATAGACAAATGTGACGATGCTCGTGATCAAACAGTACACGAGCTCTGGACTACCTGTGAAGCTCAACGACGATCCCGTCCTCTTCCCTGATCGAGTCATAAGGTAACAGCAGAGACAAATCACAGAACCAACGTAGAGAACCTGAGCAAGAGGCTCCACCGCACTGTTTGCAGCCTTGATCTTTGTCCAGAGGACATCACGGAGAACGAGCTGGGCGAAGGCGTAAGCAACTGTCTGCACAACCGAGTTCCCAACAGTAGGAGATGCGCCCTCCATCGATCCGCGGAGAAAAAAAGGTGCATACCATTAAAATCCCAGGTGGCCGATGGATATTAATTTCAAAATGTTTTGGCATGGGGAGGCCCCAGTTTGGTCGACTCCAAAAAAACTACTCCCTTGTCGAGCTTCCAAGAAGATGAAACACGACATCATTCTACTTGTGTCAGCAGCTTTGGTTAGATGCATCCACGTGGTTGAAGGATACAAACACTTTTGGGAGACACAAACACATCAACCAAGTCGGTCAACTTGTGCATTTTCTGCTGATGAAAAATTTTAAGGAATAACTCAGGACGACCGATACTATCCCAGAGGATTCCAGGTTTTTCTTTTATATAATTATTATTATGCTGAAATAGATTAGCTTAACTAGAGAACCGAGGAGTTAGTTGTGGTTTTTGCTAGCTTTGCCTAACTCAAACTGCAGTAAGTTCCAGTTCTTCCAATACCTGCACTGCAGTGCACAACTACTGGGCCTAGACTGGGTGATATAATGTGCATTCTTCAAAAAATACTGGGTGATATAATGTGCCTTCTTCAAAAAATGTGACATGTATAATGTAAAATGTCACAGTGAACATGTATAGAAATCTAAAAAGGTTTATTTAGGATATTTGCAGTATTATTGAAAAATTTTCCAATCTCAATTAAAAGTAAATTACACTTTCACCCTTCTTATTTTCTCATTTCCGTTTTAAGATTTCTATCTACATTCTGTTTCTGTAGAGGCTCTTCTTTCTTTCTTTCGGCCGAAAAACAAAACAAGTTTTCCTTTATATTTAACTGGTAATTTTTCTTGGACAATAATATTCTTCCAAAATGAAAAGATAAAAGTATCCCAAGATGGTATTTGCCAATTCCAGAAATTACAGTGCCAATCATGTTTTGGGATTATCATCAAAATCACAATCTTAGTTCAAATTCAATATCAATTTGTGGGATGAGAGGGAGGGTTCAGGGGAAAAATTTTCAAAAGAATCGTGGAATTGGTTAGTCTAAAAAATCATCTTTATCTTTAATTATTGTTCTTAATTTGCAATATGAATTAGCACCCGAATATGAACAAATATGATAAAAATATTATCCTAACTCTTTTAATATTTTCTAATCATTTAATCTTATGAATGTTTAAAATCGTAGGGGAAGTATTGTTCTTGGTTTTTAGGGGAGATTTTTAATTTTTCATGTATGTATTTTTATTAATTGATTGATTAAGTTTAACTTGTAACAAATCATTTTAATCACTTCATAATAATAATTGTCTTTGGCCTCTTTAATGAATTCCTGAGCTAAGAGAAACAACAATTGGATACAACGTTAATCATCCAATTTAAGCAGAGTACATCATTCAAATTCCAGTCTCCTCCTATTTCGTTTGTTGTGGTATTGTCGATACGGGCCTTCAAATGACTGCAATTTCCCGCAATTATAAATCTTCAAGTGGCAATCTCCAGCCATACAAGGCACGTATATCAGGGAGTTGCATGAACGAAAATCCACCCTTTTCAATCTTCTCAAGTTTGACAGATCTGCGATTTCACCCACATTGGATGACAGTTAATTCCTCAAGGCTCATTAGATTGCCGATCCAGGAAGGTAGCTTCCTTATCTTAGAACCAAGCCCACGGAGTATTCTAAGGCCCCTAGCCCCCCAATAGACTCTGGCAACTCCGAAATTCCTTCACACCCCATCAAAATGAGCTCTTGTAAAGCTTTTGCGGATCCAAGCTCTTCTGGTAACCTTGTCAAGCTCTTACACATGGTTATCATCAGGCGTTTAAGACACCCTAATTCACCGATAGAACTGTGAATTTCTTTCAATTCCCAGCAAAGGCGGAGATCAATTATCTCCAGCTTTGGGAAACGAGAGAGGTCGGGCAGTCTTGTAATCTCCGCCCCCGAGATATCAAGTACTCTCAAATTACCCATTCTCTATTAAAACAAAAAAAAAAAGGAGTATCATCCCATGATTAGTTAATGTTGATTTTCTGCATCATGAGAGATGGATACAAGGTTAAGGAAATTAATACCATGTCTTTCATTGAATTGTCCGTAATTCCATGCCCCGAAATCTAGAGAAGGACGAGGTTGTCCATCTTGAAGAAAGAGGGATAAGGTCTGGGATACGCCATCACATGCCAACATAGCCACAATAGATTCGTCCGGAAATTCCTAAACTTCCCACTTCATTCTGCTCCAACTGCTAGGTTGACAAACCTGAGATTGGACAGGCCCATGAATTCCTTTCCGGTTAAAAGTTTGTAACTACGTCGAGGGCTAAAACTAGGTTGAGAAACTCGCAGGTTGATGGCTAAAACTTGATCGGTGCCCTGGTAACATAACATAAAGGAAATGAGGAAGCCAAAAGAGAGAGATCGAGTCCAATCCAATACATCAGGAAAACATTATTAATTATTATTATCATCTCACCTGCTTTTGGCGTATGACATTGAGGGCCAATTCAGTACCCCACAGCCTGCTGCGCTTGCCGGGTTTCTCTAAACTAACAATCTCCCTTCCCATCTCCCTAATTAAGTCATGCATCCAATACTTATCTTTAAATATAAAAAAATAGGATCTCTTCATATCGTCTCTCCAAATATCGTCATTGTCATCGTCGACATTCAGTACCTTAATCAAAGATCTGTTCTGGAGGACATCCAATCCACTTTTAGGAAAAAAACCACAGGCTTTCCACATGTAACTCGCATACTCCCTTGTCATCACTTTCTGGTCAAAACATGCAATGTTCAAAAAAATCTGCTTCTCACTCTCCTCTAAGTCATTGTAGCTGATCCGCAGCTTATTCAAGACGTCTTTGTGAGGTACTCGCTCAAGTTTTTCCAGTGTAAGTTCCCATTTATTCTTTTTCTTTCGGAATAAGTGCCCTCCGATCACCTCCAAAGCTAAGGGAAGATTTCCGGTCATACGAATAACCCGCTTCGATAAATCAACAAAGTCATTTGGAGGCCCCTCTCTATGAAATGCGTGCCAACTGAAGAGTTGCAGAGCATGATCATCACTTATTCCCTCCACTTCATAAGTAGTATCACTAGGTCTCATAAGGCCCTCGCAAACGCTCCTATACCTCGTCGTGACGATAATTATTGTTCCCGGCCCGAAGAAATCGAAATTTCCAACCAACTTTTGGATCTGACTACTCTCGCTGACATCGTCAAAAATGATAAGGACCCTTCTGTTGCGGAGCCTTCTTTGAATCTCATTCATTCCATCGCCAGAGTCACCAATTTCTCCATCCGATTTGCCGAAGATATCCCTCAATATCCTCTTTTGCAACCTTTCAACACCCCTCACACCAGTCGACAAGGATTCTCGCACATCGGCAAGGAAGCAGCATCCATCGAATCGGGAAGAGATTCTGTTGAAGATGACATTCGCCAGTGTTGTCTTCCCCAGGCCCCCCATGCCGTGCACCATCACAACATGTCGTTCAAAGTGAGAACTCAAATTCAACATGCCCATTACATTCTCCACGCGATCATCCATCCCTACGAGATGATCCGGCAAACTCCTAACTTTGATGTTCAGCTTTTTTAGAATATCCGCAACCACAGCACCCACAAACTCGCCCATCCTGCCCAAAATGAAATGGAGATCAAGTTGTTCGAAAAACTGCCGACTAACAACATGGAAAAGCTCAAAGGAAACAACAGCTGTTGAAATATCCGAAATGACGTAAATAATTATATAAGAAAGAGAAAAATTAAAGATTATGAGTTATATACCCCTTAGCTCCTTTGTATTCCAGACCACGGATACCTCCGACGTTCTTCAGAGCTTCCTCCCACATTTTCACATCCTCTTCCTTGTATTTTTCTTTGTGCTTCTCAAGGGCTTTCCGGTACCGATCGGTTTGCAGCTTCACGTCGCTGGGGCTTACTCTGTAGAAGATGGGCAAGATGACTTTCCTAGAGGCTGGGTCACTGCGGCAGTTCACCATCATGGCGAGTTCTCGGAGGCACCACGAGCTCGATGCGTAGCTTTTGGAGAAGACAACAACGTAGATCCTAGAGTCCGGGACAGCTCGACGGAGCTCGTCCCCGATCTCTTCGCCGTGACGGACCTCCTCCGTGTCCCTGAACACGCGTATCCCCTTTTCCTTCATGAACACATAAAGGACGTCGGTGAAGTCATACCGGGTGTCAGGTCCCCTGAAGCTAACGAACACATCGTAAGCTGATCCGTCGGGGGAGTTCACAGTGCCGCGGCTGGTCCCTGCTTCCGATGTCCCCTCCATCCAATGGAGGGAGAAAGGAGTAAGAGAGAGAGAGAGCGGTTTATGATGATGACGGCAACGACGACGATGATGATGGATGGGAAAATGGGACGGGATAAAGGGGGTGGGATGGGATCTAGATAAAGTGGGCGTTCAAATGCAGAGGGAGGGTTGGAGGGAGAAGCACGCGAGAGGTGATGATCATGATGATGATATATATATATATTCATTAATACCATAAATTGAGGGGAGGGGGAATACATCTTGCTTTTCTACGTGACCACATATTAGCAAATCGGGGGACCTTTTCCTTTTCCTTTTAATTTTAATATATAAAAAAGAAAAGAAAAGAAAGGAATCAGTAAGCTCTGTTTCTTTAACTGCCCCCACCTTCCCCGTTTAAATTTAAAAATGACAGGACATAAGAAAATGAAATGGGGGAAGGATGTGACCGCCGACCACGCCAAAAGATCACCTCTGATCGACCAGCTTTACTCCCCCCCAACACATTCGAGTGATCCGACACAGAGAGACTTTCGGCCGCGTGAACACTGCACAATGGGAACACATTCTGGTGTCTAATATATTCTACAAATATATTGTTATCTGTCTGGATCCCATCAAAAGCGCCAACGAAAGTTATGTAAGCATTCATTTTCATCATCAGCTATTTGGAATTTTATTAGAAAAAAAAGTGATTGAATGATAAAATTTTAAAAAACGTGACAAAAATTTAAAAGTTATTATAATTAACTATCCTAGTTCCATATGCCCCATAAGTTATGTCATTTGAAAGCTTGATATATAAATATCACATGTCTCGTTATTTAATGTGAATGAACTGTTTCCCTTACTATAGTATCAAACAAATATAACAAGAAAAGACAACTCATTGGTACTACATTCCGAGTAAATATATCGATCTTTCGAAGATATGGTCTCGAGAAAAACTTAATTGTCGTGGGTGGATTCCGTTTCCGGTTCCATTGAAAATGAATATCCTCCCTTGACGATAAGGCTTCGAATTTTGAAAACGTATTGGAGTCGCCACTAACTTAGTTTAAGTTCAAATTAGAAAAACTATAGTGATTGGTTAAGGTTCCGGAATTAGGTACTAAAGACTTTTTTTAATGCAATGCATATCATGAGCAAATAATAAATACTATACAGTTAAAGCATTAATGTTCAATGCATGGGATGAAACAAAAATGGGATAAAGTTTATAATAATCATAATAAAACGTCAGATTTCTGACAGGAAATGGTTATAAGCTCATCATTCCCTGGAAGTCTAGGCAACGAGCAAGTTTCGGGAGGTGAGGTGATTCGGGATGCATACCGATTCGATGAAAAGCATAGTCAACGCTGTATTATACGTTGACCCTGATCTAATAAGTCCATAGAGGATTTTGGGATCAAAGCTTGCTTAGGGAAAAAAATATATTTGAGAACAAAAATAAAGATGTGGAACTACGGCTAAAGTTACCATCGAGCCCTCCTATATCACCTCGCTAGTAACAACTCTGCTTAGTCCTCTTCCGGGACCATTACATCTCCTGTTTTAATTGGTCACTGATCCTAAAAAAACGAAAGTCTGAATGCAAGATTTGGATAAGGATAGAGAGCATACCTAGCTTGATCGTGCCGAGACGTCTTCGCAGAACTGGAACGGGAGGAAAGCTTGAAGGTCTGCCATTTGCCGAGAGATGTATGATGCCCGCAGCACAGTTCAAAGGCATAAGAGGAATATGTGTGCAAGTCCATTGTCCTATGGCGACAAATATTAGTATTAGTGCCATGAACATAGCTATTTGTAGGAGTCGCCGATTCAATGCTCTGATTTCTCTCTGTGGCGAAATGCTCCTGCAATGTGACGGCTACACCCTGCAACAGATCAGTTATCTTCACACTTGGGGCTGATGATTATGGATTCTCTGTCTAGGTTCGAGCTGAAATTCCAAGCGGACACTGCGTGCGCTGCAGAGGAATTCCCTGTTGTGGCAGAAACTCTCGAACTCATGCAACTCATTCTTATAGGCATACCCAAGGCAGCGTAGAGATTCGGTGGTCATTTCATTGAGAGACTGCAATATGCATCTCCTCGAGTTGGAATCCAACTCAACAACAGAGCCATCTGCCAGTTGAACACCACTGCTTCTCTCCAACAGATTTCCGACGGCTCCCTTAACAAGCAGTGACTTCTTCCCTGATCTTGAGTTGAGAATGACACCCATAGACTTCCTGTCACGGTCAAACTCCAGTGTTGCAATCCTCCGCTCATGATCACTCCACCACTGGTAGCAGCGCAGCAGCTCGCTCTTGTTTGTTGAACCAGTGGCTCCAACTGGAAGTCCCATCTTTTCAACAAGAACCTTTAGTGCAGCCTCCGTCGGCATCCCATGTCAATTGACGCTGTGAGCAACAGAGTAATTATCGTTAGCCACCTCCTCAGGCCCTGATGGTTCAGAATCTGAGTATATGACTCGTTCAACGCGATACTGCTGTTATCCACAGACATGGCGACGGATCCCCCGTCATTGCTCATCTGGAGGCTGACGTAGCTGTTGATGGAAATATTCATATCCTCGCCAAGCTAATGGTACGAGGCCTTTGACCGGTTCAGGTCATTGTTGGCATCGTGGTGATTGTTGAAGCCCATAATCCCTACAAACTTCTGCGGGGACTGAACGAAAGCGCAGTCCACTTCAGACTCGGTCCCGAGGAAGAGACACAGGTCGTGCAACACGATCTGAGGGTTGTTTGCAAACATGTCGCGGTCGACGTTCAGCATGTACGACGCGTTGGTCAAAAGCCCAGAAACTCTGGTCAAGACGTTCATCGCGCCGGCCTTGTAGTTGTGATGGTATTTCGGACTCTTCTATGTAAACCAGGCGAGGAATTCCATCCGGATCGGAGCCATCCTTATCTTCCCGAATGAGCTTGATGATGATGGGATGATCTCTGCGGTCGATATTCGAAAACTCACCGAAGTCTCCGGTGAGATCACATGGACTTGTCTTCTGGCCAGCGGCTGCAATCTTCTGGCACATCTTCTCGTATTCTTCCTTTACGGCATGATATGCTCATCGGAACTCCTCAGACGATGACTCGACCTTACTGTCGTGGTCTGTGAAGTAGCGGAAGGGTGCTCTAGTCTGGACACGGTACTTCTTGCTGAAGGGCACCCATGACTTGGCGAATTCAGAAGCTTCCCTTAGGGAGCAGTAGGTCAAGGAGGAGCAGCAGTCATCAGACACGAAACAGGCAAGCTTATCCGCCGGGTAGTCAAGGGCCAGCAAAGACAGGACCATGTTCGCGGTGATAAAGGGTGGCTTCAAGGCAGGATCTGCCGTGGTCACGAACATGTCGATTGGAGGAAACTCCCTCTCCTCCCTCAGCAAGAGGAGGTGAGGGTAAGTCCTGTAGGCGATGGGGTTCCCCTTGTTGCTGAAGGTGAGTATCCAGATGAAAGTGAACCAAGACTCGCAGGCCATGGCGACGGCCATCGAGGGTGAGTAACCGGTTGTCGTATTTGCAGTAGTCGGTCTCGTGGAGGTGCATCTGCTTCCCCCTGTAAACCTTAGGGAAGAACTCCTTGAGGAAATCGTCCATGGAAGTTGGCGTAAGTGATTATTTTTGGCTCCGGGCTGCTCATTCCGACATGGGACTCATAAATCCTAAGAGACTTGGGTCTCTTAGGTCGAGGATGCCTGAAGACATACTTTTTCTCGTCCGAGGGATCATAGTAAATTCCATTGTACGTGATTTCGCCGAGTTTGAACAGAGAATTTGATCCAAGCAGGAATAGTCTTTTAGACCAGATGGTGTATTCATACGAATCTTAACTCGAGAGCCTTGAGGAATTGCTGGAGAACCATCGACATTGTTTGGAAGGAAGAGTTCCCAAACTCCAAATTTATTCTGGGTCATAATATCGGCATTGGGATTCCAGTTATTGAAGTCTCCGATCAATGCTGCAGACTGTGCTCCAGGTGCCCACTCCCGGTATGTTATTCCCTCAGCACTGCGAGTAAAGCCAAACTTTTCATAGCCTCGAGAGAATACTGTTGCAAATTAAAATGATGTGATTTTCGAAGAGTCTCATTGGTTCATTGAAACGGTGGTGATGCTTAGTATTCCAAGAAGACTCTTCAACTATCAAGGGAGACAATGTTTCTGGAACTTAAAAGTCTCCTTTTATTATGTTTACTTTTCCTATAATGTCTTTAGTTTTATAAATAGTTGTAACCTTTTTTTTGAATTAAGTTGTATCAATCCAAGTTTTTTTTTCTTCACGGTTCGATGATCGAGTGATTCTGGTGCTTCGTTTTTTTGTTACATGGTATCAGAGCTTTGGTTGCGCTCGTGAAGAAGGTATCGTTGATCTTCGATATGGAAGGTGGCAATCGTGTTGCGGGTCTTGGAATGATGCTCTTGACTCAGTCCAACTATCGGATTTGGAAAACCTGTATGGAATCGTATCTTGTCGGTGAAGATCTATGGGATGTCGTCGTCGCCGATGGTGCCGTTGCTCCGGAGAACGTTGACGCAAATGCGGAAGCGCTCAAGAATTGGAAGCAACGTAATGCGAACACGGAATTTGTTTTAAAGAGGTCCATTTCACATGAGATCTTCGAGCACATAATGGGATATGCGTCGGCTCGAGAGATTTGGAATACGCTTGATCGTTTGTTCAATAAGAAGAACGAAGCTCGGCTACAATTGCTCGAGAATGAGTTGGCGGTTGCAAAGCAAGATGGAATGCCGTGTTCAGAATATTTTCTGAAGATGAAAAACTTATGTTCGGAAATCTCTCTTCTAAATCCGGACGAGAGGATTTCGGAAGCTCAGATGAAGCGGTACATCATCCATGGACTTCGGCCGGAGTACACTCCATTTGTCACTTCAATTCAAGGGTGGGCTCAACAACCGTCGCTTGAAGAGTTTGAGAATCTCCTCTCCTCGCAAGAGTCGTTGGCTAGACAAATGGCTGGAACGAGCATCAAGGAAGAGTCGAGCAATGCTTTGTTCACAAAGAAGGGTAACTCGGTGAAAAATGAAAGTAAACCGGAAGGAGAATCTTCGAAGTTCTCGAAGAAGAGTTTCAAGTGTTATCGCTGCGGGAAACTCGGTCACATTAAGAGGAATTGCCGAGTTAAATTGAAGTCGGGAAATTATGCGGATGTTGCGGAGAAACAAGAAGAACAAAAGGAAGAAGATTGGAGTAATTGTTTTCTCGCCGAATCAGTCAACGAAGATTCGCCGTGGGTACCTTGTTTGATGGCCGAAGGAAGTTCAAGCAAGAAACCTTCTACCAACAAAGAGTGGATCGTGGATTCTGGATGCGGTCACCATATTACCGGAGATGAGACTATTTTCTCGCATTCCTGGACACACGACGGAGGGAATGGAATCATGACCGCGGATAATACCGTTCATAAAATTCGAAAGGAAGGTACTGTTGTGATCAACAATGATTGTGGAGAATCAATCACTCTCAATAGTGTTTATCATGTGCCAGGAATACAAAAGAATCTTTTCTCCATCACAAACGCGGTGGATGCCGGAAATTTCGTGCTCTTTGGGCCACGAGATGTGAAGTTTCTTCGGAACATCAAGGAAATCAAGGCTGATGTTGTTCATACGGGTACGAGGGTGAAAGATTTATTTGTTTTGTCGGCTTCAGATTCTTATATCGAGAAGATGAGGAGGAATGATACATCATCCTTGTGGCATGCGAGGCTTGGTCATATAAATATGACAAAAATGAAGGCTATTATCCAAAAGAAGTTGGTGGATGGATTGCCCGAGTCTTTGAAGATTGACGATGAAAAAGTTTGTGAGGGATGTCAATTCGGCAAGTCACATCAACTTCCTTTCGAGAACTCTACGTCTCGGTGCACGGCTCCCTTAGAATGGATCCATAGTGATTTGATGGGTCCAACAAAAACTTCATCTTACTCCGGAGGTAATTATATATTATTGTTTGTGGATGATTATTCTCGGTTCACTTGAGTTTATTTTACGAAGCATAAGTCGGAGACATTCTCTATGTTTCTCGACTTTAAGAAAATCGTCGAAGGGGAGTTGGGCGGAAAAATCAAGACGTTGCGGACGGACAATGGTGGCGAGTTTTGCTCAAATGAGTTTCTCATTTTCTGCCGAAACAATGGTATTAAGAGGGAGTTGTCATGTCCGAAAACACCGCAACAAAATGAAGTTGCGGAGAGAAAGATCAGACATCTTGTGGAGATTTGTAAGAGTTGGTTGCACGCAAAGAAATTGCTCAAGGAGTTGCGGGCGGAAGGAATGAATTGTGCAGCCCATGTGATCAATCGGACGCCCCTTAGTCCGACAAATAACAAGGCACCATACGAATTGTTGTATGGTGTTAAGCCAAATGTGAAGCATCTTCGAGTATTTGGATCTACTTGCTATGTTCATTTGCCGGATTCTCAAAGGAGTAAGTTGGATGCAAAAGCAATCAAATGTGTTTTCGTCGGCTACGACGAATGGAGAAAGGGCTGGAGATGTTTGGATCCTACGACAAATAAATGTGTCGTATCTCGCGACGTCATCTTCGATGAGATTTCCTCCTATCACTTTCAAGATCCACCTAGTAAAGAGAATGACATGGTTACCTTACCGTTGTCTCAGTTTTCAGAAAATTCTTCGGAAGGGGTTCAAGATGAAAGGGGGAGAATTAATCAAGGTGAAAATGATCAAAGAAATCAGCGACCAAGGAGGTTTGTTGATCGACCTCTTCGTTATAGAGACAAAAATTTTGTCACTACTTTTTCATGCTTCCTTGCTAATCCGATTGATGATGAAGAACCAACTTCGTATGAGGAAGCTAAAGGAGTAAGGGAGTGGGAGTTTGCCATGAAGGAAGAAATGGATGCATTGCTGAAAAATGAAACTTGGGATTTAGTTCCGAAGCCACCCGAAGTGCAACCGGTGTCATGTAAATGGGTCTTTTGCATTAAAAGGAAAGCCGACGGGAGCATAGATCGATTCAAGGCAAGGCTGGTCGCTCGGGGATTCTCTCAAAAATATGGAGAAGATTACGAGGAAACTTTCAGTCCGGTTGCGAAGATGACTTCGGTACGCACCATTCTTGCTTTAGCGGCTAGTTTCGGGTGGAAACTGTGGCAACTAGATGTCAAAAATGCATTCTTATATGGAGAACTTGATAGACATATATATATATATGGAGCAGCCAATCGGATTTGAATCGGAAAATCATCCGGATTATGCGTGCAAGTTGAAAAAAGCACTTTATGGATTGAAGCAAGCCCCACGAGCTTGGTTCGGAAAAATCGCAGAGTTCTTATGTCTTTGTGGTTATGCGGTATCCAACTCGGATTCAAGTCTCTTCATCAAGAAAAATTAAGGACTTTTGGTGGTTGTTCTATTATATGTTGACGATATTATTTTATTGGGCAGCAATTATTCAGAAGTTGCTTGGCTTCAAGAAGAACTATCGTTGCGTTTTGACATGAAGAAGCCAGGCGAGGTGAGTAACTTTCTCGAAATGCAAATTGAAAATTTGGATGATGGGATTTTTGTGTCTCAATCCAGTTACGCCAAGAAGCTTGTTGAGAAGTTTGGAATGATAAACGGGAAGAAGCGGTCAACACCACTCGCTATGGGTACGAAGCTTCGTTGTGATGAAGGAACACAACTATCGGATCTCCGTCTCTATCGCGTCCTTGTGGGAAGCCTGATTTATTTGACTATATCAAGGCCGGATATTGCCTTCTCTGTTGGTGTTGTTAGCCGATATATACAAATGCCGAGGAAGCCACATTTCAAGGGAGCAAAGAATATATTGAAGTACGTTAATTCTACTCTTGACGTGGGCTTATTCTATTGGAAAGGAGCAAAGTTCTCTTTGGAAGGATTTGTGGATGCTGATTTTGGTGGGGATCTAGATGATCGAAGATCAACTTCTGGATTCGTTTTTCTATGTGGAAAAACAAGTATTTCATGGTACAGCAAGAAACAAAGTTCAGTGTCGCTGTCCACCACCGAAGCCGAGTATAAAGCTTCAGCTCATGCCGCTCAAGAGTGTGTTTGGCTTCATAGACTTATTGAGGATCTCCAAGAATGCATTGACGGACCTGTTCCTATTCATGGAGATAACTTAAGTGCGATCAAGCTTACATCAAATCCCGTCTTTCACGCGAGGACAAAACATATTGAACTTGAGCATCACTTCATCCGTGAAAAAGTGCTTGATGGGATTATTGATATGGTTGCTGTTCGAAGTAAAGACAACATCGCTGACATTTTACAAAGCCCCTTCCGAAGGGTCCATTTGAAGATCTACGTTCTAAGCTCGGGTTGATTCGGAAGGCATCACTTTAAGGGGGAGTGTTGCAAATTAAAGTGATGTGATTTTCGAAGAGTCTCATTGGTTCATTGAAACGGTGGTGATGCTTAGTATTCCAAGAAGACTCTTCAACTATCAAGGGAGACAATGTTTCGGGAACTTAAAAGTCTCCTTTTATTATGTTTACTTTTCCTATAATGTCTTTAGTTTTATAAATAGTTGTAACCTTCTTTTTTGGACTTAAGTTGTATCAATCCAAGTTTTTCTTTCTTCTAAAAATTTTTTTCTTCACGGTTCGATCATCGAGTGATTCTCGGTGCTTCGTTCTGTTGTTACAAATACTTCTAAACCACCTTCATTTCGGTCAATCGCATCACGAATCCTTCGATATTGTAAATATCGGTAATCAAGGTGATCTCTGTGAGCCCTCAAAAGAGAATCAATCTCATATATCGTCTGCCAGAGCCAGGCGGTGGAATAATCCTACTTCTCAACTCTTCCTTCTCGATTGCTGACACATCGACCACCTCCTCCACTTCGAGTGCATCTTCAGTGCTAAGCATCGATGAAGACTCTAGAGTATTCTGTGATGCTTTCTAATCTCCAAGTATTTGGAACAATTTGTTCCATTGTAATAGCATAGTATCATTTGGATATTAAGGATTTTTAAGGAGCACTCCAATAGCTACGCGACCAATCATTTGGACAGTAAGGATCCTTTAGGACCATTCATAAAATTTTTTGATTCAATGCTGAGAATTTGATGTGCCTAGTTAGTTCAATAGTAGTCATCCTTCATTCTTCGTCTCTAGATTAAGAGCATTACTATCCCTGTCGTTGGTTGGACGATAGTTTGAGAATTGGATATGTAGACACTGTTAGTGTGTGCACTTATGTGCCAAGACACTTTATTGTATTTTTGGATAAATAATTAATAAAGGCGAGTATTTGTCATTGATTATTTTACTTTTCTACACGTAAAATTATTAATGATAAAGTCCCACAGATTATTGAGTATATTAATCTGAAATAGGCCTTGATCGGATAGATGTTTAGAGGGGACATGGACATCTAGATCATCGCTAAGTATAGCTGAGGTCAAGATAGACCAAGTGATAGTATATCTAAGTTATACTTAGGGGTACCCTAAGATTAGGGATACTGGACACGACCCGTTTAAGAGGATACCACATATAGAACATCATTGGTCAATCCTCTTTATGGACGAGTGTAACTGATCTTTTGACTTGAGACCTTCATTTATTCTATGCGTGGAGTTGGCGCACTTTGACGTCGTTAAAAGCAGTCTTTAACCGGATTGTGAGTAATACGATTGTTGGGTGTGTGACAAAGTGTAGAGAGAATAGTGTTGAGTCAATATAGGATTCATCGCTCTCTTGGATTAGAGAGTTGACATCTAGGCCACTTGTTAGAGATATTAGTGACTCTAAAATCCATGGCCATGGGAGGAATGTTTTACATTCAAGTGAGTCTATTATATCTTGGTAATCAAGTAAAACAATTAATTCGGTGATGATGTATTTTGCGCCGAATTAATTGGGATGTCAGTTAGATGAAGAGATTGAATTACACAGTAATCGGTTCATAGTGGTTTATGATTTATAATCATTATCCTAACACGTTGGGTGACTAAAAACTGTTGCTAGACGGTTACTTTAGTTTGTGTATGGATATACACTGCCTTCGTGTATAGGACCTAGAGGGTCGCACGCATAGCACGTCGACACGAACATTGTATTTTGATTATTTAGTGGATACTAAATTAATCATTTTATTATTTCAGAATTAGAATTAATTGGATTATTAATTTATTCTGAAATATCGGAAGTAAATAAATTGGCCAATATTGAATATGGATTTATTCAAGTCAATTTCATTTGTATGTATAGATTTATTTACATTAAATCTTTAAACATAAAATCCATTTGCATAGTATTTTATTAAAAGCGTTGATAATATTATTTTAAAAGTTAAAAGTGATTAATTTTTAAATATTTTATTATAATATGTAACGTACCCTTTTTCAATCAAAGATTTTTCCTACGTTACAAGATTTGATTTGTTTTTATTAATGGCAATACGGTGCCAAACAAAAAGATCTCGATCTGAGGAAATCAGTAGGGGAGAAAAAAAATACGAGAGCTTAGGATTTTGAGGGACTTCCGATTTAGAGACTAGACGGATCCAAGAGGCTAGCACCTGCCGGATCGTCGAGTGTTCGTGATCGCGTGCGCGTGGATACCGCTAGAGGAGTCACACGTGGGGCTCTTACTTATTCGCGACTCTGTTCTAATTTACCGGAAATTTCGAGGTACGATTTCCGGGTAAGTTTTTCTGGTTGCTGTATCTCAAATATATTATACGTACCATGATGATCTTGTGATTTGGGGCTGAAAAATCTAATTTTACCACTTCCGCTGTGCCTGAATTCCTTCAGACACCTAGTTAATTACATATCTGCCATTGACTATGTGCATAACGTTTTCCATTTAGGGACTCATGTATTAGTAAACTTGCTAAAACAAGTTTCCTTTTGTGATACAGTTGGCAAGATTAACAATAATTATTTATCAAGTTCCTCCTGTTAAAACATTTTATCTTGCATATACCATGCTTCAAATCAAACTTTGACCAGATCAACGTTATCGAACAATCAGTGGATCAACATTTAAAATTTTACATACAATCAGAAATTTTATTGTGGTGGTTTCGAGCATGTTGAAACTTTATAGTTTGAAGATATAGACTTTTACTTACAATCAAAACTTAACTCTGGAGTTGAAAGTTTAATTTAGCACGTTTCTCTGTTTCGTTCATGGATATTGTTTTTGGATATTGTGCTATATAAGGTGAATTCATGGTCTAACCCATATTTTATGTTAGAAAAATGAATCGAGCCGTTTAAAAATGAACCTGGAGTGTTTTGTGACTGTCGATTTTTGGATCCTCAATGGGTGAGAGTCTCACCGGAATCAAGGGAGCCTTTGACTTCTAGCCTTGGAGGATTTAGTGCATGTTTGCATGATGTTGTCTCCTCCTGAATAGGTGAAGCAGACGACTTTCTCACCTTCATGGTATTAAAAAAACTAAAGCATAGAGTTGATGGGATTACTTTGGGAGAATCCCCTTAATGTCTTTCAGTCGCCACTAAAGGATAAATCGATCCTGAAATCTGAAATTTGTGTACCAATCTGTGTTATCTGATAATAAGAAGAAATCAGCTAGTCCGAGTTCATTCTTACATGTTTTTAACTTTTGTAGTGAACAAAGACAGTGGACAGCAATCTGGCCAGTGGAAGTCAGTTCAGTTTTCCCCTGGCTCCGTCCGCCATTAGTTATGTTCTTCCTGGTAGGAATACCTCTCTAAAGGCAGTGGTGTTGATGCAGTGGAATACTCTCTAAAGGCAGTTGCGTCATGTCAAGATGCCAGCACCCGAATCACAGCAATTGCCCATGACCCTTTATTCTGCAAACAAGGCTTGCCGGCATATAATTTTAAATTTCTCTAACGCTTTAATTTCGTCATAAATGCCGATGATGAGAGCACCAAACGATGCGTTATACCTTGCTTGGACACCTGTGATAAGGAATACGTGATGTGTCCTTACAGATTGAAGAAACTGTCATATGTGAATAATAAGGAACAGTTAGCAATGACTAATGTTGATATGAGAAATAATCTTTACGTGTGCACGTGTGATACAAAATGTAAGATTCCTTTGTTGAAACAGCACTTTTTTAGTTTCGGTACGACCTTTTGGTAAAAACACAATAATATGATGCACCACTCAAACAATAGAAAGAATATCGAGTCACTAAATGGTCGATAGCATGACGACGGTGTTAGAAAAAATCAATCGGATCCAGAATCACTGTAATGGAAGTTTTTGACACGGATAAGAACATCTGTTCTTTGATGAAAGAGGGAATTGACATTGGCTAATCCATTTGTTTTAATCAACACCTGTTCCGTTATTTTGGCTCGATTCATTATGAATTATGTCACCCCAGGTTACCCTTTGCACTTATTAGCTCGGATCCATTGATGGCTCTACTGGTAGAATGAGAACGAATAATACGAACACGAGATCGCAAAGTTTGCGTTAACAATATAATCTTCGGCCAACACCATAAATACGCTGTACTTCTAAAAAGAGGTAATTATTTAATATTTTTAAAAATTAGTCAAATACACTCTTCTTGAAAACAAAAAACTCATTCGGATGTGTTTGTTACTCTCCAAATTTAAAAAAAAAAATTGAAGAAGAGTAGATATAATCAGAAATTTGATACTGAAGTAGACGACCACCCCGTCGGATGTTTAACATGTTCGACCTAGGAATTTGTATACTTTTTTTTTTGCGAAGTTGTCTAGTTCGTTTGTGAGTTTTGTGTCGTGCATTTTTTTATGTCCAAGTGATGCGATCATTTTTTGTGTAATCTATTTTCAATGTATCAATAATCAAGACTTATTATTAATTTAATAGTCCTTTAATAGTAAAATTAATCATCTTCTTTTATTTGAAATATTAACTCCTACAAATATGAATTTTAATTTAATTAAAGGGATACTTTTGACAAATTCATTCTATTCATAACTTTTTTATAATGATTATAGCTGAGATTCATTTGCCAGAAAGTTCGTTATGCTCAGAAAAGTTCGTATGACATGATCGTGAAACAAATTTCCTGTGATGATTACGAGAGAACATACTTTTTCGTTTACGGTCGAAAAAGTGAGAAAAAGGAGCTCACGACATGGCATATTTGTGGCTTCCTTTATGTCATGGTCATATTTCTTTGTTCGTAAAAAGTTGGCTTCTTGTCGTAACTTAAAGAATGAAGTCTTAACCAGAATCCAATCTATATTAATTCTCGCAGAAGTTAAAGTTCATCATACATATACATATTTGACACCAAGCTGAGATTGCCAAACTTTTCTGCCATTAAAATCAACAAAACCCATGTAGAGATTCTCTAACTTCAAATAATATAATAATATTTTTCGTGCAATTAAAATAGACAAATATATATATTGAGCAATTAAAATAAGCAAAATCTATCTATATTCGGAGAATTTCGAATTATCCTTGTAATACAAACCATGCACGTGTACATGGGTGGAGACTTTTTGTTGTATAATAAGAATTATTATTAAGTCACATATATTTATATTTTAACATTTGAAGCCGTGAAAAGTCTCTAGTAACAAAATATTAAATCAAAATCAGTTAATTTGTCAACGTTGCATGATCATACATTAAAAATAAAATAAATGAAAAAGAAAAGACTTCACACCCTAATTAGGGAAAGGTAGTCAAAAACAAATATGATAAAAAAATTATCCTAACTCTTTAATATTTTCTGATAATTTAATCTTATGAATGCTTAAAATCGTAAGGGAAGTATTGTTCGGGGTTTTTAGGGGGGATGTATAATTTTTCATGTATGTATTTTTATTAATTGATTGATTAAGTTTAACTTGTGTCAAATCATTTTAATCACTTCATAATAATATTGTCTTTTGCCTCTTTAATGAATTTCTGAGCTGAGAGACATAACGACTGAATACAATGTTAATCATCCAGTTGAGTTAGAGTACATCATTCAACTTCCAGTTCTCCTCCTACTTCGTTTGTTGTGATATTGTCGATATGGGCCTACAAACGACTCCAATTCACTACAGCCATCAATCGTCAAGTGGCAGTCTCCCGCCAAACAGGGCACGCTTATTAGAAAGTTGCATGAATTGAACTCCACCCTCTTCAATCTTCTCAAGTTTGACAGGTCTGTGATTTCACCCACAAAATCATCACAACAGAAGACCCTTAATTCCTCCAAGAGCTCCATTCTCTCAACCCCGGAAAAGTCGATTCGCTCACATAAGCGCAGTTCTAAAGAGCAAAGCCTCCTCAACGATCCTAAATCTGACAACCTGATAGGATAACTCATATTTCCAATATTATCTTGTTCATCCAGCGAAGTCCCACTCTGCATTGACTGCCAACATCTCACGAGTTTCAATCTACGTAAGGACGAAGGAAGCTGCGATGCGGATGAAATGTTTGGCACCTCTGACATTGGAATTCTAACATAAATGGTTGATCCGTTAATTTCCAACACCTCAAGGCTCTTTAGATTTCCGATCGAGGAAGGTAGCTTCCTTATCTTAGTCCCAATCCCACGGAGTATTCTCAGGTCCCCTAGCCTCCCAATAGACTCTGGCAACTCTGGAACTTTGAAACAACTGATCAAAGTGAGCTCTTGTAGAGCTTTTGCAGATCCAAGCTCTTCTGGTAACTTTGTCAAGCTGTAACAGTCTGTTAGATTTAGGCATTCAAGATACCCTAACACACCGATAGAACTGTGGATTTCTTCCAAATTCCAGCAACCGCAGAGTTTAATTATCTCTAGCTTTGGGAAACGAGAGAGGTCGGGCAGTCTTGTAATCCACACAAGCGAGATATCAAGTACTCTCAAATTACCCATTCTCTGTTAAAAAAAAAAACGAGTATCATCCCACGATTAGTTAATGTTGATTTGCTGCTTCATGAGAGATGGATACAAGGGAAAGGAAATTAATACCATGTCTTTCATTGAATCTTCCGTAATTCCCTTCCCCGAGATCTGGAGAACGATGAGGTTGTCCATCTGGAAGAAAGAGGGATTAGATCTGAGATACGACTTCACATCCAAACATAGCCACAATAGATTCGTTCGGAAATTCCTAAACTTCCCACTTAATCCTGCTCCATCTTTTAGGTTGAGAAACCTGAGATTGGACATGCCCTCGAATTCCTTCCCGGTTAAAAGTACTTTACTACCTTCCAGGTCGATGGCTAAAACTTGATCGGTGCCCTGGTAACAAAACATAAAGGAAATGAGGAAGCCAAAAGAGAGAGATCGAGTCCAATCCAATAAATCAGGAAAACATTATTATTATTATTATTATTATCATCTCACCTGCTTTTGTTGTATGACATTAAGGGCCAATTCAGGATCCCACAGCCTGCTGCGCTTGCCGGGGCTCTCTGAACTAACAATCTCCCTTCCCATCTCTCTAATTAAGTCATGCATCCAATACTTGTCTTTAAATCTCAAAATATAGTCCCCCCAAATATGGTCTCTCCAAATATTGTCATCGTCCACATTCAGTACCTTTATCAAAGATCTGTTCTGGAGGACATCCAATCCACTTTTAGGAAAAAAACCACAGGCTTCCCACATGTAACTCGCATATTCCCTTGACATCACTCTATCGTCGAAACATGCAATGTCCAGAAAAATCTGCTTCTCACTCTCGTCTAAGTCATCGTAGCTGATCCGCAGCTTATTCAAGACGTCTTTGTGAGGCACTCGCTCAAGTTTTTCCAATATATGTTCCCATTTATTCTTTTCCTTTCGGAATAAGTGCCCTCCGATCACCTCCAAAGCTAAGGGAAGATTTCCGGTCATATGAATAACCCGCTTCGATAAATCAACAAAGTCATTTGGAGGTCTCTCTCCACCAAATGCGTGCCGACTGAAGAGTTGCACAGCATGATCATCGCTCATTCCCTGCACCTCATAAGCTGTATCACTTGGTCTCATAAGGCCCTCACAAACGCTCTTATCCCTCGTCGTGACGATGATTATCGTTCCCGGTCCGAAGAAATCAAATTTTCCAACCAACTTTTTGAGCTGACTACTCTCGCTGACATCGTCAAAAATGATAAGGACCCTTCTGTTACGGAGCCTTCTTTGGATCTCATTCATTCCATCGCTCGAGTCACCAATTTCTCCATCCGATTTGTCGAAGATATCCCTCAATAGCTTCTTTTGCAACCTTTCAACACCCCCCACACCAGTGGACAAGGATTCTCGCACATCGGCAAGGAAGCAGCATCCATCGAATCGGGAAGAGATTCTGTTGAAGATGACATTAGCCAACGTTGTCTTCCCTATACCCCCCATGCCGTGCACCATCACAACATGTCGTTCAACGTGAGAACTCAAATTCAACATGCCAATTACATTCTCCACGCGATCATCCATCCCTACGAGATGATCTGGCAAACTCCTATCTTTGATGTTCAGCTTGTTTAGAATATCCGCAACCACAGCACTAACAAACTCACCCATCCTGCCCAAAATCAAATGGAGATCAAGTTGTTCAAAAAACTGTCGACTAACAACATGGAAAAGCTCAAATGAAATAACAGCTGTTGAAATATCCGAAATGACATAAATTATATTAAAAAGAGAAAGATTAAAGATTATGAGTTATATACCCAATATCTCCTTTGTATTCCAGACCACGGATACCTCCAACCTTCTTCAGAGCTTCCTCCCACATTTTCACATCCTCTTCATTGTATTTTTCTTTGTGCTTCTCGAGGGCGTCCCGGTACCCATCGGTTTGCTGCCTCACGTCGCTGGGGCTTACATTGTAGAAGATGGGGAAGATGACTTTCCTAGAGGATGGGTCCCTGCGGCAGTCCACCATCATGGCGAGTTCTCGTAGGCACCACACGCTCGATGCGTAGCCTTTGGAGAAGACAACAACGTAGATCCTAGAGTCCGGGATAGCTCGACGGAGCTCGTCCCCGATCTCTTCGCCGTGACGGACCTCCTCCGTGTCCCTGAACACACGTATCCCCTTTTCCCTCATGGACACATAAAGGACGTCGGTGAAGTTGTACCGGGTGTCAGGTCCCCTGAAGCTAACGAACACATCGTATCCAGATCCGTTGCGGGTGTTCACAGTGCCGCAGCTAGTCCCTGATTCCGATGTCCCCGCCATCCAATGGAAGGGAGAAAGGGGTAAGAGAGAGAGAGAGCGCTTGATGATGATGATGATGATGGTGGATGGGAAAATGGTGTTTGGGTGAGGGATGGGATGGGATTTCAAATGCAGAGGGAAGAAGGGCGGAGGTAGAAGACTGGACTGGTCTTTTGTTGTTCGTGGTGGACAATCGGAAGGAGGATTGGAAAAGAAGGTGAAACAACAGCGATGAATATATGACTTCCGATGTCCAAAAGGGGAGGAGAAGTTGGAAATTATGAAGAAGTTTCGTTTGGTAAAAAATGAAACTAACCATGAAGTTTCGACGACGACTTCATAAGAAAAGACTAAAAAGTCATCTTTGGTCTTATCTTAACGTTAACTCTATCTTCCTCGTCCCCACCACAATCACGGGCGAGTGATTACTTTTTCTTAAATGAAATTATCTCCCACCTGCTTCACAAAATAATGTATATTTCTCGAAATCCGGTAAATAACATTTATAATTCAATGTTTCTGAATATGTAATTTTTTAAGTGAATTTAATGTTAATATATTATTTAACAAATTTTGAAAGTTCATGTCATATTTTGGGCAGGAACACGACGACCCCCTCCTACTCACAAGACAGTAATGGACTTGGCCTCCTTAGATTTCGAACATACACAAGGTAAAACAGCCAAACGACTTCCTATATGAGATTTGGGATTCGTGCCTAGCTAAGTTTCTGGAGGTCCCAATGATCCACGCTGCGGTACCCTTCAGCTAGATCCTCCACGATAGCTTCCTTCACCACCATTACGGCAACTTGCATCGTGATGTCCCTTATGCTGCATCACCAGAAACAATAACTACAAACAACCCTGAAGACAAAACAGAAGACATGATTCCGGGAAAGGGATTGAGGTATCACTTTGAGATTGATGGATATATGACCCCTCTTTGAACCTCCTCCTCTGTCATGTATTTTCGGCACCCCCAGGGATATTATTATAATGAGTAATATCTAGAAAATATGGAATTACTCTACTCTCTATGTGATGCATATCAGCATCATTTACACAGTGTTTTTGCAATTTCATTATCATTGGTTATAGTGCACATCTTTCTTAGAATAGATAATGAACTTCTCCAATTTGGTGTAGATTAGATTACAAGGAGGACGAGTTAGATATGTGGGGATCAGTATTGTACCGTTCTTCATCGTCGGGTTTGACATTGCAAAAATGGCTGGTATGGTAGAAGTAGAACCCTTCATTGCTTCTAACACCGGACATAGACAACATTAGCATCCCAACTAGCAGGTGATGTGGTACGTAGTGGTCTGAGAACTTCAACGCCTGTTTGTTTTATCAAGAGTCCAGCTTTTTACAAATAAAAAAACTCAGGTATCTATTGATTCCAATTAGCTTCCTGCTGTCTCGGTCTGGGAGGAATGAACCATTACTCCTAAGAGCACAAAATACTACAAGGGAACAAGATAACATCTCTTCCTAACTACGAAGGATCAGAGATGTACCCAAAATACTCTATAGGGATCAGAGAAATGCCTGACCTTGACATCGTCATTAAACATTCTGTAGGTGTTGCGATAACACTGCAATAACTTGAAGGCCCACTTACTTTGGAAATCTTCAAACTGCTTGCAAATATGCATTAGTTTGTCCAAGTAAAAACCATTGACTCAAATTATTACTTTTCAAGCAAGTTCCATCATGTGAAGATACCTGTACAATCACATTAGGCCAGCGAGTGAACACAGCTGCCATGAATTCATCATTAACAGAAATATAATCATCACCTTCTAAGTGTTTTTATTGCAATCCTAGTTCTGTAAAACGAAGCAAAAACCTGACTACTCCAGGCATGGCGATGCACTTTTATTGGCATGCAAGATTCTACTAGAGAACCAAAGATAGAAATACATGAACAAGAGCAATCCCTCTTACAACATGCTCAATGACTGAGGATGAAGTTTAAATACATGATACTCATAAAATACCACAACTTCTACAACTATTTTTTTATCATTACCTTTTGAATGAGATAATTATCCATCAAAGGCACACGACTTCACTCTAACTGTGGTCATACAAAACAAATTAGAAGAATTGTCACTCTAATTTATCAGCAAGTGTATAGCAAATATTTTAAAATGAAAATACATTATTGTTATGATCTTCCATTATTGTGTCTTTTGATATAGCTGAAAAATCTTCTCATTACGTTTAACTATAAATAAAAATATATTCCCTTCAAGTAGTTGATTTGCATGGTTGCTTATCACTTGATAAGTACCAGCCAGGGCGTAGCTACAAAAGATACGGCTTCAAGATTATGAAATATCTTCCCTACAAATATTTGTAAGGTTAATGTTACACGTATACGAACATTTGCTCTCATACGTTTCGCTAGCCGAGAGTGTACTCGAAAGAAATTTGCAGATAGAAGAAATACAAAGATACAGATTTGAAGACGCAATTTTCACCACTACAATCAACAAGCATTACCTACCAATTGTAACTCACATAATGGGTCTTTTAGTAGTTTCTCATTGTTATTGTTAGTACCAACATTAATCATCACTGGAAGTGCCTGGAATTGAAGATTACAAATGAAAAACATTTGCGAAACAATGCCGAGATGTTCAAGACGAGCAACATTATACTTAAACGGCATGAAAAAGAAAAGTTACAAATGAAAGATAATTGTCAAGAAGCGACGCACCACAGCGGTCTTTCTCAGTAATGCTTTGAAAAGCCTTTTTCCATAAGATATTGGGTGCAGGCAACCTCATAAGATTTTACTCAAGAAAAATGGATAGGAAATGGTAAATATTAGGTCCACACATTTCACAAAGCCGACCCAAATTTGGAGCCAAATTATGAAAAATAAAACTAGTATTAACCTGTCCCAGCAAAAATTGGATAAGATGAGCAAAAATTGCCATGATGAGGGTTTATTCCAGCAGCAGTACCCAATATCAATTCCAATTCCTTGAATCCCTAGATCGCCAGGACTCAATATTCTACTTCCATTTGTGACAACGATCATGTCAATCTGCCCAGGAATTCATGTTTTCATGACATCTCAACCAAACTTATGATAGAGTAACACTTTAGCACAGCATGACATGGCAGCTTGAAAAAAGTTTTATATGTGCTGCAAGGAATAGTTGCAACCATCAACGGAATTTCATGGCAAAAAAATGTTTTCCATTCACCAATTTTTTAAATCATCTGAGTCCAAAATACTTTCTTTAATTGTATCTATAGAAAGAAGTACCCCGCGATTGGGTACATAAAATTATTTCCATGCGTTAGACTTTGATGGAAAATTGCAAAAGATAGATTAGTTTAATAGAAATACGAATATTATATTTGTTTGTAGATTTCATGAGAGTAGTTGCTATTACACTTACAACGGAGCTTAATGAGTGATGTCAGAATATATAACTTACATATTTGGCACTGTTTTGGGTGACAAAATTCTTCATCTGCTATTTTTACTCAAATTTTACTAAAGCAGAGGGTGCCAGCAAATCCTGTTTGGCAGCCTTACCTCTTTTTTTTTTTGTATTTGTGGTTCCTTTCTTAGAGAGAAACGGAAGGGTCTTTCATGGAGCATGTTTAGTTTGTTTATTTAATTTTTTTATTAGATATCTAAGGAGCTTTCTAAAGGTTGCTAGATTTATGTGGATCTTTCTCAAGGTTTGCACTATCCTGTCCCTATGCAGAAGAAGGTACCCAGATATCTCTAGAAAAACTTATCGATACTTGGAAAGTACCTTCCCTAATGGTAAAGCCTCCATTCTAAAACAAGGACCCTAGACATCATTCACGGGTAAATCAGAAAAACAAGGACCCTAGACAGCATTTCTCCTCTATCTTCAGAGCTGAGAAACATCCCTCTAGGACGTCTAAGCAGCTATAGTTTTGGCAAATAAGACCACAGTAGGGGTATATACAATCGGGGCATATTCTGTTATGTTTGAAATTAACACCTGGACAAAGCTAGAAAATGCACAACTATGTTTTCAATCAATTGTTATAAGTTAAGATCAATCCTCGCAACAATCAACAAATTATGTAAATAGAGTTGGTTGGCTTTAATGCAGTTCAGTCCGTCGACAGAGTGTACATTGCTTGAACTGAAAAGGATAATCCATTTTGTACCAATGGGTATCACACAAACTTTAAGTAATCAAAGAACAATGAAGGAAACAAATTGCATTTTTCCCTACCGAATGCATTCAGATAGCTACATAAAAATAGTTATTCAGTTCAAACTTTACCAACAAGGTTTTACCGTAAGTAGTGTCACAGAACTAGCATCAGGGTGTAATTCCAGAAACCATTACTACATTCTTGGAAGGTGCAGCCGAAATGATGCAAGTCAGGTTATACCCACACATATTGTAAATTTCTAGAATATCACAAAATGTAGTTACTATTCGTAACACAAATAAGAAATGAGAAAGAAAGAAAGAAGCAGCAAAAGAGATAACATATGCATGTATTCAAGCAAACTTCCCAAAGGATTAAGATGGAGAGATCAGATGGCTCACTTCATAATACATTGTTTCATTTCTATCATGGAGACGGTTTAGAATTCACCACATTGGCAAGAGCAGTAGTGTCATAACCCAATTTTTTCTACAAAAATCTTCAAAAAACACTAAAAAATTGCAAATCTTCCAAAAAATCAATAAAAATCAACAAAAATAATCGAAAATTAATAAAAATCATCAAAAATCATCTAAAATCAATAAAAATCATCTAAAATCACTAAAATCCAACAAAATCATAAAAAATCTAATTAAACATAACAATTAAACCTATTCCCTATAGATAGCCAGATCTCGGGAAGCACACAGGACACGGAGACTCGGAGACAAAGAGAAGAAGAAGGAAACTCTTGGAAGAACAGACGATCGGGAGAAGAACATTCGGAGAGTTTTCTGTCATCCAGCACAAAGGTACAATGAGGGAGCCAGGAAATGGTACAAATCCCGCTCGTCCTTCACCCCGTTTTTCCTTGGAGTTTCTTTCGATCTTTCACCCCGTTTTTCCCTTGAGTTTCTTTCGATTTTTTTTTTAAAATGAGCTCTAAAAAAGCTCAGGTGCTTAGAAACACACTTTTAAAGCCTCCCTTTTCTTTGTGATGCATGCGATTTAGTAATTCCTAATTCCCGAACCTTAACGAATCTCTATAGTTTTTCTAACTTGAACTTAAAATAAGTTAGTGGCGACTCCGATGTTTTCAAAATCCGAAGCCTTATCGTCAAGGGAGGATATTCATTTTAAATGGAACCAGAAACGGGATCACCCGCTACAGATTTGGTGACTCCGCTAGGGATTTACTTGTTTCTTTTTAGAGAATTATGGTCGAAAACTCGTTTTTTTTTAAAAGGGGGTGCTTAGCTTTTGCATGTGTTTGCGTTTGAATTTGTTTGACGCTCTTTCATGTAATATTACTTGATGCTTGATTTTTCCTGTTACATGAGCCTTCATCCCGGGCGCCATAGGATTAGTTCGGGTATACCATATGCCGACGGGTATCGGCCATTTGCCTCTACCTTTAGGTGGATACCCACCTGTTTACCGCCGGACGAACATCCGAGTCCTTTCATTTAAAATGGACCCAGACTTGGATTTCTCCATTTACAGTTAATGAACGGGTCCAAGCCACATCCAAGACGGTAGATAGATAGAATCATTTGATGGGTTACCCTCTGCATGATTTCATAACTCGTGTTTTCTTATCTTACTCTAACCCCTTCTTTTCTATGTGTTGTTTAACTTAGCTCGGTTCGGTGAAGGAGGTTGTTCTTTTCTCTTGCTAAATTTATTCATATGCATTGTGCGCTTGCATCCATTTTAGCAATTTGCATATATTATTCCGTTTGCATCTTAAGCACATTCTTGACATGTCTTTCGGATCTATTTCTCTAAATTCAGGCTGCCTATAATAAACTTTGACACATAATTTCTCATCCGGCCACGCGCTAAAAGATTGGTTCAAACATTTATACCCGTCTTAACAAGATTTTGGTCGGACAAAGATAGAAACCTTGTTGACCTCATTGATATTGAACTGGATTTAGGATTCCTACGTAACTGACTAGAAAAATGGGATGCGAACACTTTTTCGTTCAAATTCGGAGACTTTGATCTATCACCAACATTAGAGGAGTATATCCAGCTTGCGCGACTCCCCCGCATCCCTGGTTTACTGCCTCTAGAGCGTACTCCTTCATTAAAGAATGATCTTCCAATTGTTCTCAATGTTACACCGACTGTAGCATCGTCACTAATTACCTCTCATAGCCATGTGAATATTGAAGAGCTTCTTCTCTGTGAAAGGAGTGTTTACGTGGCTGAAAATGAAGAAGGTCAATTGTCTGCCCGGGCTTTCATTCTTGCCGTCATCAGGATGAATATCTTTCCATTTACCAAGCGTTCAATTCATGCACGGGCTGTCCATATCACAAGAGCATTATTATCGGGCAAACCCTTCATCCCCACTATCCTCGGCAAAACACTCAGCGGCCTCACAAGGATCAATATCCAAGCTAGAGGAGGAGTTCGTAATCACGACATAACGTTTTGCTTGCCTCTTCTCCTAGCATGGTTTTCTTCTCACTTGGGGATTAGTGCCTATAAATATCTTCATGATCAAGATTTATTGCGACACTTTTCTCGCCGCATATCTCTTCCCCCCAAGGGATTCACACACTGGAAGTCTTTCTTCGAAAGTCTAATGAGTAACCATTTTTTCCATATGTCTCGACATTTTAAGACAGGTCCGATCATGCTTGCAGTTAAGAGAAGCGCCTATATACCGAATCTCGGTCTTCTTGGGAGTTCTTATTATGTACCCATCCGAGTTGCGCACCAATTCGGAGGATTCCCGAAAGTTCCACCACATCAGCATCTTCACAAGTCTTTCTACGTGGACGACTTACAAATCCATAAAGCTCGGTTTGGGAGCGCTATTAAACACATCGTCAAAGAGTGGGAGCAGCCGCGGATCATCGAGTTTACTTGTCCGATCATCGACCTCAACGAATACGATCTCATGATTGCAACCTTCAAGCACCAACGTCTAGCATTGGAAAGGAGCCTCCCATCTACCTCACGCTCAGCCTAAAGACGACCTACCATTGACTGTCTAATTCAATAAAGCTAGTAAATAATGTATTTGATCGAACTAGTCAGCAATCTACATTTTACAGAAACTACTTGGACAATTAAAGCAAGTGCTCGCAATCATTATAAGGTCCAAGAAAAGAGCTTGACAGACTCGACACCCACCAATCATGTAGTTGACAAGCCTCATCGAACCACCAACATAAAAAATAAAAGAAGCAATAATCGACGATTCAAAAGCAAGTGTCGTGATTTCTTATCAAGGTAAAGGAAAACTTCAGAAATGCAAAAAGAAGTCGCGCGGGTTTGGATGGAGCTTTCTCGGGATTTCTCTTTCGAGGTCTTTCGTGAGGGTTTCGCCATGGACGACACCGCCCCGAGCATCTCCAATCGACGTGTTTCGATCCAACTCTTGTAATAGAGGTTATTGGGGTTGCGACCCAGTCCAGCTGACGTTATACACATTGCCTTTGTTAGGAAAATATTTCGCATCAGGTAAGAATACTTGATTTCGTTTTATCTCATCTTAAGGGCTCACCAGGTATAAGAAATTTCTGGCTCGTTTCATAAAATACAATTAATCGTGGATCAGACAAAGCATTTTACGAGATGTTTCGATTGAAAACGTCACGCACTTAATATGATAAATTTCGCCCTTGATAGGTGAATTGTGATCACGCGTTTGCTTGGTTGTATCATTCTTATAGCGAGGGTAAATGGAATCACTCCATGAAGTAATAATATTATTTTTTTGGTCTGAGAAAGAGTTTAGGACATTGGAGAAAGAGGGTCATGCCTCTCTACTTTTTCCCTATTTAGACCAAGTCTCATCCCTTTCACCTCTATTGCTGTGATCACCCTCATGAAATGGTCGATCCTAAGGATTGAGACATCCTCGAACCACCAGTCTGGTGGGACCTGCACGTTTCTGCTGGGGCTCGACTGCCGCACGATCTGCAGGTTCTCTGCCCATGTCTTGAATATCAGGTTGCCTTCCTCTAGGTCCTCCGTTATCTCAAGATACTCCGCCGTGCAATGCAGGCCCGAGATGTTGGTTGCTGTTAGATCAACTACGATCCCATAGCAGAACTTTGCAGCAAGCTCAAAGGACTCTAGCCCACCTGGTAGGTCGTCCAGCACAACCTTACTGAGCTCCGGGTCACGGGCCTCATAGATCATCCGGTTGAACTTCCCGCTCCTCGAGAGCAGAGGATACTGCAACCAACAACACCGACGATCCACAATCATTTCCCCGAAATCAATCCGACAGTCATTTAAAACTATAAGATAGTGTCATTTCCAATCTCAATTCCTGCATTTCCTGTGAAACAAATAGGCATCAGGCGGTCAAACCTTGTGTAAGTAGAAATTGATTTCTCCAACCTGGACGAGGAGGTCACTCGAGATTATCAGTCGCGACATACCTAAGAATTGGAGTGCTACTTCGTCAACCATTTCTCAAAATGCTCAGGCAAGTCTACCAAACATAGAAACACGGAAACATTATCCACTCGCAGCACAGGCGCATCACATCACAGGCGAATGCACCCAACCACGCCAATCACCGCGAGAGAGATTTATTACCAAGACTGGTCACGGAGTTCGAACCCATCAGTCTTGACCCCCTGCCTGTTTGAGGTAAGGGCCCCGCCATTACCATAGTCGCGGCCAGAGAATGACTCACTCTCGGATTCCCACATACTGCGAGAAATCCTCTTACACCCATTTGCTAAGATTTGAACATCAAAGGCTTCTGGGGGAAGAGACATTCAGAAGGAAAAAAAACACAATCCAAACAGGTAGTGAAGACAGAAGCAGAAGCAAGAGCAGCAGCAGCGATAGGCTTGATGAGGGAAACAGACCCACGCATGCTTTTGTTTAGTCCGTCTGCAAGGGACAGTTTATTTCCTCCCTTCCGAGGTTATTACACTTTCACGGGTTATGTCTTACAGCGTAGTCTCGGAAACGGAGGCATACCATTATGTTTCTCTCGACCGATCCAAAGAAAAGGAGGGGGCACTAACTTGAAAGTTCTTTCGTTAAGCTCAAACTCATCCTTTTTAGAGGCGGTCGAAATTAATGATGTCATACTTAAATAAAAAATAGTTAGCTTCCTCAATTGAGTCATAATATACCTGCATCTCCTTCACACATGTGGACAATCGATTCAGAAATTTTCATTTAGAATATACGAGAAATCCCTTGGTCCGAAAGACGTGTCAAGCATGGTTGCTCATTCGTATGTCGCATACCACGTCGTTTGCATCATCTTCATTTATTTATTTTCATTAATACAATTTTTTTTAATCCAAAGGTACTAAAATTAATCTCTCAAGGACACGCCCGTTCGAGCTACGAAGCTGGACGGTACACATGGCTAGCTCAGGACTCTCTCTGACGGACGCAACACTGCCCAATATGGGAATGTCTACAGACTCTACTCCCCCTCTCATCAGACATTCGATGATCGATGACCACCAATTGGGATCAAGTGCCGGTTTGAACAATTCATCAAGCATTAGGGGTCGGGAGCACAATCCAAATACACGTTTGGAGGCGAGAGTGGATATTCTTTGCGAAAACATGGCTCGATTACAGAGCATGCTGAGTAACATAATGCACAACCAGCAGGCAAGCTCTTCAACAACAACACCTCCAACTCCTCCCGTTATACCCCCAATGCCCACGGCACCAATGTCATCAACCACGACTCCGCCAACAATTCCTTTTCCACATCCGTCACAAAGCGCTGCTTCGGGGTTGGCACCTCCTCTCCATCCATCATTCCACAATACGACGGTTCTTTCTAGTGCTGACACTGAGGTGGTGCCACCATTTCAATATCCCGCCACATTTTCTGAGGTCCATGCTACTGGAATTATCCCTCAAACGCCAACACGACGAAATGCGGCCGCACTTGAAGAGCTATTTAAATCACCTGAAGATGAATGACATCGAGGCTAGAGTTGAAGCTAGAATTGCATCCCTACAAGAAGGCGAACAGAAACGTCTTGCCTGCCTCGAAGAGAGGCTGAATGCGGTCTAGGGACACAATATTTACTCTCTCGAGGACTATGATATCCAAGTCCCACAGATTTCAATACCTCATAAATTCAAGCCACCGGATTTCGAGAAATTCAAAGGGATTGGTTGTCCATTTACCCAAAGGATGACTTACTCCAAGTAGCTCTCTTTCAGGAAAGCCTCACTGGACTTCACCGGTATCTATCTTTAGACACTTCTAAATACGTGTCGTTCAAGGAGCTGGCGCATGATTTTCTAAACCACTATAGCTTCAACATTGAAATGGCGCCCACTATATCCGATCTGCGGAAGCTCGAGAAATATCGCAACGAGTCTATAAAGGAATTTGCTCGCCGAGTTCGTGAAAAAGCGTTGCAGATCCAACCTCCACTCAAAGAGAGAGAACCAGTGGATGAATTTCTCTCTCTCCTCCCGAGAGATTTCTACCAATACTTATTTACACAGCGTGGTTCCTCATTCAGTCAAGTTGTGTTAAATGCGGAGCAACTAGAAGACGCTATAAAGGACGGTCGGATTGCTACTACATCGACTATCAAGACAACACCTCGCAGAAAAGGAAAGAGTGAAACTTCCGCAAACATAGAGCGAAGTGCCAACATGCAAACATCCGCGAGGCCCAAGATGTATCTATCTTCTACCGCTCATCCTAGCCCGAATGTGGATGGAAGACCTGTCGCTTCACAAGATCAGAGTCAAGTCACTAAGTCAGGGCAAAATAGTAATCGTAGAAGAATTGAGGATATGACCCCTCTTCCTGATCCATTAGATGTCATGTTTCAACGCCTACACGAGATGGGTCACATCACTCCGATTCCTCCAGCACGGGGAAATCCATCCTCTCGTGGTTACAACCCAAATGCAGTTTGTTTGTATCATTCAGGGGGCATTGGTCACGATACGAGGAATTGCTTCGCACTTTGATTTAAAATACAGTAGCTCCTCGACGACAAGGTAATAGCTTTCGAGAACCCAGCCAGCCCTCCGAGCATTCAGCAAAATCCTCTGCCAGAACATGTGAATATGATAACAAGTGATGATGCCAAGATAGAGAGCTATCACTCATTTTCCCAGCTACTATGTCAGATTGGCCGCTACACGAAGAGGTGGTATGCGTTCTGCACTCGACACAACCCCGAAATTCAGATAGAAAGCCTGTCGTTTATACGCCAGTTACAACTCCTACCTTTGTTTACCGACCATCCACTACAGCTCAACCGTTCATCTACAAACCACAGGTTAATGTTTCGACCAACCCAATCACCGGTCCATCAGGAGAGAGTGAGAAGGAAACAAACATAATCACTCGTTCTGGCCGAGGTATCCCTGCAATTGAGGCGTTAAAGAATCCTGAGGCTGCAAAGATAAGTGAGGTGCCACTCGAAGAAGCTAAGAAAGTTGTCAAGTACATCAGAACAAGCGAGTACGACATTGCCGAGCAATTAAGAAAGCAACAAACACAGATCTCTCTTTCGATCTCATCAACTCCTCAGATAAGCATCGCGATGTGTTACAAAAGTTTCTCGCGGAAGTCCATGTGCCTGCGCAAATCGAAGTTAACTGCCTTGATGTATTCATGTGAAGCCTTCTCGTTCGTGATTCCATCATCTTCTCCGATGAAGACTTGCCAGAACCCGGGAAGGTCCACAATATGGCGCTTTTTATCACAGTCAAGTGTCGAGACATGATGATTCCGCGAGTATTGATTGACGGTGGATCTGGGTTAAACATCGTCCCTGTCACTGTCTTGAAGCAACTCCACATTGACGATTCCAAATTCCGAGCTTGCAACCTTATTGTTCGAGCCTTCGATGGAGCAAAACGCGAAGTGTTAGGAGAAATTCTTCTAGCCATCAGTGTAGGACCAGCCACATTTGAGACAACTTTTTACGTACTCGCAGCTGCAGGCTCGTTCAACATGCTGTTAGGGCGACCATGGATCCATGCGGCTGGTGCAGTTCCTTCTACCGTGCACTAGAGAATTAAGTTTGTCGTAGGGGACAAGCTCATCACCGTCCAAGGGGAACGCAATATCCCTGTCTGCAGTGAAATTAATTTTCCATATATACCGGAACCAGTAGAAGAACCGAGCATCACCCAATCTATCGAGATTATCCACATGGTGCGGAAAGAAGCTAATATGCCGGAAATCCCGCCCCCAGTACTCAATGCAGCTCGGATGCTAGTGTACTATGGCTATCAAACTGGGAAAGGCCTGGCACTCGCGGACAAGGAAGTTTGGAACCCCTCACATTCCATATCAAGAGCCAAATTGGGACTATCGGTCTAGGATTTCGGTATTGTCAACAGAAGCCCTATCGAGACAGAAACGGATCTCTAATTTGCCCACCGCTTCGAGAGACTTTCATCTTGGCCCCGAAGGATCTGGTTGACCTTGTCCCATCATTGGAAGACCTTTCAATTTGCACTGTTAATGAAGCGCCATCCTCCTCCATAGTCGAAGGGTGAATCATTCCGAGTCTTTTGTAATCATTTACTTTTAAGATTTCAATTCGTGTAGGGTTCATTATGACTAGCTTTTAGACATGCGAACGCTTCCTCGTTTAGATCGAGCCACCTTCCTATATTTCTACCGTGGACTAGCAAGGAAGTCCAAAAAATGTAATAAACACGGTATATTAGGAATTTTCAAGTTGAAATGTGGAGGGAAACAACGTTAGACGGATGACGAAAATGAGCACTCACACCCAGAATGGTTCACAACTATTCATGCTCCCCGACACCTAATGTCCTCCACTTCAACTTTTTGACACATGGACTCACGAAAGAATCATTGCGATTTACAGGGATGGCGCTTCGGGCGGAGATGAAGATCCATATGAAGAACAACATGATGACTCGATCCATGACCAGAAGTTGCTTGATGATTACTACGGCTTTGAACAAGAACTCAAACGTCATGAAGAGCCTAAAGAAGTGACAATCCGTGAACCAATGGTCATTAACGTCGAAACTCTCGAAGAGTCAAAGGAATTGTTCATTGGCTCGGATCTTCCTCAAGATGAAGCTGATCAACTCATTTCCCTACTACGAGAGTATTCAGATGTGTTCGCATGGAGCTATGCAGACATGCCCGGGCTCGACATAGACATTGTACAACACTACATTCCTACAGATCCATCGGTGCCCCCTAAGAAGCAAAAGCAACGCCGATACAAACCTGAACTTGTGCTCTCTATCAAGGAAGAAGTAGACAAATTATTAAAGGTGAACTTCATCGAGGTCGCTCGTTATCCTCAATGGGTTGCAAATATTGTACCAGTTATGAAGAAAAATGGCAAAGTTCGTGTTTGCGTCGATTACCGTGACCTGAACAAAGCTAGCCCTAAAGACGATTTTCTTTTACCACATATCGACGTGCTGGTAGACAACACCACATGATTCAATCGCTTCTCTTTCATGGATGGCTTCTCCGGTTACAATCAAATTCGGATGGCGGAGGAAGATAAGGAAAAGATCACCTTCACCACCCCTTGGGGACCGTTCTACTATCGAGCAATGCCGTTTGGATTGAAGAATGCTGGGACAACGTATCAACGGGCCATGGTAGCACTATTCCACGATATGATGCACAAAGAAGTCGAGGTATACGTGGATGACATGATTGCTAAGTCGCACGCAGGGGAAGATCACGTCAACATCTTACAAAAATTATTCGAGCGATTAAGAAAATTCAAGCTACGATTGAATCTTGCGAAATGCGTATTTGGAGCAACATCAAGGAAGCTACTTGGTTTTGTCTTTAGCAACCGTGGTGTCGAAGTTGATCCTGCCAAAGTCGAAGCCATTCAGAATCTACCAACACCGAAGACGGCTAAAGAAGTCAGAGGTTTTATGAGTCGGCTCAATTGTGTAGCTCGCTTTATCTCAAATCTGTCTGAAACCTGTAAACCAATATTCAATCTTCTCAAGAAAGATACCTCAATTGAGTGGGACACCGAGTACCAAGCCGCCTTCGAACAAATCAAGCAATACCTGTCGAACCCTCCGGTATTACTCCCGCCAACACCGGGGCATCCCTTGACACTCTACCTTACTGTTCAAGACGAGTCTCTAGGAGCCCTCTTGGCACAACAGCCACAAGGTGCCAAAGAACATGCTATTTATTATCTAAGTAAGAAGTTCACACTTAGTGAGGCCCGTTACACGATTTTGGAACAAACATATTGTGCATTGGTTTGGGTACTCCATCGATTAAGGCAATACACCCTTCACTACGAGATTCTTCTGGTATCGGAAAATGATCCTTTGAAATACCTTTTCAGTCGGCCTACGCTAATGGGACGTATCTCCAAATGGCAACTACAACTTGCTGAATTCAATATACGATATGTTGCCACTAAGTCTGTCAAGAGTCGAAGTATTGCAGACTATATTGCTGACTACCCAGGACCGAACGTGTCTCCTTTGGACGTTGAGTTGCCAGATGAGAATATCCTAGTCACAGACGATGATCAACGATGGAGTATGTACTTTGATGGAGCAGTCAACCTCAATGGGTCGGGTGTAGGAGCCGTTGTGATATCCCCCACCGGTCAGTATTATCCAGTCACATCGAAGGTTGTTTTTACATGTACCAACAACATTGCAGAATACGAGGCGTGCATTCTCGGTCTTCAGCATGCTCTTGATTTGCGAATACAAGACATCAACGTTTTCGGAGATTCGACACTTGTTATCGCCCAAACAATTGGACAATGGCGTATTCATGATGCAAAGCTCCTCCCATATCATGAATACCTTCAAGATATCATCAAACGCTTCTGTCATATTGAGTTCAATTACTTGCCTCGATCGGAGAATCGCTTCGCGGATGCACTGGCAACATTGGCCTCAATGATCCCATTGGTTGGACAAATGAACATCGAGCCCCTGCAAATCGACATCTCTCATAACCCAAGTTGTGCTGCCATCATTGATGAACCAGATAACAGACCTTGGTACTTCGATATCAAAGTTTATTTACAACCCAGCAATTTCCCGCAAGGCTGCAGCAGAAAGGAGCAAAAATTCATACGACGGATTGCGAGCAATTACTTTCTAGATGGAGATGTGTTATACAAGAAGTCATTTGTTGGGACTCTTATGAGATGTGTTGATACGCACGAGGCACAAGAACTTATTACTGAAATCCATGAAGGTGTATGTGGACCGCATATGAATGGATATGCTCTGGCACAAAAGATCATGCGACAAGGGTATTACTGGCTGACAATCGAAGCGGATTGCATTTCATACGTACGTCGGTGCCAGAAATGCCAGATTTACAGTGACAAAGCTCATGTGCCTCCCACTAGATTGTACCTGTTATTTGAACCATGGCCATTTTCAATGTGGGGGATGGACGTCGTCGGCCCAATCAATCCAAAACCTTCGAATGGTCATCGATTCATCCTAGTCTCCATCGACTATTTCACCAAATGGATAGAAGCTCAATCATTCAAAGAAGTTACAGCAAAGAATGTGGCCCGATTCATCCGCGTCAATATAATTGCTCGCTACGGAGTGCTTGAACTGCTCGTGACCGATAATGGCACAAACTTCAATAACAAGATTATTGATTCATTGTGTGAGGAATTTCGAATCAAACATCTCAATTCCTCACCATATCGTCTACAGATGAACGGTGCTGTGGAAGCTGCAAACAAGAATATAAAGAATCTAGTCCGGAAGATGGCAGTCACATACCGCAATTGGCACGAAAAGCTCCCATGTGCATTACTTGCCTACAGAACAACAACACGTACCTCAACTGTGGCAACTCCTTTCGAACTTGTCTATGGAGCACAAGCAGTTCTACCAATCAAGGTTCAGATCCCATCCCTTAGGGTATTTCAGGAAGCAAACATGACCGAAGACGATTATGTGCAACATCATCTAGCTCACCTGGATCTCATAGATGAGAAACGGCTAGTTGCTGCACATCATATGCAATGTTATCAAGAACGTGTTTCCCGAGCTTTCAACAAAAAGGTTAGACAGGTGACATACAAGCCCGGTGATTTGGTTTTAAAACGGATCCTTTCGAACGTCAAAGGCCATCGTGGAAAATTCGCCTACAATTACAACGGCCAGTATGTCGTCAAGCAAGCTTTCTCAGGAGGGGCCCTGATCTTGATGAAGATGGATGGGGCTATTCTACCCCAGCCAATTAACGCTGATTCACTTCGACGAAATATTGTACCCATTTTATTTCATTATCTGAGCAGTTTTTCTAGAGTCAATTTCAATGATACTTGCTTTGAGCGTAACTCTCCTCAGAGACTTTTTAGGAGCAATGAAAATTTACGAGGCTCACAAGCCATGCTAAATAAATGATGCTTCAAATGGGGCAACGACCGATCGTTGTTGGGTACAGGTAGAGGAAAGTATCATTCCGATTCAATCACATGAAATTAAAAACTAATCAATATTTCATTTCTTTTGGAGAGGATTTTACTGGGGAAAGAACCAAATGCCTCTGGTAACCAGTAAAGGAAATATCGTTCCAGCTCATATATTACAAAATAAAAAAAAAAAAAACTAATCAATGTTTCATTTCTTTTGTAGAGGTTTTTGCTGGGGCAATGAGTACGCGTCGTCAAGGAACCGGTAAAGTAAAGTATCGTTCCAAGTTTAAAATTTTTCTCACATTGATTTGATTTTACATCCTCTTTTTCCCTATAGGGCATCAAGTCGAGGCGAACATCATAGGTAAAATTATCATTTCTTAAAACAGGTGTTATATTCATTTGTCATACATTCTCACTAAACGATTTTATTCAAAAAAAATTGAAACACATTCCCTAGTGGAACAAAGTGTCAAAAAATTTTTGACTAGCCCTTAACCATATGGTCTTACACCAAGCCTACATTACAACTAGAATCAAAGTCTCTTTCGACTAGCCCTTGAGCATTCATTTCAAAGGAATCGAACTTCCCACTCTGATAGCATAGAAACATATTTGAGTGAGCCTTGAGAGATGTAAGAAAGACCCTTCTTTATTCTCTATCACACAAGTGTTTCTATTTTTCAAAAAAAAAGTGAAAATTAAGTTTTGGTGCATGCATATAGAGCATCTTGCCTTCATACCATCCACAGTCAGAAATTCGGCAAGTACACATGGGAGATGCAAACAATCACAATCGTACTTCATGATTTCAAAACTCAAGCCTTTATGCTAAGGTATGATACTCTTCACTATGGTTAAGCACTCTTGTGGTGTGATATCACTCAAAGTCAAGTTATCCATTTCTCAATTCTTTCGATTAAGTGTCTACTAACAGATGTGACACCACTTCTAGTTTTCCTTTTTGGTTAAGCATTTACTAACAAATACGACACTATTCGGTAGAGCACGAACAAATGCAATGCCATTTGGCTAAGCGTTTACGAACAAACGCAATGCCATATGGCTAAGCGTTTACGAACAAACGCGATGCCACTCGACCGAGCGTTTATTAGCAAACGCGATGCCATTCGACTAAGCGTTTACTAACAAACGCTACGTCACATTCTTTTCGGTTAAGCGCTTACTAACAAGCGCGATACCTTCCAGTCGGTTAAACGTTTACTAACAAACGTTATACCGCTTCCAGTCAGCTAAGCGTTTACTAACAAACGCTACGTCACATTCTTTTCGGTTAAGCGCTTACTAACAAGTGCAATACCTTCCAGTCGGTTAAATGTTTACTAACAAACGTTATACCACTTCCAGTCGGCTAAGCATTTACTAACAAATGCGACGCCATTCGACTAAGCGTTTACTACGCTACAACACATTCTTTTCGGTTAAGCGCTTACTAACAAGCGCGATACCTTCCAGTTGGTTAAACGTTTACTAACAAACGTTATACCCCTTCCAGTTCGGCTAATCGTTTATTAACAAACGTGACGCCATTCGACTGAGCGTTTACTAGCGTCATATTGTTTTTCGTTAAGCGCGATACTTTCACTTCAGTTAAGTGTTCATACAAACGCGACACCATTTTCAATTTTCCTAGTTGAACGTTCATACAAACGCGACACCATTTTCAATCTTCGTGGTTGAGCGTTCGTACAAACGCTACACCTCTTTTCACCGGCTTTTGGTTATGCATTTTTCTAACAAGTGTGACGCCATTTCGGGTCAAGCGTTTATTAACAAACGCGATGCCTTAGCTATCCTTCTAAAAAATTGGGTTCTTAATAATTCTTTGCTCGAAAATTTTACCAAACTTTCTCACAAAGAGGGGCAAATGTCATAACCCAATTTCTTTACAAAAATTACAAAAAAAAAAATAAAAATTGCAAATCTTCCAAAAATCAATAAAATTCAACAAAATTCATCGAAAATCAATAAAAATCATCAAAAATCGTCTAAAATCAATAAAAATCATCTAAAATCACTAAAATTCCATAAAATCATAAAAAATTTAATTAAAAATAACAATTAAACCTATTCCCTATAGATAGCTAGATCCCGGGAAGCATACAGGACACGGAGACTTGGAGACAGAGAGAAGAAGAAGGAAACTCTTGGAAGAACAGAGGATCGGGAGAGGAACATTCGGATAGTTTTCTGATCATCCAGCACAAAGGTACAAAGAGGGAGCCTGGAAATGGTACAAATCCCGCTCATCCTTCACCCCGTTTTTCCTTGGAGTTTCTTTCGATCTTTCACCCCGTTTTTCCCTTGAGTTTCTTTTGATTTTTTTTTTAAAATGAGCTCTAAAAAAACTCAGGTGCTTAGAAACACACTTTTAAAGCCTCCCTTTTCTTTGTGATGCATGCGATTTAGTAATCCCTAATTCCCGAACCTTAACGAATCTCTATAATTTTTCTAACTTGAATTTAAGATAAGTTAGTGGCGACTCCGATGTTTTCAAAATCCGAAGCCTTATCGTCGAGGGAGGATATTCATTTTAAATGGAACCGAAAACGGGATCACCCGCGACAAGTAGGATCAAATGGGCCATCTTAACTTGTTCTCCTATCCTCTTCAAATCAGCCACGGTCAATGCAGTTTTTGTTGGTTCCAATGTTGACACATGGTAATACACCACAAAAGCAAAAATATGAAGTATTTCTCTTTCCAATATAGCAGAAAAAAAAACTCAAAATGACCTACGAGCAGTAGATCCATCTGCTCTACCAACGTCATAACTCGCCTAAAAAGGCTCAGGACAATGCAACCAATCCATACACACATAATAAAAAATGCTATGCCATAATCATCGTATGTCTTCTAAATCTTATAATGACTAAGCCTTAATATGATTGTAGTTTTGCTTTGTTTGGAGGTTTCAGGAAGAATACCATCAATCTTTTGTTTGGAGGTTTATGAAACTTAATTTAGTCCCCTCAATTATCTAACTTTAGAAGGAAACATGGTCAATGATGTACACCAGATATTTCAGAAGAATATGGTTTGTTTATATTTTAAACACATTTTAAAGACAAAGTGATGGATTGACAGACCATCCACAGAGTGGTATATTAAAGGCTAATAGAATGTATATTCATCATTGAAGGAATTCACACACTCAGACTCGTGCATGATCTCAACCTACACTTACCGAATCACTTTCCAACTGATTACACAAACAATTGCATTATCCACTGAAATGCCTACTATGAGTAAAGGAATGGTCGTCTAATCATTATTGTTATGATCTTCCATTATTGTATCTTTTGATATAGCTGAAAAATGTTCTCATTACTTTTAACTTTAAATAAAAATATTTTCCCTTCAAGTCCTTGACTTGCAAGTTTGCGTATCACTTGATAAGTACAAGCCAGGGCACAGATACAAAAGATACGGCTTCAAGATTAGGAAATATCTTTTTCTCTGCAAATATTTGTAAGGTTAATGTTACACGTATACGAACATTTGTTCTCATACGTCTCGCTAGCCGAGTGCGTACTCGAAAGAAATTTGCACATAGAAGATAGATAAAGATACAGATTTGAAGATGCAATTTTCACCACTACAATCAACAAGCATTACCCACCAATTGTAACTCACAAAATGGGTCTTTCAGTAGTTTCTCATTGTTAGTACCAACATTAATCATCACTGAAAGTGCCTGGAATTGAAGATTACAAATGAAAAACGTTTGTGAAACAATGCCGATATGTTCAAGACGAGCAACATTATACTTAAAACGGCATGAAAAAGAAAAGTTGCAAATGAAAGATAATTGTCAAGAAGTTGAAATTGTCAAGAAGCGAATTACCACTGCGGTATTTCTCAGTATTGCTTTGAAAAGCCTTTTCCATAAGATATTAGGTGCAGGCAAACTCATAAGATTTTACTCAAGAAAAATGGATAGGAAATGGTAAATATTAAGTCCACACATTTCACAAAGCCGACCTAAATTTGGAGCCAAATTATGAAGAATAAAACTAGTATTAACCTATCCCAGCAACCCAAAAATTGGATAAGATGAGTAAAAAATGCCATGATCTCACCCTTTGAGGGTTTATTCCAGCAGCAGCACCCAATATCAATTCCAGTTTCTTGAATCCCCAGATCGCCATATTCTACATCCATTTGTGACAATGATCATGTCAACCTGTCCAGGAATTCATGTTTTCATGACATCTCAAGCAAACTTCTGACAGAGTAACACTTTAGCACAGCATGACATGGCAGCTTGGAAAAAGTTTTATATGTGCAGCAAGGAATAGTTGCAACCATCAACGGAAGCAAAAAAAATGTTTCCCATTCACCAATTTTTTAAATCATCTGTGTCCACTGATACTTTCTTCAATTGCATCTATCGAAAGAAGTACCCCGCCGCGATTGGGTACATAAAATTATTTCCATGCGTTAAACTTTGATGGAAAATTGCAAAAGATAGATTAGTTTAATAGAAATACGAATATTATATTTGTTTGTAGATTTCATGAGAGTAGTTGCTATTACACTTACAACGGAGCTTAATGAGTGATGTCAGAATATCTAACTTACATATTTGGCACTGTTTTGGGTGACACAATTCTTCGTCTGCTGTTTTGCTCGAATTTTACTAAAGCAGAGGGTGCCACCAAATCCTCTTTGGTAGCTTGACCTCTTTTCTTTGTATCTGTAGTTCCTTTCTTAGAGAGAAACGGGAGGGTCTTTCATGGAGCATGTTTAATTTGTTTATTTAATTTTTTTATTAGATATCTAAGGACCTTTCTAAAGGTTGCTAGATTTACGTGGATCTTTCTCAAGGTTTGCACTGTCTTGTCCCTATGCAGAAGAAGGTACACGGATATCTCTAGAAAAACTTATGGATACTTGGAAAGTACCTTCCCTAATGGTAAAGTCCCCATTCTAAAATATAGTTATGATTCTAACAGAAGTAAGCAAATATTGCAATCCACAGGAATATTAGGCATTGAAAACCCCAACAACAAAAGACGTGAAAAGCAATAGCATTCACAGGTATATCAGAAAAACAAGGACCATAGACATCATTTCTCCTCGATCTTCAGAGTTGAGAGACATCCCTCTAGGACGTTTAAGCCGCTATAGTTTTGGCAAACAAGACCACAGTGGGGGTATATACAATCGGGGCATATTCTACTGTCTTTGAAATTATCACCGGCACAAAGCCAGAAAATGCACAACTATGTTTTCAATCAATTGTTATAAGTTAAGATCAAGCCTTGCAACAATCAACGGATTGTGTAAATAGAGTTGGTTGGTACATTTGAGTAGGTCATACAAGATGGCGAGCAAAATCTAGTCCAAAAAGACAAACCATGATGAAGAGCCACTGTATGAAGAAGAATAAATGTCAAGCGAGGATAATGGACTGTCATCCTAATTTTTTCAAAAAGAATACGTCAAGACGAAGATGCCAAGTGAGGACGAGGGACTACAATGAGGATTCAATGAAAGTTGCGAGAAAAGAGTCAAACACATTTCCCTCCACTAAATCCCAATAATAAGGAAACGTAACCTATAAACTAAGATACGTAAATTGGTAGTTATAAGTAATGTCTTTGTATAAATTCAACCTAAGTAGAAGATGCAATAATTACTTTAAGAGTCTTGAAGACTTGAATTATTCATAACATTTTCTCTCTTTTTCTTTCTACGAACACTAAATTCCTATGACATATTAAGTGTCTACTTCAAGGTTAGTGTATTTATTTCGTCTTTTACTGTTTAATATTCAATTATAAAATGTTAGAGATCACGGTTAGAACTCGAATCGAACCCCTACTTTTCGTAGTTAAATATTTTTACGACATGTTTTTTTACATGAATATGTATGTGATTATTGATTTTTTACCGGAGTCCACCCATCCAACGATCGAAACCACAATAAAGGCATTTTTTTTAAGTCTATTGATCATTTTTCTTCATTCGGCGCATACATTTTTTTTTAATGAAATACCGTTTAATAAAAAAAAAACACTTCAAAAGAAAAAGATGCTTTTCTTTTCTTTTCTTTTTTATTGTGATCAGTGACAATGTACGATTACACTTAAAATACAAGTGTCGATCCATTTAGGACATTCATTGTTGCAGTACAAGCTCATGACGCACGAAAGGAAGAGTCTATTCTTATTCACTTCCCATTAGGCAGTGAATCCTTACCCGATTATGTCATTGAACTAATAATTTTTCGAGTCTTTCCCTAATCTCGCATTCTAATGAAAGATAAATAACAGTCCACAATGCATGTTTGTTTTATCAAGAGTTCAGTTTTGTCAAATAAAGAAATTCGGGTATATATTGATTCCTGTTAGCTTCCATCTGTCTCCCAAGAGCAAAAAAAGACTACAACGAAGCAACATAATATCTCTTCCTAACAATAAAGGATCAGAGATGTAACAAGAATACCCAATAGGGATAAGAGAAATGTCTGACCTTGACTTCATCATCATTATAAAATTCGAGTGAATTTTATGTGAATCTTGGAAAAAAGCCCTAATAACTAAATACATATTTGATCGTGAAGTGTCATATACAATTTTTTATTTGATCTTTTGTATCTCAATGATGATGTGAGATTATATCATCCTTAATGATTTACTGAGTATGTCAATATTTGAACGATGTTGGATCGATCTTTCATTTAACTCGTGTTTTTACCTTTTCATAAGGGTGTCCCGACAACATTGTATATGAATAATATTACTTGTACTATCAATTGATGTAAATCATATATCTGATCGAATGAAATACATATCATAAAATTTGAATTTCGTATTTGAATTTATGAAAATCGATGTATCAATTTTTTATAAATTCGTTCATGAGATATCCTCGTAAATTGACCTATGAAGATTTTGAAATGATGTTATATAGAGAAATTAACGTATTATATTCTTTTTCTCTTTACCACGGTTTTGTCCTATCGATTTTTCCGGATAAGATTTTCAACGATGAACATCCAAGATTAGGAGGGAGTATTATGAATATCTAACATGGATGTCATTGTGACTAGTAGACTTTGTGCCGGATTCCATCTGGGCTTTATGGGTGGGTTGAGTCAACGCCCATTGACCTATTAAAGCACGAGGTTCAAACTTCTTGGAATGATTCATTGAGGAAAAAGAAACATGCAAGTGTAGTTGTTGATGGTTGCATGTGCATAAATTTGAGATAACATCAATCATCCTGTTGAGTACACGATTCCCACCATTCGTGATGTCAAGTACTCTCAAGTTAGCCATCCTCTGTTAGAACCAAAAAAAAAAAAATGTACCTCATTAGTCAATGTTTATTTTCTGCTTCATAAGAGATGAATAAAAGGCAAAGGGAATTAATACCAGATCTTTCAATGAATCATCCGTAACTTCATCCCCCATGATCTCGAGAATGACGAGGTTGTCCATCTTGAATAAAGAAAGGGAGATTAAGACTTTGTTTCCACGACACATACAAACGTAGCCACAATTAATTCTGCTGCTTCTCGTAGGTTCAGAAATCTGAGATTGGACATGCACTTGATTTCCTTTCCAGTTAAATGGCGGAAACCATGTGGCAGGTTGATGGCTAAAACGTGATGGGTGTCCTGTTTCCAAATAAAAGAAATGAGGAAGCCAAGAGACCAAGTCCAATCCAAGAAATTAGGAAATTATTATTATTTTTTTACCTGCTTTTGGCGTACGACATCAAGGGCCTCCCAAGGATCCCACAGCCTGCTGCGCATGCCGGGGCAATGAAGAGGTCTCTCGGAACGAACAATCTCCCTTCCCATCTCTCTTATTGAGTCATGCATCCAATACTTGTCATCGTCTTGGTCGACATTCAGTACCTTTATCAAAGATCAGTTCTGGAGGAGATCGAATCCACATTTCGGATTAAAACCACGGGCTTCCCACATGTAACTCGCATACTCCCTTGGCTTCACATAATGGTCGAAACATGCAACGTCCAGACAAATGTGTTTCTCACTCTCTTCTAAAGTCATCGTAGCTGATCCGCAGTTTACTCAATACGTCTTTGTGAGGCACTCGTTGAAGCTTTTCCAACGTATATTCCCATACACTATTTTCCTTTCGGTGTAAGTGCCCTCCAATCACCTCCAAAGCTAAGGGAAGATTCCAAAACCCGCTTCGATAAATCAACAAAGTTGTCTAGAGGCCTCTCTCCACCTAAGGCATGCCGACTGAAGAGTTGCAGAGCGTGATCATTCGCTCATTCCCTCAAGCTCATAAGCATCTCATAAGGCCCTCGCAAACGCTCGAATCCCTCGTTGTGACGATAATTCTCGTTCCTATCACTGATATTCAGCTTGTTCAGAATAACCACAACCGCATCGCTGACAAACTTGCCCTTCCTGTCCAAAATCAATTGGAGATGAACTCTTCAACGAACTGCCGACTTACAACATGGACAAGCTCACACACAACAACAGCTGTTAAAACCGAATCCCTGCAGCTGTCCACCATCATGGCGAGTTTTCGGAGGCACCACGCGCTCGACGCGTAGCCTCTGGAGAAGGTAACGACATAGATCCTAGAGTACTGGACAGCTCGACAAAGCTCGTTCCCGATCTCTTTGCCGTGACGGATCTCCTCTGGGACTTCTGTGTCCCTGAATACGCGTAGCCCCTTAAACGCAGATTAATGATTTCTCTTAACAAGTTTTCTCTCAATCAAGACAACAAATATTATCTCCATTTTAACCTAGCCTTTATATAGGATTAGGGCGGGAATTCTAAAACAAGAATATTCTTAATGTGAAAATCGATCCCTATTAATAATAAATTAACGATTTAATTAAACAATCATAATCCCTAGAATTATCTTAGACGCGAAACAATTATTTTGGGAGGAATAAATTAATTGTTTCTGACTTATTTTGGATAGTTTCCCAAGTGTGAATTTAAATAAATTCCAAATACAACTAATCATCTTAATAAATGATAGATCCAGTGTATTATTTTGTTATCAACTCAAAAATTGGTTGATAATGATTAATATCATATCTAAATGCTTTCCAAATATTACAAAAATAATTTATTTAGGTAGGTTTTCTTTCTATAAGTAAACCATGAGATAAAATCAAAGTAATTCATTGATTTTATCTAATATAATATTTCAAGCTTTAAATACTAACATACCAAGTGCAAAAATAATTTCGCATCAACTTAGTATTTATCTCTTGCATTCACTGATGGAAGTTAGCTTCTGTAAGTTTTAATCAAAACCATATTAAGACAACCTGGATAGCCCCGAAAACGGAAATAATATAATAAATTTCTTAAGAATAAATAAAAAAGGAAAGAAACTCGAATTTCCTTTTTAATCTCTCAAATATATTATCTAAATGGGGTGGAAACAACAACATGACTTCCAGCTAAAGGAAGACATGGTAAGAAATTATACTCTTGTGTTTTTTTATTTATTTTTGTAACTAAATTTTTATCTTTAAAAAATTATCAAAAGAATAATTGTAGGGTTGTCAGTCAATTCAGATCTCTTTCTTATGTTTTTAAAATTCTAGTTATGTGTTCAGAATCCGTGTATTTAGTTATGTCCAAAGATCGAAATCATAATTTATTGTCACTAGTTATTAATTGATTGGCAAAATAATAAAGTTTTACGACATGTCTAACAAAAAGAGACGCTCTCCTTTCTTAAATAAACCAAAATGTTGTTGTTGTCAATTAAAATTCCCCAAGTTCTTATTTTCTCCTCGGATACATAAATTTGACAAAACATCAATCATCCTGTTGAGGCAGAGTACATAATAATTCTGAGTTCGATTCTCCTTTTCGTTTGTTGAGGCAGAGTTCAAGTAACAACACTCTTCCACCATACTGGGCACGCTGGAGAAAACTCCAACCTCTTCAATCTACTCAAGTTTAGCATGTCTGGGATTTCAGCCACGATATCACACGTCATCTGAAGACAAATAATTCCTCCAAGAGAAATTAATCATGAATTCAAAATGATAATTTTTTAATCATGAATAAATAAAATAATAATTATATATTTCTTGTCCGATTTATCAAATAGGTGCCTTTAAGGTTCACCTTTAGATGGTAAATAAAATGTTTAATGATAGATTCAACGTAAATATATAAACTTTAATAATTTAAATTAATTATACGCTTCTTAACCTACCTAGTAAACAATTATTAACAAGCCAAATAAAACAATTAATTTGGGTGTATAATGATTATATAACATATTATATATAAATATTTGACACCAAGCTCAGATTGCCAAACTTTTCTACTATTAAAATCAACAAAATCCAGGTAGAGATTCTCTAACTTCAAATAATATAATAATATTTTTCGTGCAATTTAAAATAGACAATATATATTAAAGCAATTAAAATAAGCAAAATCTATCTAAATTGCTGCTATCTTTTCTGCCAATAAAGAATAGCCATTTAAATTAATTGTATGTTGCTTACCTATCAAATAAACGACTATCCCAACCAAATTTACCACAATCAAATAATTTATATGTCGGAATAAATATGAAGTTTGTCCAAGTGGTAGGAAGCTTGAATTTGATTAAGGAAGTAATTGGGTTCGAAACATACCGTATACATTCACCCCTGTAAGAAGACCCATCCACCATAGCCGACTGTCTTACTCGGATCAAGTTCGAATTAGTCGAGACGAAAATCGGGTAACCAAAAAATAAAGATAAGAAGCAAACTTTTCAAGTTATTTTAAACCTTTAGATATATTTTTGATAATTTCATGTAATTCTTTTGTTGGGGTGGTAATTTACCAAAAAATAAAAGAGAATAAATTTTTCTAAAGTATTATTTAAATACCCATATATGAAAAAAAATAAAAAGCTTTTTTAGATGGAAAATCGAGTATATATAAATGAATGGTGCACCCATTTGATATCCACATCTAACTAAGAAACACACCGTACAAAGAAATTTCTTCCTTCGAATATGACTTCAAAGAAAATGATGCCAGTGTCGGCGGCACTGATGATTATTTCGTTTTTGATAATGATGCTCTATATGGATGTGGCCTTCACGGGGTTAACCCCAGTGAGGCAAGGTGCGACAAAGAATGTAAAGGCAAGCAAGAACAATTCTACCGAGCTTGCTACCGAGGATATGTGTTACGCAGAAAATGCAGAGCAGCGACCCCTGACCACACCATTCTCTCTTACCCTCCGATTTTCAGATCCGAAAGATCCAGTGCCAAATGGAATGCGTTTCTTCTAAATGCATGAACAATGTCTTCTAAATGCACAGAATCTATATTATCCTGATATTTGTATTCAAATGTTGATTTTTAAGGAATAAGAAACCTTTAAATGTAGGCCTAATATAGGCGAATTTTATTCTGTACATATACCACATTTTTCTGATCTATCCTGTTGTTAGAAACTTATCCTACAGTAACCAGTACTTAAGACCTAATTTCGACGTTATCCTTCGTTAGCTCGCCTTCTAATCCTTTTTTTTTTTTTTTTTTTTTATGACGAAATCCAACGTGGCAGCCACAACGTGGCTATGACAGGCGTTAAAAAAATCACCATTAAGCCCAAACGATAGGATACGAATCGGAAAAAAGGGAAAAAGTTACATAATAGAATTTGACTAATTAGGCCAAAAATATAAATGATATTATTAAATCGGCGACGTACCATTAGGCCGTTGATGGACCTATCGGTAGTAGGCCCATATTATTTGCCACGTGACGTCGTCGTCAATGTCGATGACGTATCCGCTTGCAACAAGGTGCGCACGGATTCTTCCTCGTTTCCCATTGTCTTCGGTGATCTTTGCTCAAATTTGCATGTTTTGGTTTACCGGGGGAGTTTTTTTTTTTTTTGTCTGGGGATCGGTGTCATTGCAAAAGTGGTTTCGCTTTGCTATCACGAAGTGGGCTCCTCAAAAAGCTGATCGGCAAATTCCTGCCGCACAAGGAAGGCGACGAATTCGACTACACCCTCGACCTTCCCCGACTTGCTTGGTGGGGCAAAGGCACTTCCTTCCTGTCGGTGGCGAAAGTGTCTGCAAACGTGGGGTGATGATTGAGATTACGGTAGTGGAATGTGGTTGGCCTTGTGTTGCTGAGGCCGAGCACCTCGAGATGACCAAGGACTATGGCGAGGAGAAACCTTATCTGCTGGCTTCCTTAACGAGGTGTTTGTTGGCTGGGCCGAGTTGTTGCGGGCGTCTCGAGGCGTGTGTTGAAGGTCATGAAAAGGGCAGAGAAACTACATGTCGTGTCAAGGTGCCTGAATTCACTGGCAGTAAATAAAATATCATTTATATTTTAGGGCCTACTCAGCAATTTTTTATTCTGTACTTTTTCCGTTTTTTTTTTTCCGAATCTATCCTTATCGTTCGGGCAAAACGGTGATTTTTTAATGGCCGTCATAGCCACGTGGGGCTGCCACGTCGTATTCCGTCAGAAGGCGATGTTAATGGAGGATTAACATTGAAATAAGGTCTTCAGTAACGGGTTACTGTAGGATTACGTTTTCAAACGACATGATAGATCGGAAAAAATGTAGGTATAGTGCAGAATAGAATTGCTATTTAGGCTCTTTATATGTTACAAGAATAATTTTGGATAATTTCGAATCATTCGGTAGTTGGATTAATTTGCCAAAAAAAAAGAGGTTGGGTTTTTCTGATATTATTTATAGAATATCACGCAAATGGAAAAAAGTTCCATTAAGTGTTACATATTATTGAATTACTTGTTAGATGGAAAATATATATATATATTTATATATATTTATATATCTCGAGTCGGGTATATCAAAGTGGAAAGGCATCAGGTGAGCGGAGCCTCGGATCCTACGTGTTAGTACAAACCACGGCACGTGTACATGGGTGGAGATCATTTGTGCCTGTATAACAAGAATTATTATTAAGTCACATATATATATGTTTTCAACATTTGAAGCCGTGAAAAGTCTCTTCGTAACCGAAATAATTAAATCAAAATCTAGTTAGTTTTGTTCAATGTTGCATGATCATATATTAAAAATAAAATAAATATAAACGATGATAGACTTTAGAGGGAATTAGGTCGGTCAGAAAACAAATATGATTAAAAAATTTATCCTAACTCTTTTAATATTTTCTGATCATTTAATCTTATGAACTGCTTAAAATCGTAGGGGAAAGTATTGTTCTGGGTTTTTAGGGGGATGTATAATTTTTCATGTATGTATTTTAATTAATTGGATTGATTAAGTTTAACTTGTGTCAAAATCATATTTAATCACTTCATAATAATATTTGTCCTTTGGTCTTTTTAATGAGATTCCTGAGTTGAGAAGACAACAACGGAGATTGTAAACTACAACGTTTAAATCATTCAGTTGAGGCAGAGTACATTCATTTCAACACTCTTCTATTCTAGTTCTCCTCTGTTTTTGGTTTTTAGTTGTGATTATTGTCGATACGTGGCCTTCAAATGACTTCCAAACAAATTTCCCTGCCCCGAGAGATCAATCGATTCAGAGTGAAAAAAAAAAAACCCCCCCACCCCCAACCCAAATATATCCCCCCAAAACAACTTGGGCAGTCTTACCCGCCCATACAGGGGGCGAGAACGCCCTTAATCAGAGAGTTAGTATTTATGACAAAAAATCTCCTACATCGTCATTCAATCATTTCCTCAAAATTCTTGACCATTGTCTCACTATTTTCACCCACTACTGAAAATCAACCACATTTTTCAGACACTTAATTTCCTCACAAGGAGGTAGCAGTCCTATCCTCTCAACCCCAGAAAAGTCACAATGTGTTCGCCCATGACCACAGTGTCATAACAGAGTCAAAGCCCCTCATCTCCCAACGAATGATCTCTAAATCTGACAATGCCACTGATAGGATAACTCATATTATCCAATATTTAATCTTGCCTCCAGTCCAGCGAGGAGTCCTCCACTATGAAAATACACGTTTGACTGACCAACTATCCCATGAAGTATCAATATACGCTACAGACATGAAAGAAGCGTGCTACGAATGAGTACCCCCATGGGGGTCCCACTCCCGGGAATTGGCGGAAGGATTGAAATGCTTTCCAAGGCAAATGCAAACATAGAGCATCTTCCAGACCATGGACATGGAAACCAAATTGCGTAGGTAATGAATTACTTCGCACCGCACATCTCAAACTTTATCATTCTCTACAACCCTTTAGCTTCTCTAATCACCCTCCTACGCTCGCTCATCGAGACAAATTTTTTTAATGTCAGCGATGTGAGTTGGCTGGCCCAAGTCCTAGAAAGATTGGCAATCTCTGCAAGTGTTTTTGGAACCCCTGATCGGCGATACTCAAGCTACTGGATAAAATGGAAATCTAAAGAAATGGGAAAATCCGTACAATTTCCAACACCTCAAGAGCTCTTTAGATTGTCGCATCGAGGAAGGTAGCCCTTCCCTTATTTAGCTCCCAATCCACACAGACGGTATTCTCAGGTTGCCCTAGCCTGCCCAATAGACTTCTTGGCAACTCTGAATCCTCCTTCACACCCAGATCAAACTGCAGAACTCTTGTGAAGAGCCTTTTACAGCATCCACAAGCTCTATTATGCGTAATCCTTAGTCAAACTTCATCTACAGCATAGCTATATTCAAGCGTTTAAGAGTCCCCTAATACACCCGACAATGGAACCTGTAGGGATATTTTCTGTCCAAAAAACTCAAGCATAAAGCGAGAGAGCGATCAATTATCTCTAGCCTTTGGGAAAGAGATACCGAGAGAGGTCGTGGACGTCTTTGTAATATCCGCATCCCCGAACGGATTATCAATAGTACTCTCATTCAATTTGCTCCATTCTCTCATTAATTTAAAAAAACGACGTATCATCCCATGGATTAGTTAATGTTTGATTTTCTGCTTCATCGAGAGATGGCATTACAAGCGAAAAGGAAATTAATACCGTGTCTTTCATTGAATGTCGTTCGTTGAAATTCTATTGCAACCATGAGAATCTGGAGAATGACGAGGCTGATCCATCTTGGAATGGAAAGAGGGTGATTAGGTATGCGTTTCCACCACCCACTGACACAACCGTTAGCCACCAATCTGCATTCGCATTTATTTTCTCCGGAAAAATCTCCTTAAACTTCACCACTCCGTATATTCTGCCTCCAACTGCACCGGCGGTAGGAGGAGAATTGGAGGATGCCCTTGAAATTCCTTTCCGGGGTTAAAAGTTTGTGAACTACCTCGCAGGTCTGATGGCCTAAAAACTTGATCGGTAGGACTAAAATAGGGCGGGGAGATAACATAACGTTAAGAGCAGTAAATATCCACAAATGGGAAAAAGTCTGCATTACGCCAGAATTTACATACTTATTGCAATTACTTTTAGATGGAAAATGTTATATCATAATATATAATTTTCATATTAGACTACTTTATACTATTATACCCCGGACACTCGTGTCTGACTTGTGGGATCAAGAGGTAGCCGCATAACACATCGTGTACTTCATGGATGGAGACTTTTTCTGCCTAGTATCATAACAAGTAATTATTATTAACGAAACATATTATTTAAACCATATGCTGTTTCAATCATTTGAAAGCCGTTTGAAAAGTCTGCGGTGCGTTAACGAAATATTAAAATCAAAAATCAGTTAGTTTGTCAACGTTTAAGCATAATTCATACATTTAAAAATTAAAATAAATAGGAAAAGAATTAGACTTCACATAATCGGGAATTAAGGGAGAATGGGTTCAGTCAGGAAAAGAAGAACACAAATAATGCATTAAAAAATTATTCTAACTCTTTTAATATTTTTCCTGTATCATTTAATCTCTATGAATCGATCGCACAACCTTTAAAATCATTAATGGCGGAAGTATTAGGTTCTTGGGACTTTTAGGTGGGGTTAAGAAGTTGTTAACACTTTTTTCATGTATTGTATTCTTTTTTAATTAATTGACTTTGATTTAAGTTTTAACTTCAGTACTGTGCTTCAAATCATTTTCTAAGCCACTTCATAATAAGTTATTATGTTGCTTCCCTTTCTCTTTGGGCCTTTTTGCTAATAAATTCACCCCTTGAGCTGAAGAGACACACAACGACTGAATACAACGTTATATCATCCGGTTGAGACAACAGATACATCATTCAACTCTTCCAGCTTCTTCTTCCTTTTTTCTTGTATGTTGTGGCTTTTTATGGTTATTTTCTGATACAGGCCTTTAAAAGAACTCCTAATTCCCATTGCGAGTCATCACATCGTCAAGTGGCAAGGTACTTTCCCGGCAAACCAGGGCCTACGCACAATCATGAAGAGAGATTGCTGATGAATCGAAACTCCACTCCTCTTCAAATCTTTCTCAAGGTATTTAGACATGTCCTGCGATTTACACCAATCCGAAAATCTCCAAGAAACTCCAGCACACATATAATTCCTCCCAAGAGTTCCCATCCTCTCAAGCCCAGAGAAATAAGTTTCATAGCCAGTCCACAGGTGCCTCCATATTGTTAACGGAGCCAATTAGCCTCTCCTCAGACGACTCACCTAAATCTGGACAATCCTGATAAGATTCAATTATACTTTCACATATTATCTCGATCCACTCACTGTGAACATGTCCGCACTCTGTATAAATGTACTAGCCAACTTTCCCACGAGGTGTCAATCTAACGCAAGGCGACGATAGGGATTAGCTGCGCACGATGCGGGCCTTAATGTCAAAGTTCCAAAGAATGCAACTCGGATAGAGATCTTCCTATGCCTAGGATCATGGAACCGAATAAAAATTGGTCAAGAAAGAACACAAGCCCCGACATCCTCCAACTTTAATTTTCTGCCCATCGCCATATAGCTTCTCCCCCATGTCCCCTCTATGTCCTACCCATCTAGGAGACCAATTTAACGTGCAGCGATCTATGGAGGTGGAGCGCCTGGATGAAGTCATGGAGAAAAAGATTGCATCTTGTTAAGGTTATTGGGCACCTCATGACCTAATTGGAAATTCTAACCCACCCCCCCCCCCCCCCCCCCCCCCCACTAAGGTATGAGCTATCATAGATTGTCACAACATCCCTCAAGGGCTCTTCTAAGATTGCCCGATCGAAGGAATGGTAGCTTCCTTATCTTAGTCTCCCGAATCACCACGGAGTGATTCCTCAGGTACCCCCATCAGCCCCACCGAATAGACGTCTGGCAGCTCCGAAATTTCTTCTTATTTACAAATATGATCAAAATGTAGCCTTCTGTATGTTAGAGCTATTTGCGCGATCGCCAAGCTCTTCTGGTAATCTTGTGTCACTCATTCCAAAAAGTCGTCTATAAATCAGACGTTTTAAGAATTCCCTTTACACCGAATAGAACTGATGGATTTCCTTCCAAACGTAAGCAAAATAGCGATTAAGATCCAATTATCTCCAGCATTTGGCGCGAAACGAGAGAGAGGCGTCGGCGTAAGTCTATGTAATATTTCACAATTCGCGGAGATATCCAATACTCTCCAAATTTACCCATTCTCTCATTAAAAAAAAAAAACCAAGTATTAATCCCACATGATTAGTTAAATGTTGATTTTCTGCTTTTTATAAGTAGAGATGAGGTTACAAGGTGAAAGGCAAAATTGAATTACCATGTTTTTCATTGAATGCGTCCAGTGTGATTCCATTATCCCCAAGAGGAGAACGGCTAGAGGTTGTCAAATCAATGGAGAGGAAAATAGGCGACGATTTTTGGTCTGGCAGATACAAGCCATCAAGAGATATCCCCAAAGTACATATATATACTTGCCACAATTGGATTCGCTCCAGAAATTCCTAAACTTCCCAGCTTATGTACCTTGTTATCTTATCTTCTAAGGTTGAGAAACCTGAGATTGCGACATGCCCTTGAATTCGGTTCCATGCTTAAACAGTTTCCGTATCTACCTTGCCAGGTTGATGGCTAAAACTCTGCATTCGGTAGACGGCCCTTGGCTAACATAAACATAAAGGAAATGGCGGAAAGCCAAAATGAAAGGAGACTCCAGAAAGTCCCAATCCAAATAAAATCAGGAATAACATTAATATTATCTATATATATCAGATCATGCTACATCCATTTGGCCTTTTGGCGATATGACATTAAGTGCACCAAATTCATCGATCCACACAGCCTTAGCCTGCCGCTTGTCCTAGCCGAGGGCACTCTCCTGAGACTAACAATCTCCCTTCCCATCTCTCTAATTAAGTCATGCATCCAATACACTGTCGTCAAGAGTCATCGTTGACATTCCTGGCCACACTTTATAAAACGATCTGTTTTGGGAGAGGAACATCCTGTGCCACTTTTAGGAAAAAAGCCAACCAGGCCTTCTCGCCCCGACATGTAACTCGCGCAATTAACTTCCACTTCGGCCCATTCACTTTATGCACGTCAAAACATGACAAGTGGTCCAGAACAAATCTCAGCTTCTCTACGTCTCACTCTAAGTCATTACGTAGCTGCCATCCGCCACGCTTATCTCAAGATCGTTTCTTTTGTGAGCACGTGACTCGCTCCAAGCTTTTCCAATGTTATGTTCCATTTAATTCTTTTCCTTTTCCCGAAAATAAGTGCCACTCTATCGATCAACGCCATAAGCTAAGGGAAGATTTTGAAACCCTCGGTCATACGGAAGTACACCCAGCCTGTCCTCAGGATAAATCAATCCAAAGTCATATTGGTAGACACAGGCCCCCTCCCCACGAAATGCCGTGCCCAACTGATACGAGTTGCCAGGAAGCCAGGGCCCTATGATCACTCACTTATTCCCCTCCGCTTCATAACGCGAATATCACTAGGCCTCATAAGGCCCTCGACAAAACGCCTCTCTCAGTCCACTCGTGCAGGGGTGCGTGACGATAAATTAATCGAGTATCCCCTATCCCCCCCAGTACCCCCCCACCCGGTCCGAAGAAATCAGAAAATTTCCAACCAACTTTTTGCAGCTGACTACTCTCGCTGGACAATCGTCGAAAAGATTGAATAAGCCCGACCCTTCTGTTGCGGTAGCCTTTCTTTGGGATCTCATTCATTCCCATCGCCTAGCTTCACCTAATTTTCGTTTTTTTATCCAATCTGATTTGCCGAAGTTATCCCTCTAATAAGTAATTATTAAAAAAAACTTCTTTGGCAAGCCTTTCAACACCCCCCATACACCAGGTCGTTCGACAAGGAATCTCGCACATCGGGAAGGGAGGTAAGCAGCATCCATCGGAACTATACGGGAAGAGATTCTGTTGTAAAGATGACAATTCGCCAACGTTGTACTTACCCAATACCCCCCATGCCGTATGCACCCATTCACAAACATGTTCGTTCCAACATGAGGCATCTCAAATTTCCAATCATGCCTCATTAACATTCTCCACATCGACACATCCATCCCTTACGGAGATGCATCCGAGCACATAAATCCTATCTTTTGATTTTTCAGCATTGTTTAGAATTATCCACCAACCACAGCGACTAACAAAACTCGCCTATCCTGCCCAAGAATCAAATGGGAGATCAAGGTTTCTCCAATAGAACTCGCCCGACTTATACGACATGATAAAGCTCAATGGAAAACTACAACTGTTTGGGATTATTTTCCCGAAATAGACCATTAAATAATTAATTATATAAGAAAGAGAGAAGATTAAAGGATTAATGAGTTTATGATACCCATCTTACTCCTTTGCTATTCCGCGACCATGGATAAAGTATCCAACCTTCTTCAGGAAGCTTCAACTCCCACATTTTCACAATCCTCTATGTCCTGTGTATCACTTTCTTTGTGCGTTATTCGAGAAACGTCGGAAAGGCATCCCGGTACAGATCAGGTTTTATCAGCTGTCCACGTCCACTGGGGCTTAACTCATAATCGTATAGAACGATGGGCAATGATGAACACTTTCCTAGAGGCTCGGGTTCCCCGTATGGACGCCAGTACCAACACATACAATGCGAGGAGTAGTCTCGGAGATACGGCACCACGCGCCTCGGATGCTGTCAGGCTAGGCTCCTTATGGAGAAGACAACAACGTAGATACCTAGAGTCCGGCGAGCAGTCTTGACAGTAGCTCGTCTCCCAATATCTCTTCGCCGTTTTACGGATTCTCCTACCGCTGTGTCCTCTGAACACTCGTTTTAATCACCATTTATTCCCGCAGAGGTGATGAACACGATAAATGGATAGTCGGTATGATGTTGTTCAGCGGTGGTGTCAAACGTCCCTGAAGTACCCCCCCCCCCCACCACCTTCAATGAACACATCATATAAGCATGATCCGTCGAGGGGTGTTCACAGTAGCCCCGGCTGAGGTCCCTGCTATATCTTGATTGTCCCGTCTATTCCAATGGAGCCGGAGAAAGGAGTATAGACGATCGATGAATGAGCAGCGCCGGTTGATCGGTGATGATGATGATGATGATGATGATGATGGAATGGGAAAAATGGTGTTTATGAGGGTTGCTGCAGGTGTTGGGATGGGATTAGAGGGAAGAAAGGCGGAGGGTGAGGAAAAGACCTGGACATGCGTCTTTTGTTGCTTTGTGCGTGGGCATATCGCGAAGGATGGATGGGCGAAAAAGAAGGTGAAAACATCAGCGATGAAGTATTATTATTTGCCACTTCCGGATGTCCCCGGCCATCCCAGGCAGCCGACAAAGGAAAGTTGAGAGGGGAGAAAAAAAAAATAGTAGGGAGGAGGAGAAGTTGGAATAATTACGATGGGGGGGGGGTTGGGGACAAAAGGGGGATGCCAATGAACACACGATGAAGTTCGTAGTCTGCCATCCGACGAAAGTACTTTCATACAAAAAATGAAGACTAAAAAGATCGTACTTTCACATTTGGATCTTATTCTTAACGTTGTATCTCTATCTTCCTCGTCCCCACCACAATTCACGGGGACGAGTGATTAACCTATTTTCTTAAATGAAGATGTACCAGTTATTATCTCATATAAATCCCACTACCACTCCCACTTCAACAAATATAATGTTATGTTATCACGGTAAATAACATTTATCCACAATTGGTAAAAAAAGCCAAATGCGACTTCCGTGACGAGAGAGTTCTAGGAATTTGCTGCCCTTAGCCTAAGATTCTCTGGAAGTTCCCAATGCTAAACCATGCCCGCCGGCGTACCCTTCAGCTAGATTCGCGTCCCTACGATAAGCCTTCCTTCACCACATATTACGGCCAACTTTGCCATCGTTGACATCCCTTATCGCTGGCCGATCACCCAGAAACATAAATAACTACAGGAAACCAACCCCTGAAAGGGACAAAACAGACAGACATGAGTTCCGGGAAAGTTTGATTGAGGTAATCACCATTGTGATGATTGATGGATATAGTGACCCTCTTTGATACCTCCTCCTCTGTCATTGTTATGCATCCAAACTGCGAATTTTCACGGCACCCCCACGGAGAATATTCATTTATAATTAGTAATATCTTGAAAGACCAGAATTACTCCACTTCTCAATGTGTCTTCATATCACCATCATTTACACTGTTTTTTGCAATTTCTTTCTAATCATTGATTAATAGTGCCACATCTGATTCTCCCCTGAGACATAAATAAGTGAACTTACTCCTCAATTTTACTGTAGTTCTAGATTACAAGGAGGCACGAGAAAGTTAGATTATGTGTTGGAGAGTCCATCAGTATCTGTACACGTTCTTCGTCGGGATTGTTGACATTGCAAAAAGCTAGCTAGCAGTCTGCGTAGAAAGTTAAGAACCCTTCATTGCTTCTAACACCTGACATAGACAACAATTAGCATCCCAAATCTAGCACTGTGGTGTGGTGTACTGTAGTGGTCTGAGAAACTTTCAATAGCCTTGTTCGTTTTATTCAAGCAGGTCCAGTGTTTTTTCAAATAAAGAACTCAGTGTATATATCTGATTCTGAAGGGGACGGATTGATAGAGGTGAAGAAGGAAGACGGAGCTATAGAGAAGAAGAAAAGCAGGGGAAGAACAGAAGAAATGCCCGTATAGAAAAATGAAGAAAGTGGAGGACGGAAAGAACGAAAATCATCTGTATTTACTACTTAAAACTTTTTAATGACAGGTGTACATCATGTATTTATATACTTCCTTGTTACTCAAACAGGATTTAGGTATAAGTGTCTAATAACAGAAAAAGGAGAATCTCTTGGGAAATCAAGCTCCAGCTACGAACGACCCTTCGATAGGCTACAGCGGACCATCAGACAACACCAATCGTCAACACTCTGTAAGCCCCAAACTGCACACTCCCAATCTTTTTCTCCTCTATGTAACTAAACTTACCCGGGTCGTGGGTCATGTAAGCTAAACCTTTAGGAATTGGAGACGGGAAACCTCTCTTCTTATATCAACACACATCTATCCAATCCTTCACGTTTCCTATTAGCCTCCTTTTTTTTTTGCTTTTGGTATGAGAGGAAAGGAAACCATTACTCCCAAGAGCCACAAAATACTACAAGGAAAACACGATAATATCTCTTATTCCATAACAACAAAGGATCAGAAGATGTGTACCCAAAATACCTTGTATATCAGGGACCAGATTAATATTCTGACCTTCTTCATTACGTTTAACTTTAAATAAAAATATATTACCTTCAAAGTAGTTGATTTGCAAGTTCTGCATATCACTTGCATAAAGTACCAGCTCAGGGCCACTCGCTACAAAAAAGATACGACTTCAAAAATGATTTAGGAAATTATCTTCCCCTGCAAATATTTGTAAGGTCTAATGTTACACGTATGAACGAACATTTTGTAGCTTTCATACTTCTCGCCCTAGACCGAGAGACACTACTCTGAAAGAGAAATTGTTTGCATATAGAAGAGTATTAACAAACACACAGATTTTGAAGGACGCAATTTTCACCACTACAATCAACAAGCATTTACCTCACCAATTGCTAACTCACATAATGGCCGTCTTCTGTGAGTTCTCTCTATTGTTAGCCTACCAACATTCACACTTCATCATTGCCGAAGTGACGGTGAGAATTGTAATGATTACCACAAATGAAAAACATTTGTGAAACAAGTGCCGATGATGTTCAAGTACGAAAGCAACATTCAATACTTTATAAAACGGCACTGAAAAAAAAAGCTGCAAAATGAAAGGATAATTGTTCAAGAAGCAACAGACCACCAATGTAAAGTCCGCAGCCTTTTCTTTTCCAGAAGATTATCAGGTGTGCAGGCATAACTCATTAAGATTTTAAGCTCAAGAACAAATAGATAGGGATAATGGACTAAATATTATTGTCTCACACTATCTTCACAATAGTCGACCAAATTGGGAGCCCAAATTATGAAGAATAAAATCATAGTTATCTAAATCTCTCCCAACAGCCCAAAATTGGGAAAAGATGAAGTAAAAAATGCCATAGATCTTCACCCTTTTGAAGCGTTCTACTTCCAAGCAACATTAGGCCACCCAATCATTCGTATTCAGTTCCAATATCCTTGGAATCCCCATATCAGCCATCATAGACTCATTAATTCCTACTTCTCCATTTTTGCTGACAGTTGAATTTTGTGTCACCGAGACATCTGCCCGGGAAATTCATGTTTTCATGACCAATTCTCAACCAAACTCTCCTCAGTAGTGTAGACAGATAGAGACTGTGTAGTAACCACTCTTTGCATAAGCCCATGAGCATGGCAGCTAGGAAAAAGCTGTTTTGTTATTATTGTCGCAGGCAAGGAATAGTTTGCCAAACCATCAAACGAAATTTCCATGGGAAAAAAAATTGTTTTTCCCATTCACCAATTTTTTAATATCATCTGAAGTCCACTGATACTTTACTTTAATTTGTATCTTTAGAAAGAAAGGAAGTAACATCGCGTTATTGGCCGTGCTGCAATTAAAATTATTTCCATCGCTATTAGCGACTTTTGATCAGAAAAACTGCAAAAGAAAGTATATTTAGTTTTCAATAGCTAATACGAATATCTATATTTTTTTTTTAGATTTCATTGATGGATCGGAGTTGCTATTACAACTTTCAATGGAGCATTTTAATGGAGGTGGATGTTCAAGATAAGATTATTCTAACTTACATTCTCACTGAGTCAACTCCTGGACTGACTTCTTTTCCAAGTAATAAAGTTCTCGTTTGATGTATCCTCAAGATTCGTCCGCAATATACGGGCAGCATCTCCTGCTAAAGTTGTTTGTTCCAGTTATAGTCGAACGGTGAGGAGAGGAAGATTCATACAGCTTATGAATGTTTCTCGGCAATTTTTGAAGCTTCTCGCACTCCCTCGATGAGCCAATATTGTATATGTTAACTCCACCAGCAGTCACAAATTGGATTCCATCCGGTTGAGCACTTTTGCAGATATCTGCTATGCAGGAAAATAATTCAACAACTAACGTGAGGAGGTTTCAACTCTCCATTTGATCAGGCCACCTGCATAATTTCCAAGAAGTCTGATTTCAACGAGCTAACATTCTCGGATTCTTCGAATTCATGACTCTGAGTCTTGTATCACGAGCCTCGGGCAGACATAGAAAATTTAAGGTTCTCGGTCTTCTGAATATTTGAAATTGACATAAAATGTTCTTTAACTTCTTCAGATATGAACGAAACCGCCTCCAAAAATCTCCTTCGAAAGACAACTGTTCATAACGTTTGTGGTGCTCCATTGTGGCGCCAAGACGAACTTATGTCACTATGGAGACACCTTGTACAGAAGGTGGAGCATTCTCTATGTCTAAACTCTTCCGAGCTGAAATATGACGCTGGCGCATTTGAACTGATTTATGCCTTGAGGTTGTTGATAAGATCATGGCATTAAATTAACAAGCGCGCGCGCACTCGCCCTCAGTTGTTTTTCTTCCCTCGTTTTCTGTAAGCAGAATGACAATATTGGACCTCCAACAGGCGGAGGTTTTCAATCCCATCCTCAATCTTGAAGCAGGAGGGGGAGACGGGTGGGTGGGGTGGGAGTGACTCCTTCTAAGCAGAAAATTCCTTTTTGCAATATAACCTTGTATAATCCAACATTCAAATTAACTCATCTTGCATGTCAAATATGTAACCCATGAGGGAAGAATTGCACTTAAGCTGCTATGCCAAAACATCTTTTCAATGCTGAATGGGAATGTGGACGGTATAAGCCTTAACTTTAAAGCTTGAAAGGGATGATTTCCCCCTTCTTTGCTTCCCAAAGAACCTGTCTGAGTTAACACTCGCTTCCATTATTCATCGTCCCTT
>JARUPY010000378.1:0-166858 GCA_029817715.1 Melastoma dodecandrum | reverse complement strand
ATTTACATGACATCCGGTTTGCTCTTCGGGTGGCTTCGGAACTATATCCCAAAGTTTCATTTTTCAGCAATGCATCCAATATCTTCCTTCATGGAAAACTCCCCACTCCCCTTACGCCTTTAAGCTTTCCTCATACAGAAGTTGGTTCTTGCATCATCAATCGGATTAGCAAGGAAGCATGAAAGAGTAGTGACAATAATTTTTCGTCTCTAATAACGAAGAGGTCGATCAACAAACCTCCTAGGTCTGCTGATTGGGTTTCGTTTCGCATCATTTTATCACCTTGATTAATTCTCCCTCAACCAACCTGCCCCTTCTCCCATCTTGCAACAATCCCCTCCGACACATTATTCTGACAAAACGGAGAGCAACGTAAAGGTAACCATGTCATTCACTTTACTAGGTGGATCATAAAGGTGATAGGAGGAAATCTCAGCATCGACAGATGACGTCGCGAGATACGAACACATTTATTTGTCGTAGGATCCAAACATCTCCAGCCCTTTCTCTCATTCGTCGTAGCCCGACGAAAAAACATTTGATTGCTTTTGCATCCAACTTACTCCTTTGAGAATCCGGCAAATGAACATAGCAAATAGTATCCCAAATACTCGAAGATGCCTTTCAGGCATTTTCGGCTTTAACACCATACAACAATTCGTAATGGATGCCCAGTTGTTTATTTTGCGTCGGACTAAGGGGCGTACCGATTGATCACATGGGCCTGCACAATTCATCTCCTATCTCGCCCACAACTCCTTGAGCAATTTACTTTAGCGTGCAAACCACCAATCTTACAAATCTCCACAAGATGTCTGATCTTTCTCGTCCGGCAACTTCATTTTGTTGCGGGTTTTTTTGTTTTCGGACAGTGTACAACTCCCTCTTAATAACCATTGTATTCGGCAGAACGGAAAAATGAGAAACGTTCATTTGAGCAAAAACTCGCCACCATTGTCCGTTCCACCCGCAAACGTCTTGATTTTTCTGCCCAACCTCCCCTTTCGACGGATTTTTCATTAAAGTCGAGTAAAACAAAGAGAATGACCTCCGACTTATGCTTCCGCTAAAATAAACCCAAGTGAACTGAGAATACTCGTTGTCCCACAAAACAATAAGCCATACCAAGTTAAACTCTCCGGAGTATGATGAAGTTTTTGTTGGACCCATCAAATCACTATTGGATCGCATTCTAAGTGGAGCCGTGCACCGAGACGTAGAGTTCTCGAAAGGAAGTCGATGTGACTTGCCGAATTGACATCCTCACAAACTTTTTCGTCGTCAATCTTCAAAGACTCGGGCAATCCATCCACCAACTTCTTTAGGATAATAGCCTTCATTTTTGTCATATTTATATGACCAAGCCTCGCATGCCACAAGGATGATGTATCATTCCTCCTCATCTTCTTGATATAAGAATCTGAAGCCGACAAAACAAATAAATCTTTCACCCTCGTACACGTATGAACAACATCAGCCTTGATTTCCTTGATGTTCCGAAGAAACTTCACATCTCGTGACCCAAAGAGCACGAAATTTCCGGCATCCACCGTGTTTGTGACGGAGAAAAGATTCTTTTGTATTCCTGGCACATGATAAACACTATTGAGAGTAATTGATTCTCCACAATCATTGTTGATCACAACAGTTCCTTCCTTTCGAATTTTATGAACGGTATTATCCGCGGTCATGATTCCATTCCCTCCGTCATGTGTCCAGGAAATGCGAGAAAAATAGTCTCATCTCCGGTAATATGGTGACCGCATCCAGAATCCACGATCCACTCTTTGTTGGTAGAAGGTTTCTTGCTTGAACTTCCTTCGGCCATCAAACAAGGTACCCACGGCGAATCTTCGTTGACTGATTCGGCGAGAAAAACAATTACTCCAATCTACTTCCTTTTGTTCTTCTTGGTTCTCCGCAACATCCGCATAATTTCCCGACTTCAATTTAACTCGGCAATTCCTCTTAATGTGACCGAGTTTCCCGCAGCGATAACACTTGAAACTCTTCTTCGAGAACTTCGAAGATTCTCCTTCCGGTTTATTTTCATTTTTCACCGAGTTACCCTTCTTTGTGAACAAAGCATTGCTCGACACTTCCTTGATGCTCGTTCCAGCCATTTGTCTAGCCAACGACTCTTGCGAGGAGAGGAGATTCTCAAACTCTTCAAGCGACGGTTGTTGAGCCCACCCTTGAATTGAAGTGACAAATGGAGTGTACTCCGGCCGAAGTCCATGGATGATGTACCGCTTCATCTGAGCTTCCGAAATCCTCTCGTCCGGATTTAGAAGAGAGATTTCCGAACATAAGTTTTTCATCTTCAGAAAATATTCTGAACACGGCATTCCATCTTGCTTTGCAACCGCCAACTCATTCTCGAGCAATTGTAGCCGAGCTTCGTTCTTCTTGTTGAACAAACGATCAAGCGTATTCCAAATCTCTCGAGCCGACGCACATCCCATTATGTGCTCGAAGATCTCATGTGAAATGGACCTCTTTAAAACAAATTCCGTCTTCGCATTACGTTGCTTCCAATTCTTGAGCGCTTCCGCATTTGCGTCAACGTTCTCCGGAGCAACGGCACCATCGGCGACGACGACATCCCATAGATCTTCACCGACAAGATACGATTCCATACAGGTTTTCCAAATCCGATAGTTGGACTGAGTCAAGAGCATCATTCCAAGACCCGCAACACGATTGCCACCTTCCATATCGAAGATCAACGATACCTTCTTCACGAGCGCAACCAAAGCTCTGATACCATGTAACAAAAAAACGAAGCACCAGAATCACTCGATCATCGAACCGTGAAGAAAGAAAAACTTGAATTGATACAACTTAAGTAAAAATAAAAAAGGTTATAACTATTTATAAAACTAAAGACATTATAGGAAAAGTAAACATAATAAAAGGAGACTTTTAAGTTCCCGAAACATTGTCTCCCTTGATAGTTGAAGAGTCTTCTTGGAATACTAAGCATCACCACCGTTTCAATGAACCAATGAGACTCTTCGAAAATCACATCATTTTAATTTGCAACAGTATTCTCTCGAGGCTATGAAAAGTTTGGCTTTACTCGCAGTGCTGAGGGAATAACATACCGGGAGTGGGCACCTGGAGCACAGTCTGCAGCATTGATCGGAGACTTCAATAACTGGAATCCCAATGCCGATATTATGACCCAGAATAAATTTGGAGTTTGGGAACTCTTCCTTCCAAACAATGTCGATGGTTCTCCAGCAATTCCTCAAGGCTCTCGAGTTAAGATTCGTATGAATACACCATCTGGTCTAAAAGACTATTCCTGCTTGGATCAAATTCTCTGTTCAAACTCGGCGAAATCACGTACAATGGAATTTACTATGATCCCTCGGACGAGAAAAAGTATGTCTTCAGGCATCCTCGACCTAAGAGACCCAAGTCTCTTAGGATTTATGAGTCCCATGTCGGAATGAGCAGCCCGGAGCCAAAAATAATCACTTACGCCAACTTCCATGGACGATTTCCTCAAGGAGTTTCTTCCCTAAGGTTTACAGGGGGAAGCAGATGCACCTCCACGAGACCGACTACTGCAAATACGACAACCGGTTTACTCCACCCTCGATGGCCGTCGCCATGGCCTGCGAGTCTTGGTTCACTTTCATCTGGATACTCACCTTCAGCAACAAGGGGAACCCCATCGCCTACAGGACTTACCCTCACCTCCTCTTGCTGAGGGAGGAGAGGGAGTTTCCTCCAATCGACATGTTCGTGACCACGGCAGATCCTGCCTTGAAGCCACCCTTTATCACCCGCGAACATGGTCCTGTCTTTGCTGGCCCTTGACTACCCGGCGGATAAGCTTGCCTGTTTCGTGTCTGATGACTGCTGCTCCTCCTTGACCTACTGCTCCCTAAGGGAAGCTTCTGAATTCGCCAAGTCATGGGTGCCCTTCAGCAAGAAGTACCGTGTCCAGACTAGAGCACCCTTCCGCTACTTCACAGACCACGACAGTAAGGTCGAGTCATCGTCTGAGGAGTTCCGATGAGCATATCATGCCGTAAAGGAAGAATACGAGAAGATGTGCCAGAAGATTGCAGCCGCTGGCCAGAAGACAAGTCCATGTGATCTCACCGGAGACTTCGGTGAGTTTTCGAATATCGACCGCAGAGATCATCCCATCATCATCAAGCTCATTCGGGAAGATAAGGATGGCTCCGATCCGGATGTAATTCCTCGCCTGGTTTTACATAGAAGAGTCCGAAATACCATCACAACTACAAGGCCGGCGCGATGAACGTCTTGACCAGAGTTTCTGGGCTTTTGACCAACGCGTCGTACATGCTGAACGTCGACCGCGACATGTTTGCAAACAACCCTCAGATCGTGTTGCACGACCTGTGTCTCTTCCTCGGGACCGAGTCTGAAGTGGACTGCGCTTTCGTTCAGTCCCCGCAGAAGTTTGTAGGGATTATGGGCTTCAACAATCACCACGATGCCAACAATGACCTGAACCGGTCAAAGGCCTCGTACCATTAGCTTGGCGAGGATATGAATATTTCCATCAACAGCTACGTCAGCCTCCAGATGAGCAATGACGGGGGATCCGTCGCCATGTCCTGTGGATAACAGCAGTATCGCGTTGAACGAGTCATATACTCAGATTCTGAACCATCAGGGCCTGAGGAGGTGGCTAACGATAATTACTCTGTTGCTCACAGCGTCAATTGACATGGGATGCCGACGGAGGCTGCACTAAAGGTTCTTGTTGAAAAGATGGGACTTCCAGTTGGAGCCACTGGTTCAACAAACAAGAGCGAGCTGCTGCGCTGCTACCAGTGGTGGAGTGATCATGAGCGGAGGATTGCAACACTGGAGTTTGACCGTGACAGGAAGTCTATGGGTGTCATTCTCAACTCAAGATCAGGGAAGAAGTCACTGCTTGTTAAGGGAGCCGTCGGAAATCTGTTGGAGAGAAGCAGTGGTGTTCAACTGGCAGATGGCTCTGTTGTTGAGTTGGATTCCAACTCGAGGAGATGCATATTGCAGTCTCTCAATGAAATGACCACCGAATCTCTACGCTGCCTTGGGTATGCCTATAAGAATGAGTTGCATGAGTTCGAGAGTTTCTGCCACAACAGGGAATTCCTCTGCAGCGCACGCAGTGTCCGCTTGGAATTTCAGCTCGAACCTAGACAGAGAATCCATAATCATCAGCCCCAAGTGTGAAGATAACTGATCTGTTGCAGGGTGTAGCCGTCACATTGCAGGAGCATTTCGCCACAGAGAGAAATCAGAGCATTGAATCGGCGACTCCTACAAATAGCTATGTTCATGGCACTAATACTAATATTTGTCGCCATAGGACAATGGACTTGCACACATATTCCTCTTATGCCTTTGAACTGTGCTGCGGGCATCATACATCTCTCGGCAAATGGCAGACCTTCAAGCTTTCCTCCCGTTCCAGTTCTGCGAAGACGTCTCGGCACGATCAAGCTAGGTATGCTCTCTATCCTTATCCAAATCTTGCATTCAGACTTTCGTTTTTTTAGGATCAGTGACCAATTAAAACAGGAGATGTAATGGTCCCGGAAGAGGACTAAGCAGAGTTGTTACTAGCGAGGTGATATAGGAGGGCTCGATGGTAACTTTAGCCGTAGTTCCACATCTTTATTTTTGTTCTCAAATATATTTTTTTCCCTAAGCAAGCTTTGATCCCAAAATCCTCTATGGACTTATTAGATCAGGGTCAACGTATAATACAGCGTTGACTATGCTTTTCATCGAATCGGTATGCATCCCGAATCACCTCACCTCCCGAAACTTGCTCGTTGCCTAGACTTCCAGGGAATGATGAGCTTATAACCATTTCCTGTCAGAAATCTGACGTTTTATTATGATTATTATAAACTTTATCCCATTTTTGTTTCATCCCATGCATTGAACATTAATGCTTTAACTGTATAGTATTTATTATTTGCTCATGATATGCATTGCATTAAAAAAAGTCTTTAGTACCTAATTCCGGAACCTTAACCAATCACTATAGTTTTTCTAATTTGAACTTAAACTAAGTTAGTGGCGACTCCAATACGTTTTCAAAATTCGAAGCCTTATCGTCAAGGGAGGATATTCATTTTCAATGGAACCGGAAACGGAATCCACCCACGACAATTAAGTTTTTCTCGAGACACGATCTTCCAAATATCGATATATTTACTCGGAATAGTACCAATGAGTTGTCTTTTCTTGTTTTTCTGGTTTGATACTAAAGTAAGGGAAATAGTTCATTCACATTAAATAACGAGACATGTGATATTTATATATCAAGCTTTCAAATGACATAACTTATGGGGCATATGGAACTAGGATAGTTAATTATAATAACTTTTAAATTTTTGTCACGTTTTTTAAAATTTTATCATTCAATCACTTTTTTTTTCTAATAAAATTCCAAATAGCTGATGTTCCTATGAAAATGAATGCTTACATAACTTTCGTTGGCGCTTTTGATGGGATCCAGACAGATAACAATATATTTGTAGAATATATTAGACACCAGAATGTGTTCCCATTGTGCAGTGTTCACGCGGCCGAAAGTCTCTCTGTGTCGGATCACTCGAATGTGTTGGGGGGGAGTAAAGCTGGTCGATCAGAGGTGATCTTTTGGCGTGGTCGGCGGTCACATCCTTCCCCCATTTCATTTTCTTATGTTCTGTCATTTTTAAATTTAAACGGGGAAGGTGGGGGCAGTTAAAGAAACAGAGCTTACTGATTCCTTTCTTTTCTTTTCTTTTTTATATATTAAAATTAAAAGGAAAAGGAAAAGGTCCCCCGATTTGCTAATATGTGGTCACGTAGAAAAGCAAGATGTATTCCCCCTCCCCTCAATTTATGGTATTAATGAATATATATATATATCATCATCATGATCATCACCTCTCGCGTGCTTCTCCCTCCAACCCTCCCTCTGCATTTGAACGCCCACTTTATCTAGATCCCATCCCACCCCCTTTATCCCGTCCCATTTTCCCATCCATCATCATCGTCGTCGTTGCCGTCATCATCATAAACCGCTCTCTCTCTCTCTTACTCCTTTCTCCCTCCATTGGATGGAGGGGACATCGGAAGCAGGGACCAGCCGCGGCACTGTGAGCACCCCCGACGGATCAGCTTACGATGTGTTCGTTAGCTTCAGGGGACCTGACACCCGGTATGACTTCACCGACGTCCTTTATGTGTTCATGAAGGAAAAGGGGATACGCGTGTTCAGGGACACGGAGGAGGTCCGTCACGGCGAAGAGATCGGGGACGAGCTCCGTCGATCTGTCCCGGACTCTATGATCTACGTTGTTGTCTTCTCCAAAAGCTACGCATCGAGCGCGTGGTGCCTCCGAGAACTCGCCATGATGGTGAACTGCCGCAGTGACCCAGCCTCTAGGAAAGTCATCTTGCCCATCTTCTACAGAGTAAGCCCCAGCGACGTGAAGCTGCAAACCGATCGGTACCGGAAAGCCCTTGAGAAGCACAAAGAAAAATACAAGGAAGAGGATGTGAAAATGTGGGAGGAAGCTCTGAAGAACGTCGGAGGTATCCGTGGTCTGGAATACAAAGGAGCTAAGGGGTATATAACTCATAATCTTTAATTTTTCTCTTTCTTATATAATTAATTTACGTCATTTCGGATATTTCAACAGCTGTTGTTTCCTTTGAGCTTTTCCATGTTGTTAGTCGGCAGTTTTTCGAACAACTTGATCTCCATTTCATTTTGGGCAGGATGGGCGAGTTTGTGGGTGCTGTGGTTGCGGATATTCTAAAAAAGCTGAACATCAAAGTTAGGAGTTTGCCGATCATCTCGTAGGGATGGATGATCGCGTGGAGAATGTAATGGGCATGTTGAATTTGAGTTCTCACTTTGAACGACATGTTGTGATGGTGCACGGCATGGGGGGCCTGGGGAAGACAACACTGGCGAATGTCATCTTCAACAGAATCTCTTCCCGATTCGATGGATGCTGCTTCCTTGCCGATGTGCGAGAATCCTTGTCGACTGGTGTGAGGGGTGTTGAAAGGTTGCAAAAGAGGATATTGAGGGATATCTTCGGCAAATCGGATGGAGAAATTGGTGACTCTGGCGATGGAATGAATGAGATTCAAAGAAGGCTCCGCAACAGAAGGGTCCTTATCATTTTTGACGATGTCAGCGAGATTAGTCAGATCCAAAAGTTGGTTGGAAATTTCGATTTCTTCGGGCCGGGAACAATAATTATCGTCACGACGAGGTATAGGAGCGTTTGCGAGGGCCTTATGAGACCTAGTGATACTACTTATGAAGTGGAGGGAATAAGTGATGATCATGCTCTGCAACTCTTCAGTTGGCACGCATTTCATAGAGAGGGGCCTCCAAATGACTTTGTTGATTTATCGAAGCGGGTTATTCGTATGACCGGAAATCTTCCCTTAGCTTTGGAGGTGATCGGAGGGCACTTATTCCGAAAGAAAAAGAATAAATGGGAACTTACATTGGAAAAAACTTGAGCGAGTACCTCACAAAGACGTCTTGAATAAGCTGCGGATCAGCTACGATGACTTAGAGGAGAGTGAGAAGCAGATTTTTTTGAACATTGCATGTTTTGACCAGAAAGTGATGACAAGGGAGTATGCGAGTTACATGTGGAAAGCCTGTGGTTTTTTTCCTAAAAGTGGATTGGATGTCCTCCAGAACAGATCTTTGATTAAGGTACTGAATGTCGACGATGACAATGACGATATTTGGAGAGACGATATGAAGAGATCCTATTTTTTTATATTTAAAGATAAGTATTGGATGCATGACTTAATTAGGGAGATGGGAAGGGAGATTGTTAGTTCAGAGAAACCCGGCAAGCGCAGCAGGCTGTGGGATCGTGAATTGGCACTTAATGTCATACGCCAAAAGCAGGTGAGATGATGATAATAATAATTAATAATGTTTTCCTGATGTATTGGATTGGACTCGATCTCTCTCATTGGGCTTCCTCATTTCCTTTATGTTATGTTACCAGGGCACCGATCAAGTTTTAGCCATCAACCTGCGAGGTTGTAAGGAACATTTAACCGGAAAGGAATTCGATGGCATGTCCAATCTCAGGTTTCTCAACCTAGCAGTTGGAGCAGAATGAAGTGGGAAGTTTAGGAATTTCCGGACGAATCTATTGTGGCTATGTTGGCATGTGATGGCGTATCCCAGACCTTATCCCTCTTTCTTCAAGATGGACAACCTCGTCCTTCTCTAGATTTCGGGGCATGGAATTACGGACAATTCAATGAAAGACATGGTATTAATTTCCTTAACCTTGTATCCATCTCTCATGATGCAGAAAATCAACATTAACTAATCATGGGATGATACTCCTTTTTTTTTTTTTTTTTTAATAGAGAATGGGTAATTTGATAGTACTTGATATCTCGTGTTTGAAGATTACAAGACTGCCCGGCCTCTCTCGTTTCCCAAAGCTGGAGATAATTGATCTCTTCCTTTGCGAGAAATTGAAAGAAATCCACAGTTCTATCGGTGTGGTAAGGTGTCTTAAACGCCTGATGATAACCATGTGTAAGAGCTTGACAAGGTTACCAGAAGAGCTTGGATCTGCAAAAGCTTTACAAGAGCTCATTTTGATGGGGTGTGAAGGAATTTCGGAGTTGCCAGAGTCTATTGGGGGGCTAGGGGCCTTAGAATACTCCGTGGGCTTGGTTCTAAGATAAGGAAGCTACCTTCCTGGATCGGCAATCTAATGAGCCTTGAGGAATCAACTGTCATCCAATGTGGTGATTTCGTGGGTGAAATCGCAGATCTGTCAAACTTGAGAAGATTGAAAAGGGTGGATTTTCATTCATGCAACTCCCTGATATACGTGCCTTGTATGGCTGGAGATTGCCACTTGAAGATTTATAATTGCGGGAAATTGCAGTCATTTGAAGGCCCGTATCGACAATACCACAACAAACGAAATAGGAGGAGACTGGAATTTGAATGATGTACTCTGCTTAAATTGGATGATTAACGTTGTATCCAATTGTTGTTTCTCTTAGCTCAGGAATTCATTAAAGAGGCCAAAGACAATTATTATTATGAAGTGATTAAAATGATTTGTTACAAGTTAAACTTAATCAATCAATTAATAAAAATACATACATGAAAAATTAAAAATCTCCCCTAAAAACCAAGAACAATACTTCCCCTACGATTTTAAACATTCATAAGATTAAATGATTAGAAAATATTAAAAGGGTTAGGATAATATTTTTATCATATTTGTTCATATTCGGGTGCTAATTCATATTGCAAATTAAGAACAATAATTAAAGATAAAGATGATTTTTTAGACTAACCAATTCCACGATTCTTTTGAAAATTTTTCCCCTGAACCCTCCCTCTCATCCCACAAATTGATATTGAATTTGAACTAAGATTGTGATTTTGATGATAATCCCAAAACATGATTGGCACTGTAATTTCTGGAATTGGCAAATACCATCTTGGGATACTTTTATCTTTTCATTTTGGAAGAATATTATTGTCCAAGAAAAATTACCAGTTAAATATAAAGGAAAACTTGTTTTGTTTTTCGGCCGAAAGAAAGAAAGAAGAGCCTCTACAGAAACAGAATGTAGATAGAAATCTTAAAACGGAAATGAGAAAATAAGAAGGGTGAAAGTGTAATTTACTTTTAATTGAGATTGGAAAATTTTTCAATAATACTGCAAATATCCTAAATAAACCTTTTTAGATTTCTATACATGTTCACTGTGACATTTTACATTATACATGTCACATTTTTTGAAGAAGGCACATTATATCACCCAGTATTTTTTGAAGAATGCACATTATATCACCCAGTCTAGGCCCAGTAGTTGTGCACTGCAGTGCAGGTATTGGAAGAACTGGAACTTACTGCAGTTTGAGTTAGGCAAAGCTAGCAAAAACCACAACTAACTCCTCGGTTCTCTAGTTAAGCTAATCTATTTCAGCATAATAATAATTATATAAAAGAAAAACCTGGAATCCTCTGGGATAGTATCGGTCGTCCTGAGTTATTCCTTAAAATTTTTCATCAGCAGAAAATGCACAAGTTGACCGACTTGGTTGATGTGTTTGTGTCTCCCAAAAGTGTTTGTATCCTTCAACCACGTGGATGCATCTAACCAAAGCTGCTGACACAAGTAGAATGATGTCGTGTTTCATCTTCTTGGAAGCTCGACAAGGGAGTAGTTTTTTTGGAGTCGACCAAACTGGGGCCTCCCCATGCCAAAACATTTTGAAATTAATATCCATCGGCCACCTGGGATTTTAATGGTATGCACCTTTTTTTCTCCGCGGATCGATGGAGGGCGCATCTCCTACTGTTGGGAACTCGTTTGTGCAGACAGTTGCTTACGCCTTCGCCCAGCTCGTTCTCCGTGATGTCCTCTGGACAAAGATCAAGGCTGCAAACAGTGCGGTGGAGCCTCTTGCTCAGGTTCTCTACGTTGGTTCTGTGATTTGTCTCTACTGTTACCTTATGACTCGATCAGGGAAGAGGACGGGATCGTCGTTGAGCTTCACAGGTAGTCCAGAGCTCGTGTACTGTTTGATCACGAGCATCGTCACATTTGTCTATTCAGCTCTTCAACTCTTTAAAGGTGTTTGTGAAATCTCCTGTGGAGCTGTCTTGATTCAAGACAGGATCTCCGACGACCTCACCTTCGTACTTGACCAGGTATAGTGAAGACAATGGCCACATTTAGGTCTCAGCGAATTGGAATGGTTCAAACTCTGAACCAGTATCATTTTTTGCTACGATGTCATCATTGATGAGCGGGAGTTCCTCTTCTCCAAGCTTAAAAGCAGAACAGACATATAACCTGAGCATCATCGAATGTTTTAAGGAGTTTCCCGATACATCGGTTGGTCTTCTGAGTACCCTTCTCGCGTTGGACCCTGCCAATCGTGGAACTGCATCAATAGCGCTGCAACATGAATTCTTCTCCACCGAACCTTTGGCACGCGATCCCTCTGCACTGCCGATGCTCTCGAAATTGGAAGAGGAATTCACGAAGCCGAAACGCGACAGCATTCCAAAAGCAAGCGATCCAAGGCACAACGGACAGGAACTCATTGATCCTGTGGATGGATAGGCATGTTCTTGGATGTGTTGGACATCTCCTCGTCACCCTACAATACATGCGCCCCCTCGTCATGTATTGCGTGGCCCCCAATCTGGAGCTCATCCTTTGTCAGCCTTAAGGGAAAGGCGAACTTCACCAGCAGACATACGAGGCTTGTCACGATGATGTTCGCAAGGACGACGGAAATTATCCCGAGTAGCTGCAGCCCCATCTGCTTCACACCGGCGTTATACTGCCCTGAGTGAAGAGCATAGGCAAGGCCTACGTAGAGCTCCCACTCTGACGCTCAGTAGAAGAAATGCCACAGCTTTGGATGAGCAAAGAATCCAGTGAGGATGGCGCTGGGGCTGCCTGTCACTGCTTGGGTGTGGAGAATGGCTATTGTGTTGTCGACCTGCTTCGAAAGCCCAATCTTCTCATGGAGAACCATCATCGTATACCAAGGAATGCTCCCTGAGAGGAGCGATGATGATTGGGCAGACCCCCCCGGCGACCCAAAAAGCCGGTTTCTCTATATCCCCCGGGCGTCCCTGAATTTTTTTCCGAGAAGCGCTTGGTTTATAGTCATCGGCTTGACTTTCTTCTCGTTTTTAAGCCTCTTTCAAGTTAATCGAGGATGCTTCCCAGTCAAAACTTCCCCGATAATGTTTTAGCCGTTGTCCATTTACTTTGAATATCCTTTCCGAATTCTCTTCTAAAACTTCAATAGCTCCATATGGGAATACTTCAACAACTCAGAAAGGGCCCGACCATCGCGATTTTAGTTTCCCGGGGAACAATTTGAGCCGGGAGTTGAATATCAATACCAATTGGCCTGTCTCGAAGTGTCTGGGTAAGATCTTACCATCATACCATTTCTTTGTCTTATCCTTTTACACTCTTGCATTGTCATATGCCTGCAACCGAAGTTCATCGAGCTCATTCAATTGAAGTAATTGTCTTCCATCGGCCTCTTCGAGATTTAGGTTCAACTTCTTTAGAGCCCAGTACGCTTTATGCTCGAGTTCTACCGGAAGATGACATGCCTTGCCAAAAACCATTCTGTCTTAATTGGATTTTTGTATGCTATCCTGTATGTCCACCATGCATCGTCTAACTCCGTTGACCAATCCTTCCTCGTTGGACATACCGTTTTCTCTAAAATGCGCTTGATTTCCCGATTAGAGACTTCAACTTGCCCGCTCGTTTGTGGGTGATACGCTGTAGCTATCTTGTGCTTGATAGCATACTTCTTCAGAAGCTGATCAAAATAGTGGTTGCAGAAGCGCGTCTCTTCGTTGCTTATGATAGCCTGTGGTGTGCCAAATCGGGTAAAAATCTGTTTTTTTCAAAAACTGACACAGGACTTTAGAATCATTAGAAGGCAACGCTACTGCTTCCACCCACTTTGAAACATAATCAACAAGCATAACGATGTACTTATTAATGAAAGATGAAATAAAGGGACCTATAAAATCGATACCCCACACATCGAAGAGCTCAACTTCAAGGATGCTTTGCAACGGCATCTCGTGTCTCCTGGTGATGTTTCCCACGCGTTGACACCTGTCACAAGATGCAACAAAATTTTATGAATTCTTGAAAAGAGTCGGCCAATAGAATCCTGATTGCAAAACTTTAGCTGTTGTTCGCTCTCCTCCAAAGTGTCCGCCATAGGGTGACGAGCGGCAATGTTCGAGGATACCTTTGATTTATTCCTCTGGGACACATCTCCTGATAACTTGATCAGCACAATGCTTAAAGAGAAACGGTTCATCCCACATGTAATAACATACATCATGCAAAAATTTCTTCTTTTGTCGAAGAGTAAAGTTGAAGGAAATATGGTCAGAAACAATATAATTCACAAAGTCGGCATACCAAAGGCACGACAAATCGTTCATAGCAAACAATTGTTCATCAGGAAATGACTCATTAATTACCGCATAGTCATGAGATGAAATCGCATTTTCTAACCTCGATAAATGATCAGCAACCTGGTTCTCTGATCCTTTTATGTCCTTAATTTCATGGTCAAACTCTTGCGAAAGAAGAACCCACCTGATAAGTCGCGGCTTTGCCTCCTTCTTTGAGATCAAGTACTTGATGACAGAATGGTCAGTGAACATAATAACTTTCGTACCGACAAGATAACTCCGAAATTTATCAAATGCATAGACAATCGCAAGTAATTCTTTTTCTGTGGTAGTGTAATTTACCTGAGCATCATCAAGAGTTTGACTCGCATAGTAAATGACATGGAATACCTTATTCACTCGTTGTCCTAGAAAGGCTCCAACCGCGTAATCGCTTGCATCGCACATTAGTTCAAATGGTAAATTCCAATCTTGTGCAATAACTATAGGGGCAGAAATCAACCTTTGCTTGAGCTCGTTGAAGGCATTAAGACAGTCCTCATCTAAAATAAATGACTTGTTCTTTTCTAAGAGATTGCAAAGTGGCTTGGAAATTTTGGAAAAATCTTTGATAAATCTTATGTCAAATCCTGCGTGTCCAAGAACTTCGAATTGCTTTGATTGATGTTGGTGGCGGCAACTTTTCCATCGTTTCTATCTTTGCTCGATCTATTTCAATCCCCTTATTTGATATCCTGTGTCCAAGAACAATACCCTCTCGAACCATAAAATGACATTTTTTCCAATTTAAAATAAGGTTTGTTTCTTCACAACGTTTCAGCACACGACCTAAATTTGTCAAGCAATCATCAAATGACATCCCAAAGATGGAAAAATCATCCATAAAAACTTCAAGGCATTGCTCAACCATATAAGTGAAAATAGACATCATGCATCTCTAAAACGTAGCTGGGGCATTACACAGACCAAAAGGCATTCGACGAAAAGCAAACGTACCATATGGGCATGTAAAAGTAGTCTTTTCTTGATCTTTTGCTGCTATGGCAATTTGGTTATATCAAGAATAACCAAATTGTCTGCTATGTCAGACGATATAACATTTGATCTATTAACGGAAGTGGGAAGTGATCCTTTCTTGTGGCTTTATTCAACTTCCTATAATCCATGCAAACTTGCCAACCAATCACCGTTCGCGTGAAAATGAGCTCATTCTTTTAGTTGGAGACAACGGTCATCCCACCTTTCTCAGGTACACACTGCACAGGACTCACCCAAGAACTGTCAGAAATATGATATATTATACCTGCATCAAGCCATTTGATGATTTCCTTCTTGACTACTTCCTTCATGTTCGGGTTGAGTCGTCGTTGATTCTCCACCGAAACCTTATGGTTTTCTTCCAACAGAATCTTGTGCATGCAAATTGACGGACTAATACATCGAATATCAGCAATTGTCCACCCTAATGCGCGTTTATATTCCCTCAAGACCCGAAGTAATTTTTCTTCCTGTGTCACTGTTAATGCCGGTGAAATAATAATAGGGAGAGTTTCATTACTTCCATGATATGCATACCTCAAGTGTTCAGGTAATGGTTTTAGCTCTAATTGGGGTGGTTCTTCAATCGATGGTTTCATCGGATTGTGTGGCCTCTCCAAAGCTTCAAAATGTGCTTCCCTTAACATGTGTGGTATTGCATATATTGATTTTGTCACTTCTTGTACTTCTTCGTTGTCAGATGACATTGAATTCTTTGCAATTTTAAGTGGATCATCATAGGGCATTTCGGTAGCGTACCTATTCAAAACATCAAGAAGAAAGCATTCATCAGGTTCACACGGGCAGTTCATCGATTTTAAAACATTAAAGGTTACTTCTGATCATTAACTCAAATGGTCAATTCACCTTTTTGAACATCAATGAGTGCTCTACCTGTTGCCAAGAAAGGCCTCCCTAAAATGATGGGGATATTCTTATCTTCCTCAAAATCTAGAACTACGAAATCCGTTGGAAAGATAAACTTATCCACCTTAACAAGCACATATTCAACAATACCCCTGGGATATGTTATTGATCTATCAGCTAAGTGCAACATCACAGACGTAGGTTTCACTTCCCCCAAACCTAACTCATGGTCTACAGATAAAGGCATAAGATTGATACTCGCACCAAGATCACACAAAACCTTACCAAGAAATTGTGAGCCGATAGTACAAGGGATAGTGAAATTACCTGGATCTTTTAGTTTAGGAGGAAGTTTTCATTGCAAAATGGGACTGCATTCTTCCGTTAGTGCAATGGTTTCAAACTCACCTAACCTTCATTTCTTCGATAGAATGTCCTTCATGAACTTGACGTAGCTCGTCATCTGCTCAAGAGCTTCTGCAAAAGGAATGTTAATATGGAGTTTCTTAAACACGTTGAGAAACTTACGGAATTGGGCTTCATCATGCTTCTTAGCTCTTTGAGGGAATGGAAGTGGTGGTCGTTCTAGCTTCCCCATGTTGGGTATTATCCAAGTGGGACGATGTGATTGTTCAGTTGGGGGAAGGACACATCCTTCAGATGGCAGGGTCGCGTCCTTCTACGCTGCTTCTTCCACAGAATGTTCAGAGACGCATCTTTCAGATCCGATGGACACATCCTTCTCGGTTATGTGAAAATTCACAAATCCTTTGTTCAACCTGGATGTGTCCGCCTCCTCATTGATTGGTTCTCGTGGAAGATCACTAATCACACTTGACTTTTTATTGTCACTCGACCGAATCTTTGGCGGTACCTCTTCAAGTGCCCGACCGTTTCTCAAAGTTGCTGCTTTAACATATTCTCATGGATTAACCTCAGTACCACTTGGCAACCCTCCTTGTTTGACGCGAGTTCAAGGCTTGAGTGAGCTGACTAACTTGATTCTCCAAGTTCCTGATTGATGCTGTTTGATTCTTTATTATGACATCTTGATTCGCCATGTACTTCATCATCAAATCCTCAAAATTCATCTTCTTTTCTAGTTATGGGGCTTTAGGTTGTTGAAATCCTGGAGGATGTGTTGCTCGATGATCCACTGTTTGTTGCCTTTTCCAAGAAAAGTTAGGACGGTTCCTCCAGTCCGGATTATACGTGTTGGAATAAGGATTGTTCCTTTGATTTCCAATAAAATTAGCCTCTTCCATGCTAGCAGAACATTGATCTATTATATGTCCACCACCGTATATATCACATCCTCTAGTTGTACTTTGTATTGACTGTACATTCACCGCCTCGAACTTCTTAGCCAACGCCGATATCTGTGCTTGAATAGATGTGAGGGCATCGAGTTCATGAAGACCCATAGTCTTTTTACCATTTATCCGGTCAAATGATTGACTTGGTACACAAGTCCTCCTCATAGTCTCCAAAAGCTCTCTGCCATCCACATATGATTTTCGTAAGAAAGATTCGTTCGTTGCTAAGTTGAGGTCCTTGCACAATGTTTCCGTCAACCCATTGTAAAAAGCTTCCAGTTGTCGTCATTCCGGTAAATCATGATATGGGCATTGGATTAATAAATATTTGAAGCGCTCCCAAGCCTCCATGAAAGTTTCTGTCTCATGTTGCTTGAATGTGGTAATTTCATTCCTCATTTGGGATATCTTGTATGGCGGGAAATATTGGTCTAAGAATGCTTCTTCCATCTGTTCTCAAGTACTAATTGATCCAGCCGGTAGCGAGTTCAGCCAACTCCATGTTCTCTCCTTCAAGGAGAAGGGAAATAACTTCAATCGAACTACATCATGTGGCACTCCATTTTGCCTGAAACAGTCGCATATGCATAAGAACTTACTCAAATGTTCATGTGGATCCTCGATCGGTGCTCCTCGAAACATCGCTGAATTCTGAATCATCTGAATCACTGATGTCTTTATCTCATATTCTCGAGCTTGAATCGCAGGTGCAACGATGCAAAACTGGTAAATGTGAGATTTTGCTGAAGTGAATTCCACCATCGGCCTGTTATCAATGTCCTGTTATCTCTCGTTTTATTGACCTGGAATTAGGTTTCCATCCATGTTGCTTTGTTGTGCACTAGCTTTCTCAAGAACCAATCTAGGGAAAGTCCTTTCGATTTCAGGATCAAAAGGGAGAGTTTCTGTGTTTCTAGTTCGTCGCATACACCTAAATACAATAGAAAAGAATAAAGAAAATTAAACAACTTGAACGCTAAATAGATAAACGTGATGACAGTAGAAAAGAAAATTTCTGAAAATTGATTCCCCGGCAGCGGCGCCAAAATTTGATCACGCTTGTTGAAGGCGGAAAATTAAATACTCTAACAAACCTAACTAACTTGCAGATAGGGTAAGTAGAGGTCGTTCCATAGAGAATCAACAGAGAAAAATTCTTAAATGGTCGTACGTTTAACGAGATCGAGGTCAAGTTAAACAAGATGAATGAGAGTAAAACAGAAAAAAATAAAATCCAAATAAACGACAATTCAATCAGATATTAAAAGACAAGGACTATCAATTTCCCCTAACGAATTATCTAACTCGTTCCTTCCTTTCTCCAGTTATCTAATTCTCAAGTTACTAACCTAAGGTTCGATAATCTCCTTGCGCCTCTCCGAGTGCTCTAAGGACGTATTCCCTGTATCGAGCTAATCCTTCTATTTCTAGGCAATTAACTAGTGGGAACCCATTATGCAACAACCCTAAATGGCTACCTAAGGCGATTCGGTATATTCCTATCCTTCTCGCGAATTAGATCCGTTTTCCAACGTGACGCTAACTTATCTATTTAATCCAAGGCTTAACCTAAACAACTTTTCCAAGCCCGAATAGGTCTCCATATCAAATTAATTGGTGGCAAGTCAATTAATCACATTAAGATCAAGATTTGAATAAGTAACCACACGAATTCGAATAACACGGAGAAAAGGATTCACTCGTTAAATAAAGTCGTTAATTTCCATTGAAGTCCTAGAAAACGGAATTAATTCATAGCGTAGAAGAAATTCATCCCAAGTTCAAGTGAAAACGATAGCGATCAAAGGGAAAGAAAAGAGAAATGCCCTTTCGATCTTCCGATCCGAGAAGTAGTAGCCTCATACCGATCTCCGCTTCAATCCTAGTCGCCACCTCTTTCTCCGTTCTTCAGTCTAATCACTCCTCCCTCTCCCCCAGAATAAAACTCCCTCAGGTTCCTCTAAAAACTGAATATATTGTTCTCTTTTAAAAAGATTTCCTAAGATTCTCCAAATCTAAATAATGCAGCCTCAGGAAGTCTTGAAGTACTCCTTGAGCGATTTGGAAATAGGTTCGTCGGGTGGTCACTTGAATCCACAGAACTCCCAAGGACGCGTCCGTGAGAACAGAGGGACGCATCCTTCCGTTCTCTGTCCAATTTCCGCTCATATCCACTTTACTTCGTCCCAACTTCAAGATCTCCTTCATTTTCCTACATTAAAACATGACAAACCAAGATGCATCAACAAAATAAACGATTCAAATTAAAATAGAGTAAAAAACTATGAAAATAACAAAGATCGGCTTACAATAAAACTAAACTAAAAAGCACTCAAATCCTACCCAATTCCTAGCAATACTCGTACGACTAACACATAAAGCATCATTAGAGATATGAAATAACCATACTTCGGTAGAGTTATCACATTTTTGCACATAAAGTGAAAAAGTGGATTGAACATCACTTTGATGGAAGAAGTTTCCACTTAAACATATTTGAGTAAAGTTAAAAACACTTTCATTTCCACAAATTTCCAATTAACTCGCTAATGTTTGTTAATGCAGTTATCAATAACATTCATATGTTTAAGGTCATTGTTTGAGCCAAATTTTGCGGTCCAAATATAAGACTCGAAATGGTGTAACATATTCATAATATAGAATAAAATATTAAATAAAAATGATTTGACCTGACTTAAAATATATACCCACAAACATACGAGCGAAAATATCATGCTACTTTATGACATAAAGGCAAGTAATTGTACCCGATCAATATAACATATTACCTTCGACTAGATGACATCATTTCGATGTAGGCACGTCATTTTATTTAAGATTTTTCATATATGATATGCACAATGTCATGTTATTTAAATATGACCCGCATCATGATATTTAGAAAATTTAATAAAAATATGAAAAATTTTGAATGAAGATGATGGGCGTACCTTAATTTTTTTTCTCCTAATGAAGATTCAACTCACTAGAAAAAGGTGAAGCCGTTGCCATTATTGATTCATTCATGCATCAGCATAGCTTTTTACCATACATCTATTACTCAGACTAATATGACCATTCGAAAGGGAACTAAATATTTCAGCTTTTTGGCCATCTCCTCACAACGATAATATAAAACTTTTAGAAATGATTTTATATTAAAAAATCGTTTGGAAATAAAGTAACCTTAATTATTTTGATAACTGCCCAACTTGGAGCTTAATATTTATCTCTCCATGGCTAAATATACTATTAACATTGTTGACGGAAATATTATGGACAAATATAACTAAAATGGAGTCACGTCTACTAAACATTAATCATTACATTAAAACATAAATAAATGTATCGTCAAGGGAACACCTCAGTGGTAAGAGCTTCTTTGGTCCCTGGGGTGTGCTCTGTGTTACACTAAGAGGGGGGGTGAATTAGTGTTAATCTCCAAATTCGGATTTTAACGCCTTTTCGTTTTACCCCGCAGCGGAAGGAAGTTTCTGTAACACAGAACCTTAGATAGGTTTCTGTACAACAGAACGTTTGATTGTGTTCGCAAAATGTTTGATTGGACACAAAGCTTTTTATAGTGGTTCGGCAAATTGCCTACTCCACTGTTCACCCAAAATACTGGATGGTTTCCACTCAAATGTATCTCTGAACAAATTACACAAATGATTGCAACTGAAATCAGATCCAAAGGTTCTGTTCAATAGAGGCTTGAGTGGCAGAACACAGACCAGAAGGTTCTGTGTCGAAGAAACTTAGGCACAACACAGACCAGAAGGTTCTGTGTCGAAGAAGGTAAGGCACAATACTGAACAGAAGGTTCTGTGTCAGACGTGTTAACCTTCTATAGCACAGATCAAGAGATTCTGTACTAAAAGCGTCAACCTTCTATAGAACAGATCCAAGGATTTTGTATCACAGAAGGTATAGCACAGACCGTCAGGTTCTGTACCAAGAATGTGTCAATCTTTAACAAACCAAAAATGGTTCGTATTAGAAATGACTTGTTTGAGAAGCACAGATCTGAAAGATTCTGTACTAAGAGTTGTCAACCTTCTACGGAACAGACCGTGAGGTTCTGTAGCAAAAAGGGACAAAGAGAATGTAGGCACAGAACGTAGAGTTCTGTACTACAGAGAGTTGTACAGACCGTAAGGTTCTGCACTAAAGTAGATTCAGACCTTAAGGTTCTGCTCTACAGGAGGTTGTACAGATCCGAAGATTCTGCACTACAGGAGGTTGCACGCGTTAACGTGACTAACAAGGTAGCAAATGCGCAATCCCTCAAGGATAACGACTTCGTGGCGTACCCCACGCGAGTACGTAGCGAACCCCACGCAAGCAGACAACGTCCCCTCTGTCTTAGGGTGGACAACGTATCCTTTGTCCTAGGATGAACAGCGTGCCCTCTGTCCTGGGGTGACAGCCTTCCTCCTGTCCTGAGGTGACAGCCTTCCTCCTGTCCTGAGGTTGAACAGCGTTCCCTCTGTTCTGGGGTGACAGCCTTCCTCCTGTCCTGAGGTGACAACCTTCCTCTTGTCCTGAGGTGACGGCCTTCCTCTTGTCCTGAGGTTCCTGCACACAGAGCTCTACACAACAGAAGCTGGTTAGTCCCTCACCTTCTGTGCTCCCGAGGTTCAGCCCTTCTCTCCGACCCGCTGCACGTTGATCACACGATCTCCAACCGTGCTTCCTGCCAACGTATCCTGCAGCTTCCAGCCGAGTCCCTCGTGGCCCCCCGAGTCACTCTCCCAAAAGGTTTCACCAACGATGCAATCTCCGCCGGTAGTGCTCCTCGTGTGACTCACTCAAACGAACAAAAGAAAGCTCAAGCACATGCTCTCTCTGGACAGAATGGGAGAAGAGAAAATGAATTGTTTGATGGATGATTACAATGGGAGAGAGAGCATGGCTATTTATATACACGGTTCAAATAGTAAAATACAAAAGGGAAAATATAAAAACGTAATCTGCAAAATAAGAAATTAGAAGTTAGTTTACATAATAAACAGAATGAAATACACGTGCATGCATTCAGCAATGGAGATGATCATATCAAAATAAAATAGGGATATGATTATTTCCCTAAATAATGCAGCACAGAAGGTATCGCAGAAGGTTCTGCTCGATAGCCTTCTACAGATGGAAACAATCGAAGATTTGTTTCCATTGGGGTAAATGTTCGTTCCATCCTGATAAAGACACACGTGAGAATGTATCTGGACAGGTGGTGGTGATAGGTATCCAAATAACGGTCATATAAGGGTCGTAAGAGCTTACAGAAGCCTGTAGACCAACTAGTAGAACATTTCCATAAATAGAGATCTTATTTCCTTCTATAAGAAATATTATCTCCAATATGATTATTTGGAAATCAAATCAGGGTAATTTGATTAGACGAATATCTTTTTCAGATAATGTATATTTCGTAATTAAATAATTGATAACTAATCATTTAATTACAAGAATAATTCTTACATAAAGCCCTTAACATAAGAAGCTTCTATAGAATAGAATGTTCGACCTTCTGTAGTACAGAGGGTCCGGTTCATCATCAAAACCGTCCCAACAATCTGTACATTAGTCAACGCCAACTGTCCTAAAAGCCCGAACTTGTAGGTGAAAGCGTGACATAATATATATTTTCATTTTCAACAGGTTCACCTGATCTCAAATTCGTATACGAGGATGTATTGGGTTAGAGTTGGACAATGTCTTTAAATCGGCCTAACAACCTTTTAGTTATGAAAAAACGTAAACAAACGTGAAATTTAATGATTTTTTCCATGCTTATTCAGTCCAAAATCATTCCATGATTTTCGAATATTATCATCACTCATCACGAATGGAAACATTGTTTTTCTTTTCACCAACCTTAATGCTTTTCAGTTTAAAAAGAAGAAAACATGGTCTGAAAGAATTCTATGGTGGGGGGGCCAAACATTTCGGTAATCAGTGTTTATTAGTGTACTCGATTTAGTAAAAGATGTTGTATAATATAAGCTTTTGCCATCATTTTCATCGTGCTACGAGTGGAACAATCTCAATGACGACCCAAGTCATTCAAATGATTCCACATATACCATACACATTGAATCCGTCTATATGTATACGTGTCTATTCGAAAGCAAACATTATTTGTAGTGGATCCACATTTTAGGGTAGTTCCGGGACCATTGCCTGGGCGTAGAAAAGGACATCCACCTCGTAACAGCACGCCGCGATACCATAAATAAGGAGCTGCATGGTATATTACAAATTTAAGACACTGGTCCTGGTTAAAAGGTTACCCGCCCAAGCGTTTCTGGGCAACGATAGTGACTAGTCAGTCCAATTTGAATTGCATCAATAGCTCATGTTTGTCGAACGCTCGAACCTGAGAGTTATATGGGTTATCCAAATTCCACCTCCCCCAACACTTGTACACGAAGACAAGACCATGTTGTTTATCTGTCACATGTGGTCTGAAGGCATATCTGTCATATTTTTTATCGTATAGATACGATAGATCGTGTTGATAGTCTATGTGCAAGATTTATACTTCGATCACCTCCGACAAGCTCTCCGCGCAGGCAAATAATCAACAAAACTTGGGGATATCGTTGTCACATTCAAAAAATCACTTATGTGCTGAGTGTGAGTGGAGCAGGAACAGGCACCAATTCAATCTTGCAGGTATCACTAAAAAAGGACAGGCTCGTATACCACCAGAAACATTTTACAGTGTCAAATTCCCAACCAGGGGAAGTGCAGACCTTGCTGGAAGATCCTCAGCCACGGACTTTCCTAACCGTGGGCTGTCCTCTACGAGCGGATATCAAGCAGATGAAGCTTCTCGACCAAACCGAAATCCATGTGTGGACGTCCCATAAGACATCATCAGGTTGTCATAATTACAACAACATCGACACATCCTATTGTTTCCTCCAGAAGCCACTACAACTTTTGGCCAGTAGGCTTTTGAAACAATGAAGGAGGAAATGTCGGATGTTGTCTGATCCAAAGTCTGAAGCAGCAAGCTACCAATTCTTGAGGCAATCTTAAGGCGCACCACCAGGCCTAGATGACACTCGCTGAACTGCAGTAAGAAATACTAGTATTCTGCGTTAATTACAGAACTGAATATTAACATGTTCCGCTGCAAATAAGGCACTGCGTTTAGAGGTATACCAATTGGAAAGAAGAGAAAACTCACTTTCTCGCCACCAAAACCAGGGTCAAGAACACTGTAAACTTCACATGCTGTGAGTATAAACGAAGAAAGAGCAAAACCGAACTCTCTTCCAATGACCAGATTGCCATCCACTGTCTTGATTCACTACAAAAGTTTAGAAAAGACCTATAAGAAAAAATCCCGAATGGACAACTTTAGACTTTCAGATTCTCTCGAGGAGATTTCCCTATGGAATCTGGAGGGACTTATGTCAACTACAGAATTAGCTCCAGTAGGTAGTCTCTCACTCGATCTCTGCGGGAATTGAATACTAATTGTTGCAGAAGCCACACGACTCTGTCGGACACCCTGCAACACCTGTCCGCCCTCTCCAAGCTTACTCCCTGGGATTGCCCGGCATTTAGAGATGGACATATTCCCTGCACTCCCCTGCAAATTGTCCAAAGCTCTTTAACTTGAATTAACTCTAAACTTCCAAAGAAGAATGGGACTAATAACATAAGAGTTAGAGAGAATCAACTTTAACCATCACATAATCTACTGACTCCTCGACCAAACAATCTGAAGGAACATCTTCTACTCCGTAAGTGAAAGAGAATTCGATAGTGGGCCGGTGTGGGTAGGGGCAAGGCTAATGAACTGTGCACTAGTCCATCCGTGCTTCGTGGCACTGTTTCGAGTTTACGAAACTTTTTCTAGAAGGTGGGCTTCATAATGGATTTCGTATATTTGTACAAGAAAATTTCATAAATTTCACTATTTCTTACTAACACAACTTTTGTTGTTTTGGGCTCGTGCAATTGTTCGAAACCCATTGACCCTTGTTTCGTAAAAGTTCGTACATTTTACATGAAAAATTATACGAGGGAGTGCCACTGTGCTTCGTTAAACACGAATGGACCCGTGCACGAGTCGTTAGCCTCGTCCGTGTTGGTATGTGTTGAAGAATTCTAGAGTGAGCCGATTTGTGGCTCCCTTTTTTACGAAAAATTATCTGTTAAAGTTTGCCTTATAGTTTGTGATGAAAAGTCGCGTCTCCTAGGTATTTCAACTAGTTAGTTGTTTCTATTTACCAAAAGGTGTCTGAAATTATAGTTAATTTATATATACACATAAACATATGTACCCTCTTCCACCATCAATAGCTAAACTGCGAATTCATATAGAAAAACAATAAAACCCCCTATCTATTTGCCTGTCCAAAATGTTTTAGTGTAAAAAAACATTCCAATTTCTGAATTTATTGGGATATAGATATCGAAACAAATAATGAAGAAATAGATAGTATTATAAACATATATATTTTATCAAATTTTTATTATTTTTTACCTATGTGAACTACCTGGATTATCACTTTATAAAAATGTTATACTTGAAAGGTACTATTACTCGAAAAACATTTATTAGTATGTGATAATGTTTTCATGCCAACAGATAAAGAACTTTCTAATTGAATCAATTATTGGGGTGGAATAAATGAGCCAAGAAGACTTTGGGAACAGTTCACACTGGCCCATGACGTCTAAAATAAGTGCGAAAAAGAATCGATTTAGCTCGGGAGCGGTTCGAGCTCGACTTTAATTGTGCTTGAGCCGAACTCGAGCCGAGCTCGTGTTGAAATATTTACAATTTAATGGTTTACGAGTCACTCATGAGCCTAATATTATATAATAAATGTTAATAATTTATTAATAAATAATAAAAATAATAAAATTAATAAAATCGAACTTATATTCGAACCAAATTCAAATAAACCGAGCAGAATTTAAGTTGTAATTATTTAAAATTGATCGAGTACGAGTCAAGTTCGGACCGGCTAATTGAGCCGAGTTCGACCCTAAGAGTATTCGGTTAATCGACTCGTTTTCACGCAAGTGTAAAAGAAAAGAAAAAGAAAGAGTTGAATGGCGAACTTTTACCCGAGGAAAGAAGGAAAACGAAGTAATCAAATCACTAAGGATAGAGACAGAGAGAGAGGAGAGAGAATGGATGTGCTTTCTCCCGTCCTGCAACTCATCGGCTCTCTACTCCTTGACGAGTACTCTCTGATCCACGGCATCTCCGACAGGCTCAAGCCCTGGGCTGAGAAGCTCCCCGCGATCCAAGCGGTGTTGGAATCTGCCGAGGAGAGGCAGATGTATGATGACGACCCTGCAACCGTCCTTTGGCTAGCTGACCTCAGGGACCTTGCCTACGACATGGAGGACCTCCTCGACGATTTCTCCGTCGACGCCAAGCGCGACGCGTGCAAGGCGAAAGCCCTGTCCCAGTCGTCGAAACTTCCTCGCCGCCTATTTGCTTGCTTCTCTCGATTCCGCCCGCGAGCGCTGATCTCGGGTCATCGGATGGCCAACGAGATCGAGGACGTCGACCGGAGACTAGATCAAGTGCTCAATCGCATATCCGCTCTCCACTTGCTCCAAGGTTCGAGGAGCGGGGCTTGCAGTGACCAGCCGCGGTTCAAAACCACTTCCTTGCCCGAGCCCAAGTTCGTGGGCAGGGAGAAGCAAATGGAGGAGCTGCTTGCTCGATTGACCGGATCCGAACCGATCCACGGCTCTGTCCGACCCTTTAGCGTCGTTTCGATTGTGGGAATGGGTGGGCTTGGTAAGACTACCCTGGCACAAGAGCTGTATAATCGCGTGAAAAATGCCGACTTCACGGTAAAAGCCTGGGCTTGTGTATCCGAAGTATTTGACGTGACCGCCATCACCAAGACCATACTAGATCAGGTAACGCCGTCCTCGTCTGGAGTGGAGAAGGATCTGAATCATATTCAGAATTCCCTAAAAGAGAATCTATCTGGAAAGAAGTTCCTTCTTGTGTTGGATGACGTCTGGAATGAAAAGTATGAAGAGCTCGAGTCTCTACTTAGGCCTCTTTATTCCGGGAGTAAAGGAAGCCGGGTACTTCTCACAACAAGAAACCTTGGGGTTGCCAGATTGGTCGGAGACAGTCATCCGAAGCAGTTGGACTGGTTGTCGTTGGAGGAGTGTTTGTCTTTACTTGCCTATCACTCCATCGGCGAAGAAAGCTTTGAACGACATCCTCATCTCCTGGATATTGCAGTTCAATTAGCCAAGAAGTGTAAGGGGCTTCCACTTTCTATTAAGACGATCGGAGGGTTGCTTCGTTTCGAAATCGATGATGAAAAATGGAAGGAAGTGCTAGCTCATGGTATTTGGGATAGACAGAATGGAGGTGGAATTCCTCCGGCATTAAAGTTAAGCTACGCCCACCTCCCTGTTCATTTAAAGAGATGTTTCGTCGCTTGCGCTTTATTCCCAAAGGATTACTTATTCGATCCAGACGAGGTAATTCGACTGTGGATCATTCACGGTTTGCTGGAAAGAGGGACCACCAAAGCTTATCGAGAAGTGGGAATGAAATATCTTCATCGATTAGAAGCCGCGTCGCTTCTTCAACTAGCTGGGGATGAGAAGACCCGTTATTCAATGCACGACCTCGTTAATGACCTTGCAAAATCGATTGATGTCTACTCATACTGCAGCTCGGATGAGGATAAAGAAGGTTACTCTCATGAATCGTCGCTTGGCAAAGTGCGTCATGTGGCAATAGTCACAAGACGTTATGAAAGCTTTGTTTCGAAGAGATTTAATGGGTATCGCGCCATGAGAAAGTTGAGAACCTTTATGCCTTTCCGAATAGTCGAAGACCAACTGCCAAATGTTTATGTCGCCCAAGATGTGATACATGACTTTGTTATGAGTATGAAGAACCTTAGGGTGTTGTCGTTGCGTTTCTTTCAAATAAGGGAGGTGCCCGACCGAATTGGGGAGTTGAAGCTCCTACGTTCCATTGATTTTTCATCTACAGAAATCGAATCGTTGCCAGTTTCAATATGTGACTTGGTCGAGTTGCGATCTCTACTATCGAGGGTGCAAGATGCTTAAGGAGTTGCCGAGGAACATTCATAAGCTACCCAATCTTCTCCATCTCGACATAACTGACACAGACAATTTGAAGGAGATGCCGCAATGTATTGGTGAGCTTACCAATCTCGAGATACTCGGTAGGTTTGTGGTGGGAAAAGAAGCCGAACAGGGGTTGAAGCAACTCGGACCACTCAAATGCCTTCAGCGAGAGTTGCACATAAGTAATCTGTTGGACGTAAATGACGTAGAAGACACAAAGATTGCTAATCTATCTGAGAAGGAAGCGCTTCTCAAACTAAGCTTGGATTGGGGATCGTGTGCTGAAACATCACGCGAAGATGACTTTCAATTCAAGCTGCTTGAGCATCTGCGACCCCCGAGAAAGATTGAATCCTTTGTTATACGGCGTTATCGGGGAAAACTATTCCCGTCATGGTTCGGCAATCCCTACAGTATGAATAGTGTGGTGAGCATAACTCTTGCTGGTTGTGGGAGTGTGGATTTGTTGCCACCTTTCGGACGACTTCCTTCGCTTGAAAGGTTGAACATTAGTGGTCTTGAAGCGGTCTCTTCAATAGGTCCCGAGTTTTACGGGTCCGAAAAGCCATACTTTCAGTCATTGAGAAGCTTGAACTTTGCGGGCATGGGTGCGTGGGAGAAGTGGTCTTCCCCTGGAGATGACGAGGCAGACCTGCCATTTCCTCGTCTCCAAGAACTAAAGGTTATCAGCTGTCCCAGACTAAATGAAGGGTGCACTCTTATCCTCCCAACCCTCATCAAGATTCATATTGATGGTTGCGATGGACTCTTGAAATGTCTAGCGGGACTTACTTCTATGACCAATATGACATTAAGGAATATGTCGCGGCAGGTTCACTTTGAGGGGAGTTTCTCGAACTCTTGCATTGCGCTTGAAGAGCTGAGCATCATGAACTGTCTTCGATTTAGGTCTTTCGTAGACGGGAATGGCAAAGAACAAGCTCCGCCAAAGCTGAATAAACTAGAAATAAGAGGCTGTCGAGATATGGAGAAGCTGCCGGACCCATTTTCTGGGCTGACATCTCTCAAAGAAATGAGAGTTGATCGTTGCGATAAGCTATGTTCCTTCCCCAGTGGGGGGCTGCCCCCTGCATTGAGAAATGTGACCCTTGACACTTGTTCGAGACTGCCACAGTCGCAGATAATTAGCAGCAGACTTCCGGAAAATCTCGAAGAGCTTTCCCTTGAAAATCTTGAGGGACTCGTGTCAATTACAGAACTAGCTGCTGAAGCTACTCGCCTATCTCGATCTTTGTGCAAGCTATATATTCGTGGTTGCAGAAGCCTCACAACTTTGCCAGATAGCTTTCGACACCTCTCCTCCCTCTCGGAGCTTACTCTCATGGATTGCCCAGAATTAGAGGAGGAGCGCTTCCCAGATCTCCCCTGCAACCTGTCGAGTTTTGCGTTGGAGAGATGTCCAAAGGTGAAGTCTTTGCCACATGACATGCATCACCTAACCTCCCTCCAGAAACTAAAGATTCATCAGTGCGAAGGCATCACCAGCTTCCCCGATCTCCCCTGCAACCTGTCGAGTTTTCAGCTTTGGGAATGCCGGAAAGTGAAGTCTTTGCCTCATTACATGCACCGCCTCACCTCCCTCCAAGAACTATCTATTCGTGACTGTGAAGGCATCACGAGCTTACCGAGAGGAGGTCTTCCCCCGAACCTGGAAAGGCTTTGGATAGCGGGATGCCGGAAGCTAAATCAACCGATCGGGGAGTGGGGGTTGAGGGGTCTCACCACCCTACGAGGATTGAGGATCGTGGGAAGGATGGAATGCGTGGATGAGATGGCGTGCTTTCCTCCTGATGGAGACTGGCATTGCCTCCCTTCGTCCCTTGTCTTTTTGACTATTCGGAAAATGGAGAAGTTGGAGACGATAGCCGGCGGATTCGGAGCTCACCTCACCTCGTTTCAGTCCCTGCGGATCGATAACGCTCCGAGGCTGAGACGGTTGCCGGACGACGGACTTCCCGACTCCTTGGAGTGGCTCTACGTTCGAGGCTGTCCGTTGTTGAAGGAGAAATGCTCGAAGCCAAAAGGGGAATATTGGCCCCACCTCCTACGCATCCCACGTCTTGATATTTTGGATTAAGATTACGTTGCTTTTTACATTAACTTTTTTTTTTTCTTAATGTTCAAATAAATAATTAGACTAACAAGTTCATGTAAATTTTAAAGTGAGATTTCCCAAAGTTCCTTTTCCATTGTCTAAAATTTTTAAGGTAGCCTATTAATAGTTTGCCATATAGTTTGGATTGATTTTGGTTTTTGAAAATTTGAAATATTTTTTAAAAATCATAATCTCACCGTTTGACTCGATCAAGAGCAGAATGAATAGTATGCAATTAGAGAAGAACCCTCACTCAAAGATGTGATTAATTCTATGAAGAGCAATGCTCTCAAGCTATTAGACCGGTGAAGACTCAAAGATTCTCGCGTTAGTGCTCATATAGTGACTCTATTTTGACGTATGGCTTCATCCTTGACTTTAAGTTTGAGTTTTTCGAGCACTCTATGAACGAACTTAGCGTTAGTTCATGAATTAATTTAATAAGAATTAACACTAAGTCGTTTAGGATATATATCCTTAAGCCACACATAATATATTCTCCAATAAGGAAATTGTTATCTATAGAATCTCTATTGTGCTTTCAAAAGTGACGTTATTGTACATATGACAATACTTGCCTTTGCAAACTGTGTAAGACGCACACCAGGATTCCAAGTTGTCGCGAGCAAAATATTTGGATCTCTCTCCATCACAAAAAGTATACCCGTCGTCGTCGATATTAGTTCTTGGTACCACATGAATCACCAAAGCAAAGGCAATAACTTTAAACATCAAACAACAATTTAAACAAATTTTTTTTTCCAAAGTCGCTGTTTAAACGGGTTTTTCTTTATAAAAGCAAAGTCGAAGTTTAAACAGTGACATATGAGGATGTTATAGCGGAGAATGCAGACTACCAAACACATTGGGAATATTTTTCAAACGAATATGGGGTTTGAAATTTGATTCTAAATGTGGTCACCGAATAGAGAAGAGTAAAAACACGGTGGTTAATCAAGGGGAATACTTACAAAAGTAATGGGAATGCTTGCAAAAATCGGTAGGAGAAAATACATCACCCAAAGCAACAAAGTATCTAAAAATAAGAATAAATTGATAACCTAATTTATGTGATTGTGATTACGTATTGTTAGCGCATGCTGATGCCCTAGGACACGTGTTCGAATCATATCTGGTCCTGGATAAAAAAGTTAAAGAAAGATAAGGAGATGATAAATTTAGGTGGTTCGGTCAATCGACCTACATCCATGGGCGAAGAAAAAGATCGCACTATAATGACGAAGTACAAACTTAGGTTGAGCCCATTTCTAACCCCCTCGACTTACTCGATTAGAAGATTCTGCTTTTCTAGTAAAAAATAAACCCAAAGTGATTATTGTGTTTTTCAAAGGATTTTGCTCTCTATAGTTTATGCATTGCGTCGTATGGTGGCAACTATTTGTAACATACATGAGATATCGAAAAATGTGAAAAATAATCTTCTATAATGATAGATAAATAATATATCAGTGATAAAATTTAATATCACCCAATATTTTTTCCCAAAAGATATATTCCCCACCTTTCGTATATCTCAAGAGCGAATCAAATATCCTCCAAATCCAAATATTTTCAACGGGCCACAAATTTTAACAATATTCAACTTGGGCAAAGTTCGTAGAATTTCTGAGGAATTATCACTTCATGTACTAGTCTCTCTAGAGACTAACGGTGAATATCACCCTTCTTCTCCTCGAGGTTCCAACGAGCCTAGTCAACGGAACATTCAAACCATGTGCGACGGACTTGATTACCCCTAATCTTCTTGCTTCTCCACGCTCGCGACCTATTACCCCACTTCTTCGACAATTGAATACTACTCTTGAAAGGTTCGTGACGCATTTCAAAAGACCAAACAATAATACTTCCCATAACATACAAGACACAATCGACTCTCAGTCATCCACAACCGCCTTCCTTAATGAACATTAAGGGCTTCACTTGAAGCTGAAAATTCGTTACCAATACCGGACATATCGGACACCTGCCCAACTGTTTCGCAATTTTATCATTCATTTTGAGCTGAACCGTTCTCACACCTACACTTGTGACTATTGCCCAAATGTCCCTTTCCACCTGTAGTGGACACAATATGGGTTCTCTATGAGGACTCATGTAAAGTGCTCCCTGAGTAGAGAATCCAATCCTCGTCTGATGGTCTCTCCGACTCGGTTTTAGATGCCCTTCTTACAGCAATGGAATCACCTTTATCCGTCGCCATCTTTCGATATGCAATTGCTTGCTTTTAATTCTTCCGCCATGACGTCACTCTTTATCAATAAAATCCTTTGACAAAAGAGCAGATCATACCCCACCAATAGTGAGAACATTTCTCATATACAAGAACGTCTCCCTGAAGGCCTAGTATGAATCGAACAATAAACATAACAACAACATCGCCCTGTTCTCCTCATCGATCCTCCCCAAATCCAAAAATACAGACAAGACAATTATACAGGTAAGATTTAAAGGGCGTACCTTCCATCATTTCGAGCATAAGAACCTTTGTTTGAGAAGATGTTTGTTGCTAAGACACCTGTCATATATAGATTCTCAAGCCTACTCTAAAGACCGACCACTGTCGTCTCCTTGAGCACGTTTATGAGAACCTCGTTGGATAGACACAACTGAATCGCTGATAATGCTCTAGCACACATCTCCTCCCATTGGTCAGAAGTCAGCTTCGAAGTGCTCTTCGACTAATCTGCAAGTGCCTTCGTAAATCCACTCTATAACAGTAGCACCCTCATCTTGACCTACCACAAGTTGAAATCCATGCTCCTATCCAACTTCTTGATCTCGAACTTGCGACCGATCATGGATCTCGATTATACACAACTAAGCTCTGTACCAATTGTTGGCGCACGAGGAAGCACTAAGAAGTGTGTTGAATTGATTCGGTCCTCGATCAAAAGTTAACAGAAGATAAGGAAATAAAGAATTTACGTGATTCGGTCAATCGACCTACATCCCTGGGAGGAGAAGAAGACTTCACTATAACGATGGAGTATAAACTTAGCTTGGGATCCTCTCTAATCCCCTCGACCTGGTAACAAATAAAACCCAAAGTGTTTCCCTTGTTTTACCAACACAAACCATTTCTTTACCACTACACTGTCTACATTCTTATATTCCTGCTCTAAACTCTTCGAATTTGCTCTCTGTCGTATATGCTTCATTTCATATGGTGGCACCGGAAACATAATCTTCTATAAACATACGCAAATATATTAGCGATAATATCTAATATCACCCAATGTATTTCTCCTAAAAGATATTTTCCTCCTGTTCCGTATATCTCACAAGCGAAACAAATATTCTCCAAATCTCAATATTTTCAACTTATGGGCGAATGCTTGGGTTCGAACAATAATGACGATCAAGAGGACAATGGAAACTGATTGTGATCTTAATTAAGCAAATGTTGGAGCCTGCTACCATTTTGGTGAATAATGGTGTGGGCAACACTCGTGAACGATAACAACGAGATGATCAAAAAGATTTTTTACCTAAACCAATTATATTTTGAAAAAATTTGGGTGTTAAGAAGTCGTGTCATGTCAATCGTAAACTTACAAATCGTGTGTATTACTCCTATTGTGCCCCTTGGGGGTCGGCTGTAGGAGTCACAACCGTTCCTGTATGGAATTCAGACTGCCTTAAAACATTGCACTGTAATTATAGAGATTGGAAACATAGATTGGAAACATTTGAGGGTGCCCTTTCCTAATTAGCGTTGGTCATATTTCGCGTTTTATGGCACACACTTTCGAAATCCTGCAAATAATGCCATGAGATCATAAACGCCGATTAAGCTCATCAAAGAATTCGACTTTTATAAAGTCGGCAAAAAACTTCAAAACCGAACTTGACTTTAAAATAAGTCGAGTTCCTTAAGGCAACGGGCTTCCGCGTTTTGCTTAGGGAAAGAAAACTTGGTTTTTTCAAAGAAAACTTTGTTTATTAATTCAACTAATAAAGAGTGATTCCCACCGCCGAAAAAAGAAAAAAGCTAAAATCGTCATTCATTTTGTAAAAATATTTCCGTACTTGGGATTTAGTAACTCCATTTTAACATTTCAAATAATTTAAATTAATTTCTGACCATTATTTATAAACCAGGTATGTTTTAACATTTTTCTTTAAAACGCCACAATAAACTTCTATTATCTAAACTTAGAAAAATTGAAAGGGTTGATCTTGATATTTTATTTGTCAATTATACTCACTACCTAATTTTTTGAGTTAATATTTATAATTATCTTTATATCAAAAATTGAAATTTTTTAGGTAAGAAAGTTTCATATCAATATTATACTAGTATCATTAATTACGTTAAGTTGATTATATAATATTTAATAATATTTTATTTAAAATAAATCAAATGAATTAATATTACTTGAATAAACGAGTTAATATGTATAATACGTTTAATGATTGAGTTGTGTTTGTCATTTTTAGTTTCTAGCACGATTACTCAAATGAGTCTAATCATGTATTGAGAGGTTTAAGACAGTAAGTCACGACAAGTGCAGGAGAATGCGAGACATGGGTTGCAAACGTTTAGAGCCCGTTTGGTTTTTGGAATGGAATTCTGAATGGAATAACATGGAAATAAAAAAATATAATGATTAAAAAGAAAATTACTTAAGAAAATAGCATGTTCAATTGAAAACGCGGGCAAGAGGAGGGAAATAAAAATCATGAGCTAAGGAATGTCAATTCCTTCCCTTAACAAAATTAAAAAAATGAAAAGGAAATAAATGAAATAAAATGAGATGAATAGAGAAAAATGAGTATTATTATTAGTCCAATTCCATTCTCCTCGAATCCTTAAATCGAACACACCATTAGGCTACGGAAACTCTTAACATAGAAAACCGAGGAGAACAAATGAAGAAGAAATCGCCCAAGAGGGAGGAGAGAGATCGAAAAAGATTTCTTTCGTTTTTGCTATCTGAAGGTTTTTACCACAAGAACTCATCAAAGTGTTGTAAACGTGCGCATTAAGAAAGGCTCGTTTGGTAAGTTTTCAACTGATTCCATCGATCATGTCTGAGTTTTATATCATCAAAATATAAAACATGCAAATATGATGATAGAAAAATAACGATCCACTTCTCCGTAACTTATGAAAAAATTAGAGAAGATCAATCGTCCGACTTCACATTATACAGTAATTTACTAATCCGAATTACTAAAATAATTTGTAATACTTTATTAATTTTTGTTAAAAATCCACGAAGAAATTAGTACAGAGTTACGATACTCGTACTACTTTCCAAATACTTTTACCAATTTAAACAATGTTTTACTATACATCACGCAAAAATTAGTAAACTATTACTAATTTTAGTCAAGTCTTACTAATAAAATTTAATACTTTTTACTCAAAATGAACAGTAAATTATTAGTAAAAAACTAGCAAAAAACCAAAATATGCCAGAAATGGCATTCCCATCAATTCCATTCCTCGTTCAATTCCAGAAACCATATACCGTACGTAGAGTTTCTCAACCTCAGATATTTTTATCACGTCGAATTATTCAACATTATTTTCTATTTGCTTTGTATCCCTGATAATCATATCACTCACAATCTAATTTAAAACTATTTTACTATATCAAAGTACGTAACTTCATGAATATAATAAATAAAAGTCTCTAAGTCAGTAGCTCAATCACACTTGTTCAGCGAGTGACAATTTTAGACAGATATAACAACTTAATCAATCTTTGAAACTTCATCGTAGCATATCTTGACACATGGGTGTACCCACAATTACCGTAACATGACAACATTGCACAACATAATTTAGAGAAGTTGGTCGAACGACATGGTTGCAGCACAATAACATGTTGCGGAGACTTTGGGACAGCAAACACGTGTCACATCACCAGTGGCTCGTCGATCGTACATCGTATGTATTCCTTAAACTTGGTCTCAGGATCCCTATCGTCATACACCACATGGAGCATCTTTGCCATGTTCAGGATCAGGGTGAGGTGCGTGGTTGGATTTGGATTAGGACGGAGACACCCCTTGTTTATGTCCTTCCATGCATTGAGGACTCTGGCATAGAGTTCGTTTTTGGCTTCCTCCTCCGTTATGTCCCCATGTTCTTTCATGTAACATTCAACAGAAGATATCGCCAGGCCTCTCTTTTTCTCTTTTTCATGTTCTTTCCATGTATGGAGTTGACTGTAGGGAAACATCCATTTCCTTAATATGAAGCGCTCCATTTTAATTTATTCTGGAGATTACAACATAATAAGATCATAACCAATTTTCTAATAAAATGATTTCTATAGTTATGAAAATATGCCTCACATATCTTTTAAAATAAGGAATGAATCGGGCAAACACATCACTTCCTATGAACGAACTTAGAGTTAGTTCATGAATTAATTTAATAAGAATTGTCGTTTAGGATATATATCCTTAAGCCACACATAATATATTCTCCAATAAGGAAATTGTTATCTATAGAATCTCTACTGTGCTTTCAAAAGTGACGTTATTGTACATATGACAATTACTTGCCTTTGCAAACTGTGTAAGACGCACATTCCTAGATGTCGGGAGCAAAATATTTGGATCTCTCTCCATCACAAAAAGTATACCCGTCATCGTCGATATTAGTTCTTGGTACTACATGAATCACCAAAGCAAAGGCAATAACTTTAAACATCAAACAACAATTTAAACAATTTTTTTCCAAAGTAGCTGTTTAAAACGAGTTTTTCTTTATAAAAGCAAAGTCGAAGTTTAAACAGTGACATATGAGGATGTTATAGCGGAGAATGCAGACTACCAAACACATTGGGAATATTTTTCAAACGAATATGGGGTTTGAAATTTGATTCTAAATGTGGTCACCGAATAGAGAAGAGTAAAAACACGGTGGTTAATCAAGGGGAATACTTACAAAAGTAATGGGAATGCTTGCAAAAATCGGTAGGAGAAAAATACATCACCAAAAGCAACAAAGTGTCTAAAAATAAGAATAAATTGATAACCTAATTTATGTGATTGTGATTACGTATTGTTGGCGAATGATGTCCTAGGAAATGTGTTCAAATCAGATCTGGTCCTGGATAAAAAAATTAAAGAAAGATAAGGAGATGATATATTTTTAGGTGGTTCGGTCAATCGACCTACATCCATAGGCGAAAAAAAAGATTTCACTATAATGACGAAGTACAAACTTAGGTTGAGACCATTTCTAGCCCCCTCAACTTACTCGATTAGAAGATTCTGCTTTTCTGGTAAAAAATAAACTCGAAGTGATTATTGTGTTTTTCCAAGGATTTTGCTCTCTATAGGACATGCTTTGCGTCGTATGGTGGCAACTATTTGTAACATTGATAACACTACGAAAGTAGGGTTATTTGTATCCTTAATGATGCTTTATGTGGTTAGTCGTACGAGTATTGATAGGGATTTGGTAGGATTTGAGTGATTTTTGTTTTAGTTCCATTTTAAGTCAGTTTTTGTTATTTTCGTAGTCTTTGAATCTATTTTGATTTGAATCGTTTATTTTGTTGATGCCTCTTGGTTTGTCATGTTTTAACGCAAGAAAATGAAGGAGATCTTGAATCTTGGACGAAGTAAAGTGCAGATGAGTAAAAATTGGACAGAGAGCAGAAGGACGCGTCCCTCTGTTCTTAGGGATGCGTACTTGGGAGTTCTGTGGAGTCAAGGGACCACCTTTCGAAACTATGTCAAATCACTCAAGGAGTACTTCAAGTCTTCCTGAGAGTGCATTATAAAGAAATAGAGGATTAATTAGTCACCTATTTGGTAGTTTTATTTTATTTTATTTTATTTTATTCTCCCTAGAAATATTATTTAGATTTGGAGAATCTTAGGAAATCCTTTCTAGGGGAACTATATATTCTAGTCTTTAGAGGCAACCCTAGGGGGTCTTTTTCTTTGGGAAGATACGGAGGAGACATTCGACTTAAGAACGGAGAAAGAGGTGACGGCTGGGGTTGAAGAGGAGATTGGGACGAGGCTACTACTTCTCGGATCGGAAGATCGGGAGGGCGTTTCTCTTTTCTTTCCCTTTGATTGCTATGTCGCTATCGTTTTCTATTAAACTTGGGATGAATTTCTTTTACGCTATGAAATTCCGTTTTCTAGGACTTTAGTGGAACTTAACCCTTTTATTTAACGAGTGAATTCCTTTTCTCCGTGTTATTCGAATTTGTGTGCTTACTTATTCATATCTTGATCTTAATGCGATTAATTGACTGGCCACCAATTAATTTGATATGAAGACCTATTCGGGCTTGGAAAAGTTGTTTGGGTTAAGCCGTGGATTGAATAGCCAAAGTTAGCGCCACGTTGGAAAACGGAGCTAATTCACGAGAAGGATAGGAATATACCGAATCGCCTTAGGTAGCCATTTAGAGTTGTTGCGTAATGGGTTCCCACTAGTTAATTGCCTAGGAATAAAGTGATTAGCTCGATACAATGAATACGTCTTTAGAGCACTCGGGAGAGGCGTAAAGAGATATTCGAACCCTAGGTTAGTAACTTGAGAATTTAATAACTGGAGAAAGGAAGGAACGAGTTAGATAATTCGTTAGGGGAAGTTGATAGTCCTAGGCTTTTACTATTTGATTGAATTATCGTTATTTACACTCTATTTTTCCGTTTTACTCTAATTCAACCTTGTTTGACTTGACCTCGATATCGTTAAACGTGTGATCGTTTGGAAATTTTTCTCTATTGATTCTATGTGGGAACGACCTCTACTTGCAATATCTACAAGTTAGTTAGGTTTGTTAGAGTATTTAATTTGCCGCCTTCGACAAGCGTGATCAAATTTTGTCGTCGTTGCCAGGGAATCAATTTTGAGAAATTTTCTTTTCTACTGTCATCACGTTTATCTATTTGATGTTCAAGTTATTTAATTTTCTTTACTCTTTTCTGTTGATATTAGGTGTATGCGACGAACTCGAAGCACAGAAACTCGCCCTTTTGATCCTGAAATCGAAAGGACTTTCCATAGACTGGTTCGTGAGAAAGATAGTGCACAACAAAGCAACATGGACGGAAACCTAATTCTAACTCAACAGAACGAGAGACAGCAGGACATTGATAACATGTCGATGGTGGAATTCACATCAGCAAAACCTCACATTAATCGGTTATGCATCATTGCGCCTGCGATTCAAGCTCGGGACTATGAGACAAAGACATCGGTGATTCAGAATTCAGTGATGTTTCGAGGATCACCGATCGAGGATCCACATGAGCATTTGAGCAAGTTCTTAAGCATATGCGACGGTTTCAGGCAAAATGGAGTGCCATAGGATGCAGTTCGATTGAAGTTATTTCCCTTCTCCTTGAAGGACAGAGCATGAAATTGGCTAAACTCGCTACCGGCTGAATCAATTAGTACTTAGGAACAGATGGAAGAAGCATTCTTGGACCAATATTTCCCGCCATCCAAGATATCCCAGATGAGGAATGAAATCAGCACATTCAAGCAACATGAGACAGAAACTTTCCTGGAAGCTTGGGAGCGCTTCAAAAATTTATTAATTCAATGCCCATATCATGATTTACCGGGATGGCGACAACTGGAAGCTTTTTACAATGGGTTGACGGAATCATCGCGCAAGAACCTCTACTTAGCGTCGAACGGATCATTCCTACGAAAATCATATGTGGAAGGAAGAGAGCTTCTGGAGACTATGGAGACCAAGTCAATCATTTGACCGGATAAATGGTAAAAAAATTACGGGTGTTCGTGAACTCGAAGCACTCACGTCTATTCAAGCATAGATATCGGCGTTGGCCAAGAAGTTCAAGTCGGTGAATGTACAATCCATCCAAAGTACAACTAGAGGATGTGATATTTGCGGTGGTGGAAATATAACAGATCAATGTTCTGCTAGCATGGAGGAGGCCAATTTTATAGGAAATCAAAGGAACAATCCCTATTCCAACATATATAATTCGGGTTGGAGGAACCATCCTAACTTTTCTTGGAAAGGGCAACAAACAGTGGATCATCGAGCAACACAACCTCCGAGGTTTCAGCAACCCAAAGCCCCAGAACCAGAAAAGAAGACGAATTTTGAGGATTTGATGATGAAGTACATGGCGAATCAAGATGCCATAATAAAAAATCAAACAACATCAATCAGGAATTGGAGAATCCAGTCCGTCAGCTCGCTCAAGCCTTGAACTCGCGTCAACAAGGAGGGTTGCCAAGTGATACTGAGGCTAATCCACGAGAATATGTTAAAGTAGGAACTTTGAGAAACGGTCGGGCACTTGAAGAAGTACCACCAAAGATTCGGTCGAGTGGCAATAAAAAGTCAAGTGAGATTAGTAATCTTCCACGAGAACCATTTAATGAGGGAGCGAACTCATCCAAGCTGAACAAAGGACGAGATCAGAAATTTGTGAATTTTCACAGAACCAAGAAGGATGTGTCCTCTGGATCTGAAGGATGCGTCTCTGAACATTCTGTGGAAGAAGCAGCGTAGGAGGACGCGACCCTGTCATCTGAAGGGTTTAGGGTCCCTCCCCGAACTGAACAATCACATCGTCCCACTTGGATAATACCCAACATGGAGAAGCTAGAACGACCACCACTTCCATTCCCTCAAAGAGCTAGAACGATCACCACTTTCATGTCAAGTTCATGAAGGACATTCTATCGAAGAAAAGAAGGTTAGTGAGTTTGAAACCGTTGCACTAACGGAAGAGTGCAGTGTCATATTGCAATGAAAACTTCCTCATAAACTAAAAGATCCAGGTAGTTTCACTATCCCTTGTACTATCGGCTCACAATTCCATGGTAAGGCTTTGTGTGATCTTGGCGCAAGTATCAATCGATGAAATGCCTGAATGAACCTGATGATTGCTTTCTGATTGATGTTTTGAGTAGGTACTCTACTGAGATGCCCTATGATGATCTACTTGAAATTGCAATGAATTCAATGTCATCCGGCAATGAAGAAGTACAAGAAGTGACAAAATCAATAGATGCAATACCACACATGTTAAGGGGAGCACATTTTAAAGCTTTGGAGAGGCCGTGTAATCCGATGAAACCATCGTTTGAAGAACCACCCCAATTGGAGTTAAAACCATTACCTGAACACCTGAGGTATGCATATCTTGGAAGTAATGAAACTCTACCCATTATTATTTCATCGGCATTAACAGAGACACATGAAGAAAAATTACTTCGAGCCTTGAGGGAATATAAACGAGCATTAGGGTGGACAATTGCTGATATTCGAGGTATCAGTCCGTCAATTTGCATGCACAAGATTTTGTTATAAGAAAACCATAAGGTTTCGGTGGAGAATCAACGACGACTCAACCCGAACATGAAGGAAGTAGTCAAGAAGGAAATCATCAAATGGCTTGATGCAAGTATAATATATCCAATTTCTGACAGTTCATGGGTGAGTCCTGTGCAGTGTGTACATAAGAAAGGTGGGATGACCGTTGTCTCCAATGAAAAGAATGAGCTCATTCCCATGCGAACGGTGACTGGTTGGCGAGTTTGCATGGATTACAGGAAGTTGAATAAAGCCACAAGAAATGATCATTTTCCACATCCTTTTATAGATCAAATGTTGGATCGTCTGACAGGTTAAGGATTTTATTTTTTTTAGATGATTATTTTGGATATAACCAAATTGCCATAGCAGCAGAAGATCAAGAAAAGACTACTTTTTCATACCCATATGGTACGTTTGCTTTTCGTCGAATGCCTTTTGGTCTATGTAATGCCTCAGCTACGTTTCAGAGATGCATGATGGCTATTTTCACTGATATGGTTGAGCAGTGCCATGAAGTTTTTATGGATGATTTTTCCATCTTTGGAATGTCTTTTGATGATTGCTTGACAAATTTAGCTCGTGTGATGAAACATTGTGAAGGAACAAATCTTATTTTACATTAGGAAAAATGTCATTTTATGGTTCGAGAGGGTATTGTTCTTGGACACAGTATATCAAACAAGGGGATTGATGTAATACCCCATATTTTCACCATTTAGTTTGTGAATGTAAATGGGGTTGTACCATGGTATGAATGTGTAATGAAAAGGGAAAATTTCGTGAAATGGTACGATTGAGTTCGGAAAAATGAATGGACGGTTTGCATACGTAAGAATGGAATGATGCGAACAATACTCAATAATGATCTCCAATGCCCAAGGACACTTCCATGAGCAACATGGACAGCTTCCTAAGTGAAGGAGTAATGTTTGAAAGTATACGAGCGAACGACGGATTGACAATTTCGCTGTCGTGATGATAAGTCTGGAGTTGTTGCGGTTAAGACGTACTTAACGTTATGGTTGAGAACCGAATTGATTATGGCAAGAAATTCAATGATTGTTCAGCCCCAAATGTGGATGCAAAGTGAATAACATGAAGCGGAGAAAGGGTGATCGATGTGCGCAAAAGGGCTGCCCAAATACTCGACGACGTCACTCGTGGACAGCCCACTTTCGTGCGGATTAATGACGGAAATTTGGCCGCAAATCCTACAAGTTTAGAAGCATGACTAAGCTGGTCGAATATGACAAAATAGTGATTAATGAGTTGGTTTAATTAAGGTTAACAAAGCTGGATTATTAGCGCTAATTAAGCATGAAACTAATGCTAATCAAGCCCAAGGCTTCTTCCACAAGCCATGGATGGTGGGGCCCACTTGTCATCATTATGGGACACTAATAAGAAGCCTAAGGAGGCTGGAAAAAAGGGAAGAAAGTGTTGGTGGACGTCCATAAGAAGAAGAGGAAGAAGAAGAAGAAAGAAAGAAAGAAGAAGAAGAAGAAAGGAAAAAAGAGGGAAGCGGCCAGAGCAAGTGCATCCACGGAAGGGGAAGGAAGAAAGGCAACTATCGTGGATCCTTGGACGAGGAGAACTCGGTGCCGCACAAGCTTGAGGTTAAGGGTCAAGAAAGGACAGCCTTCAATGGAGGAGATCGTTCGTCGGAGGAACGAACTCGCTAACTTGTGCGCGGGAGTGAACGGAAGGTATGCTCCATGACCCTTCTCCAATTTTCCTTATGTTTTAGCACTATAATGTTGAGGTCTCGCTGCTGTAAATATGGTGACTTGTAAGCTGAATGGAGGTCGGGTGGGGGCGGCCGAACCTTGGGAATGAAAAGGGAAGCCGCCTCGGACCCCTCTCGGTTAGCAAACGTAGTTGTGTTCCGTGAATCGTGGCTATGACGAAATGCTCGGTTGGCTGAATGTAAGGGCGACCTTGGTGGTCGGAACTCGGTCCTTCGGGACTGGAAAATGATGAAATAAAGAATGGGAAGAAGGAGGTGGTCAAACGCATAGCGGTCGCACTCCATTACCGCGCTCTATGAGCGGAACCGCGAGACATATGTCTCGGAAACGGATCGGCCATGGGGTTGGAATGCATGGACTAAATTGGAGTCCCTTGCTGGCCTAGAGAGGCTTATTCTTCGTGTGATTTGAGGGACGAAAGTAATGCTCGGGGTTGGATGGGAGGTGAGACCGAGCAAGACAATGTTCGGTTGAAACGAGCAAGTGAAATGGCGATGTTGCGGACGAGTCGTGGGCTGATTCATGCCGTGTGTTTACGAGGGGATAGGATGCTCGAATCCTACCCTTGGAAAGGTTGAGAAGACGGTTGTTGTAGGCCGGAATGAAGCTGGAACCGTCTGGCTATAGGGAGTCATTCGTGTAACGAAGTGATGCGGTAGTGGTGTCGTAGTGCACATGAAGTGGTGACGATCCAAGTATGGGGCATTCTTCTTGCCGTGGCTGCATACTTAGGCTATATATAATGTTTTTAGTCTCTCGTAGGTTCTAGGAGTTCCTCATACATCCGTCCATCATAGAGTCATAGTTGTAAGCGAAGGAAGCAAGTAAAGGACGAATTGTAAATATATTTATACCGAACCTTTAGTACCAATGCGAAATGAATTTTTTTTTAAAATTCGTAAAATCTCCTTACAATTGAAGTGGATCGAGCAAAGATAGAAACGATCGAAAAGTTGCCACCACCAACATCAGTCAAAGTAATCCGGTGTTTTCTTGGACATGCAGGATTTTACAGAAGATTTATCAAGAATTTTTCCAAAATTTCCAAGCCACTTTGCAATATCTTAGAAAAGGACAGGTCCTTTATTTTCGATGATGACTGTCTTAGTGCCTTCAACGAGCTCAAGAAAAGATTGATTTCTGCTCCTATAGTTGTTGCACCTGATTGGAATTTACCATTTGAACTAATGTGTGACGCAAGCGATTACACGGTTGGAGCCGTTCTAGGACAAAGAGTGAATAAGGTATTTCATGTCATTTACTATGCGAGTCGAACTCTTGATGATGCTCAGGTAAATTATACTATCATAAAAAAAAGAAATGCTTGCGATTGTCTATCCCTTTGATAAATTTCGGAGTTATCTTATCGGTACGAAAGTTATTGTATTCACTGACCATTCTGCCATCAAGTAATTGATCTCAAAGAAGGAGGCAAAGCCGCGACTTATCAGGTGGGTCATTCTTCTGCAAGAATTTGACCTTGAAATTAGGGACAGAAAGGGATCCGAGAACCAGGTTGCTGATCATTTATCAAGGTTAGAAAATGCGACTTCATCTCATGACTATGCGGTAATTAATGAGAGATTTCCTGATGAACAATTGTTTGTTATGAACGATTTGTCGTGCCCATGGTATGCCGACTTCGTGAATTATATTGTTTCTAATCATATTCTCTCTGACTTTACTCCTCAACAAAAGAAAAAATTTCTGCATGATGTACTCTATTACATGTGGCATGAAATGTTTCTCTTTAAGCATTGTGCTGATCAAGTTTTCAGGAGATGTGTGCCAGAGGAGGAAATCAAAGGTATCCTCGAGCATTGCCACTCGTCACCCTATGGAGGAGACCGAATATCGGCTAAAGTTTTACAATCAGGATTCTATTGGCCGACTCTTCTCAAGGATTCATATAATTTTATTGCATCTTGTGACAGGTGTCAACGCATGGGAAACATCACCAGGAGACACGAGATGTCGTTGCAAGGCATCCTTGAAGTTGAGCTCTTCGATGTGTGGGGTATTGATTTTATGGGTCACTTTATTTCAACTTTCAATAATAAGTACATCCTTATGGTTGTTGATTATGTTTCAAAGTGGGTGGAAGCAGTAGCTTTGCCTTCTAATGATTCTAAAGTTGTGTGCAAATTTTTGAAAAAACAGATTTTTACCCGATTTACCCGTGTGTGGACGAAGGGACGCACTTCTACAACCGCTATTTTGATCAACTCCTGAAGAAGTATGGTATCAAGCACAGATAGCTACAGCGTATCACCCACAGACGAGCGGGCAAGTCGAAGTCTCTAATCGGGAAATCATGCGCATTTTAGAGAAAACGGTATGTCCAACGAGAAAGGATTGGTCAACGAAGTTAGACGATGCATTGTGGGCATACAGGACAGCATATAAAAATCCAATTGGGATGTCACCGTACAGAATGGTTTTTGGCAAGGCATGTCATCTTCTGGTGGAACTCGAGCACAAAGCGTATTGGGCTTTGAAAAAGTTGAACCTAAATCTCTAAGAAGCAGGTGAAAGACGATTACTTCAATTGAATGAGCTCGATGAACTTCAGTTGCAGGCATATGACAGTGTGAGAGTATACAAGGATAAGACAAAGAAATGGCATGATGGTAAGATCATACCCAGACACTTCGAGACAGGTCAACTGGTATTGCTATTCAACTCTCGGCTCAAATTGTTCCTTGGGAAACTAAAATCGCGATGTCGCGCCCTTTTCGAGTTGTTTGCCCATATGGAGCTATTGAAGTTTTAGAAGAGAGTTCGGGAAGGATATTCAAAGTAAATGGACAACGACTAAAACATTATCGGGGAAGTTTTGACCGTGAAGCATCATTGATTAGCTTGAAAGAGGCCTGACAACGAGAAGAATGTCAAGCCAATGACTATAAATCAAGCGCTTCTCGGGAGGCAACCCGAGTTTACATTTATTTTTTCATTTTCATTATTATTTTTGCATAAGTTTTTTTTTTTTGCTTTCTATTGACAATTTTTATTTTATTTTGTAGAAAATTTAGGGACGCGTCCCTCACAGCCAAGGACACGACCTCGGGCATTCTGCAATCCTACAGAACCATGGAGGATGCCTCCTCCAATTTGAAAGACGCGTCCCTCCAAAAAAAAAAAAAAAATATAAAATAGTTATAATTTCTTTTAAGTGACAACTCTAACCATTTTTTTCTTGTGCAGCCGCCTCACTCCCCCTCTGCGGTTGCCGTCGAAGGAGGAGTAGCATGGTTCGGAAAATGACAATCCCCAAGACCTTGAGGAGGAAAATGATGATGATGACAACGACGACTAGCTCATCCCAGGGGAGTACTTGGTTCTTCATCTCTTACTATTCATATTTACATTGGGACGATGTTTAGTCTAGGTTCTGAGGTACTGCAATTGTGCTATAATTATGCTTATCTACGCTGTTTGGGTTGATTGTCATTTCTGTTTTGTCGCTTGCTAGTGGTGTTTTGATTTTTAGGTCATTTTTAGGGTAAGTCTAGGCGTGTCTAACTCTTCAGTAAGGTTGACGATATCTTTGATGAGCTGACCCTTGTTCGATGATGACTTATTACGCACATGCTTACGACTTGTGGAAGAGTGAAAATTAAGCTTAATTGGGTGATTAAACTGTTTTTTTATTGGGCAATAATTTCTCGGTATGGATTGGTAGTGAGTGAAAAAAATTCTCGAAATCTAATAACGCATAGTAGTTAGTGTCAAGTGGGGCTGGCTAGACATTGATTTGAAACAAGTTCTAAAAAAAAAGTAAAAAGTAAAAGAAAAGAAAGGGTTACCAAGGCTCTGAGTACCACTGTTTAGGCGTTGAAAAGAAAAGTAAAAAAAAACAAAAAGAAATGTGTGATTGAAATGTGATTGGCGCCTAAATATGTACTTGTGGTGTTAGTCCTTTTGGTGTACTCGAAAATGAGATCAAAGGGGTGCTTCATCGCCTAATGCCTTGGTCCAACTGGACCAGGAATCATTGATTAAATACTCGTTACATGGGTACACTAGAATGTGATGAAACAGTTAGAGTCGTGTCGTTGAAATAAAGGTTGTGTGAAAAAAAATGGTTGAAAATCCTGAGGACGAGTGGATGATTAGTGTTTGGTTGGTTTTCCATAAAGTGCTGGTCTAATATGTTTTATTGAAAGTCTTTAATTGTTGATTTCACTACATGACATATCGGTTTTCAAACATTACGTGAAGTTTGATCAAATTGAATTATTTTTTCTTGACAATTGACTCGACCAACGGAAGTGAGCATGTGTATTGCTGAGAATAGAGAGAGGGTTACTCAGATTGGATTGAGTTGGGTATTCCTAAAGAGTTATCTTTGTGTTTTTCTATTTGCTCGAGGACTAGCAAATAGTAGGTTTGGGGGTGTGATAACTCTATGAAAGTAGGGTTATTTCGTATCCCTAAAGATGCTTTATGTGGGTAGTCGTACGAGTATTGATAGGAATTTGCTAGGATTTGAGTATTTTTTAGTTTAGTTCTATTTCAAGTCGATTTTTGTTATTTTCGTAGTTTTTGAATCTATTTTGATTTGAATCGTTTTGTTGATGCCTCTTGGTTTGTCGTGTTTTAATGTCAGAAAATGAAGGAGATCTTGAAGCTTGGACGAAGTAAAGTGCAGATGAGCAAAAATTGGACAGAGAGTAGAAGGACCTGTCCCTCTGTTCTCAGGGATGCGTCCTTCGGAGTTCTGTGGAGTCAAGGGACCACCCTTCGAAACTATGTCAAATCGCTCAGGGAGTCTTCAAGTCTTCCTGAGACTGCATTTGAAGAAATAGAGGATCAACTAGTCATTTATTTGGTAGTTTTAGGTTATTTTATTTTATTCTCCCTAGAAATATTATTTAGATTTGGAGAATCTTAGGAAATCTTTTTAGAGGGGAACAATATATTCTGTTTTGAGAGGCAACCTTAGGGAGTCTTTTTCTTTTGGAGGGAGGAGACATTCGACTCGGAGACAGAGAAAGAGGAGACGGCTAGGATTGAAGCGGAGATCAAGACGAGGCTACTACTTCTCGGATCAGAAGATCAACAGGGCGTTTCTCTTTTCTTGCCCTTTGATTGCTGTGTCGCTATCGTTTTATGTTGAACTTGGGATGAATTTATTTTACGCTATGAACTAATTCCATTTTCTAGGACTTCAATGGAACTTAACGCTTTTATTTAACGAGTGAATTCCTTTTCTCCGTGTTATTCGAATTTGTGTGCTTACTTATTCATATCTTGATTTTAATGCGATTAATTGACTGGCCACCAATTAATTTGATATGGTGACCTATTCGGGCTTGGAAAAGTTGTTTGGGTTAAGCCGTTGATTGAATAGCCTAAGTTATTATCACGTTGGAAAACGGAGCTAATTCGCGAGAAGGATAAGAATATATCGAATCGCCTTAGGTAGCCGTTTAGGGTTGTTGCAAAATGGGTTCCCACTAGTTAATTGTCTATGAATAGAGTGATTAGCTCGATACAGGGAATACGTCCTTAGAGCACTCGGGAGAGACGTAAGGAGATAATCGAATCCTAAGTTTGTAACTTGAGAATTTGATAACTGGAGAAAGGAAGGAACGAGTTAGATAATTCGTTAGGCGAAGTTGATAGTCCAAGGCTTTTACTATTTGATTGAATGATTGTTTATTTGCATTCTATTTTTCTGTTTTTCTCTCATTCCATCTTGTTTGACTTGACCTCGATATCGTTAAACGTGCAACCGTTAGGAATTTTTCTCTGTTGATTCTCTATGGGATCGACATTACTTACCCTATATTTACAAGTTAGTTAGGTTTGTTAGAGTATTTAATTTGCCGCCTTCGACAAGCGTGATCAAACATACATGAGATATTGAAAAAAAAATTAATATCACCCAATATATTTTCCCAAAAGATATATTATTCCCCACCTTTCGTATATCTCAAGAGCGAATCAAATATCCTCCAAATCCAAATATTTTCAACGGGCCACAAATTTTGACAATATTCACCTTGGGCCAAAATTCACAAAATTTCTGAGGAATTATCACTTCATGTACTAGTCTCTCCAGAGACTAACAGTGAATATCACCCTTCTTCTCCTCGAGGTTCCACCGAGCCTAGTCAACGGAACATTCAAACCATGTGCGACGGACTTGATTACCCCTAATCTTCTTGCTTCTCCACGCTCGCGACCTATTACCCCACTTCTTCGACGATTGAATACTACTCTTGAAAGATTCGTAACGTATTTCAAAAGACCAAACAATGGTAATAACAATAATACTTTCCATAACATATAAGACACAATCGACTCTCAGTCATCCACAACCGCCTTCCTTAGTGAACATTAAGGGCTCCACTTGAAGCTGAAAATTCGTTACCAATACTGGAATATCGAACACCTGCCCAACTGTTTCGCAATTTTATCATTCATTCTGAACTGAACTGTTCTCACTCCTACACTTGTTTCTATTGCCCAAATGTCCCTTTCCACTTGTAGTGGACACAATATGGGTTCTCTATGAGGACTCATGTAAAGTGCTCCATGAGTAGAGAATCCAATCCTCGTCTGATGGTCTCTCCGTCTCGGTTTTAGATGCCCTTCTTACCACAATGGAAACACCTTTATCCGTCACTATCTTTCGATATGCAATTCCTTGCTTTTAATTCCTCCGCCATGACGTCACTCTTTATCAATCAAATCCTTTGACAAAAGAGCAGATCATACCCCACCAATAGTGAGAACATTTCTCTTATACAAGAACGTCTCCCTGAAGGCCTGGTATGAATCGAACAATGAACATAACAACAACATCGCCCGGTTATCCTCATCAATCCTCCCCAAATCCAAAAATACAGACAAGACAATTATACAGGTAAGATTTAAAGGGCGTACCTTCCATCATTTCGAGCAGAAAGAACCTTTGTCCGAGAAGATGTTTGTTGCTAAGAGTCCCATCATATATAGATTTTCAAGCCTACTCTAAAGACCGACCATTGTCGTCTCCTTGAGCATGTTTGTGAGAACCTCGTTGGACAGACACAACTGAATCGCTGATAATGGTCTAGCACACATCTCCTCCCATTGGTCATAAGTCAACTTCGAAGTGCTCTTCGACTAATCTGCAAGTGCCTTCGTAAATTCACTCTATAACAGTAGCACCCTCATCTTGACCTACCACAAGTTGAAATCCATGCTCCTATCCAATTTCTTGATCTCGAACTTGCGACCGATCATGGATCTCGATTATACACAACTAAACTTTGTACCAATTGTTGGCGCACGAGGAAGCACTAAGAAGTGTGTTGAATTGGATTCGGTCCCCGGTCAAAAGTTAACAAAAGATGAGGAAATAAAGAATTTATGTGATTCGGTCAATCGACCTACGTCCCTGGGAGGAAAAGAAGACTTCACTATAACGATGGAGTATAAACTTAGCTTGGGATCCTCTCTAATCCCCTCGACCTGGTAACAAACAAAATCCAAAGTGTTTCCCTTATTTTCCCAACACAAAACATTTCTTTACCACTACACTATCTACATTATTGTATTCCTGCTCTATACTCTCTGGATTTGCTCTCTGTCGTATGCTTCACTTCATATGGTGGCACCGGAAACATAATCTTCTATAATGATACGTAAATATTTTAACTTAATATCTAATATCACCCAATGTATTTCTCCTAAAAGATATTTTCCCCCTCTTCCGTATATCTTACAAGCGAAACAAATATTCTCTAAATTTCAATTTTTTCAACTTATGGGCGAATGCTTGGGTTCGAACAATACTGATCAAGCGGACAATGGAAACTGATTTGATCTTAATTAAGCAAATGTTGGAACCTGCTACCATTTTGGTGAATAATGGTCTTGGCAACACTCGCGAACAATAACAACGAGATGATCAAAAAGATTTTTTACCTAAACCAATTATATTTTGAAAAAATTTGGGTGTAGTACTAAGACTGATAGATGTTTAGTTAGGTGATGTCAATCGTAAAATTACAAAGGCTTAATTATCAAATATATCCTCAACTTTACCCGTTTTTTCTGATCTATCCTGAAGTTTAAACCGTATCTCTAGGTAGCCTGTACTTTCGACTTGTTTCAAGTTTATCCTCTTTATTTTAGTTCCTAAGTTATCTTTTCTCAGACAATAGAAAACTTAATTTTTCTGAAGCGGCTCTGATACCAATTACAATTACAGGAATCGTACTTAAGAAGATTTTTTCAATTGTCTTTGTCGCCGGCGTTCTGCCAACCTCGAATACTCGTTTGAGTACTTCGAACTTGCCGCAAACCTAAGATTGGATTTACCTTCAAGGAAATACTCTTCGAATTCACTCTGCAAGAGAGTCAGCTCTTCTAATTTCTTAGAATAGCTATCCACAGCTCAGTCAGCTGCGTTATTTGTGCTGAAATGCTTGTCAGTCGATCCACTACACTGTTTAGTAATCCTGTAGTAGAATCCTTGCCAACCCCGTGATCTAAATGGAGCAACTCTGGGTTAGGACAATCAGTCATACGAATGACTCGTGCAATTGCACTTCTCTAATATTCTCTTTTTAAGAAAGAGAAGCATAAACAACACAAAGGATGTTTATCATACCTTAATCGACAGGATAGCTCAATTGGTTCACCAAGCTTCTGCACTATGGTACTTCAAGAGTGAAGAATTCCTCAAATTTGGGGAATTGAGTGGAGAGGCTCTTCTGTGTCACACCGAATGCCCTTACCTCGAGGGTCTTATATAGACACTCCTCATCCAAAGGTTTCAGCCCTCAGGCTTCAATCCTTCCAAGGTTCTGATCGAACGATCTGACCTTCCGTTAATCTTAACCGGTTTTGGTTAATTCTAACCACCTTACTCTTGATTCCTTAAGGTATTTCCGGATCATTTATTAATGTTCCCGGAGGACGATCAAAGAATTTCTAACTCAGAGAGATGTGAGAGAAAATTCTCTATTCAGATCGCCTCCCCAAATGAGGTAGAGGACTTGTGAATATATACACAAAGGAGCTGGTGCCTATGCACTGTTTGCCAGCTCAAAAGGAATCTAAACTGTTACAAAAGTTAGTGGGGTCCTAATGACCGACAAAAATGTCCTAGTCTAACTTTATACAGTTGTCTTCTCCCGTCTGCATTGGTGCGCTGTCCTGGGAGATTCCTTCATTGTTGTTGGCTCTTGAAGTTTCGCCAACTCCTTCTTTCTCTGAGAGTCCTGGTGGGTCTTGAACCGCCTTAAGAATTTGTTGGGCGCTCTCATCATATTCGATTTGCTGATTTAAAGTCTTGTCTGTAAAATCAGCAATCTTACTCCAAACTTCGAAGGTGTTAGTTCGGAGGTGCAACTCAGAGTTCTCTCGCCTCCAGAAACTATCTAGAAGTTCGAGCATTCTCTGCCATCCTCGGTCTCCTGCTTGTTCATCTATGAGGCTTAGATTTGACCGAAGAATCGTGACGGTAGTTATACCATCACAGAGCACGTAGTATTCGTCCTTGCGGGCTAACACATGCTCCAACACATCCTTAAGGAACTCAACTTTTATGGCCTTTCGGACTGTTTTGTCCTTGTAGTATTTCCGCCATAAACCTCTCTGATCGAGGTCCTGTCGTTGAGGTTCCACCAGACGTCTACTCTCACACAGGTGGATGTCCCATACTTGCAGATTTTGAAGTATCACCTTCCCATACTGCGGATGGTCTTCCTCCTCCATTATTGTGCTAGTAATCAATGCCGTGGCATACTTTGGTCTGTAGCCTAGGCATCCGAGTACAAACCTTACCAACATAGGCAGTGGTTCCAGACATTCTGGTTCGGATCTGTCGATCTCCAGTATGTCCACGAACCCAGCATATACGTAAGGTGCTGCTACTCCCACCATATTTGAGTTAATTCTCAGAGACGGCCACTTCCCTGATATCCAGTGTAGATACGGTTGAAGTACAATATTTTCCTCAAGTGAGAATTCACTCATGTCCATCACTACCTTTGGGACCTCATAATCTTTGACTTCCCCTGGCATTATCGACATCGTAGTGGAGAATATCTGCTGTCTCTCTTTTTCAACTCGGGACAACTCCTCCTCACCCGAAGCCATAATCGATAGCTTATACTCCAGGTCTTTGATATACTCAACTGTCTTTCTTGCGAAAAACTCAATTTGGCGCTTATCATCATGTTTGATGCCACCCATGAGTCCTCCACAGACCACAGACGCATCCCAACTTAGGGATTCATCCTCAAATGAGTCTTGATCAAAAAACCAGGATCCTCTCAGATCCTCTTGGATTTTTCCAACATGGCCTTTGCCATCGTGACCTCTGTCACCGTGAACATTCTCATCAGAATCCTTAACCGAGTCTTTAACAGGAATTGCTTCCTCAAGGTTTTCTTTCTTTTCAAGATTACCTTCCAATGCTGCGTAAGCACTTCCAAAGTCGAAGTATTGCTCACACTCCATTGCAGCCGCTTCCTCCGGTTCTGCCCTTGGTTCAGGGTCTACCACTTGGATTGGCTCGCCAATTAAGGCCTTAAACTTAGCCTCTTCTTCTGCATACTGTGTTTCCATCTTCTCTTTCTGTTCTTCCTTGCTTTGTAACAAAGCTTTGTAGGATTTCACAGCTTGATTAATGAAAATTTTCTGCTCTTTGGCTAAGTGGTTTTGGCAGTAATTAAACTGCTCCGTGGTCAAAGGAGACCACCAAGGTTCTTCAACCTTTCCGTCCTTCTTAGGACCATCCTTTGCAGAATTATCCCCCTTTGGACCAGAAGACCCAAGCCTCTTGGCTCTCCTCTTCTTCCTGGCTTTCTTTTCTGACTCGGCTCTTGCCTTGTCTTTTAGATCTACCATTTTCACATCTCCTCTGGAACTTTCCTCCTTTGGATCTATCGTCTTCTCTTGAAGATCTTTCTTCACGTTTCTTCCGGAGTTGGTGTTACCCTTCTCCTTCGGATCCGTCTTCCCTTTCTGGGAATTCTCCGCTTTCTCCTTAGGATTGGTTATTACCTTTCCCTTAGATCCAGCCATCCCCTTCTGGGATTCTTTCGCCTTTCCCTTAGATCTAGCCTCAGCTTCCTTGGGATTAGCCATCTCCTTCTGGAGATCTGGTTTCGCCTCACTCTTGGAGTCAGCTTTTGCTTTCTCCTTAAGTTCAGCCTTCCCCTTCTGGGAATCCGTAGTTTTCAGCTTCTTGGGACATTCGTAAGAACGATGTCCTAGTTGCTTGCACTGCCAGCAGAGAACTGCTGCCTTCGTTCCTGAAACGGAACCAGCATCACTATGCTCACTTTCTCCCTTGTTAGCGCATCCACAAAATCTTTGGACTTGCTTTCTATCCTCAAGTCTGTCAGGAAAATTAATTATTTTCTCAGCAATATGATTTTGCAGTTTAATTTTTCCCTACTCAATCTCCATGCCTAGAAAATTAACTGATTCCCTAAACCATTCTATCTTTTTCTCTGATAGAATCATGCCTTCTTGTCTGAAGACATCAGTCACCTTATCTAGGTGCCTCATGTGATCGTCCTCAGTCTGACTGTAGACTAACACATCGTCAATATAGACCGCACAAAATTTTCGGACTTGCTTGAAAGCATTATCCATTTTGCGCTGAAATACGCCTGGAGCATTTTTCAGACCGAACGGCATAACCAGCCATTCAAACATTCCTTGCGGAGCATTGAAGGCAGTTAGAGGAACCGACTCTTCCTCCATCTTGACTTGCCAGTATCCACTTTTCAAGTCAAATTTAGAGAAGAACTTTGGTTGGCTCAGACTTACCCTATCAATTAAATCTCCCGCAGTGGGAATCTTATAGCCATCGTCTTTTGTAGCTTTGTTAAGCTGACGATAATCTATAACCATTCGTGCTTTACCTCGCACCTGCTCGGCATGATTAATAACCATAAAGGCAGGACTAGAATGTGGACTGTAACTGTCCCTAATCAAGCCTTTTCCAAGCAACTCAGGAATTTGTTTGTCAAACTCCTCAACCATTTCAGCCGTATACGTAATGTTTCTGGCTCTTATAATGGTTTCGGGATCTTTCAACTCTAATCTAGCCTTTAGGCTATTTCGAGTCCATAACTTTAGTGGATCTTCACTAAAATTCTCGGCTAGCTTTACTAGGAACTTATCCCATTTTGTTCCTATTAACTTAACAGCCATGCACACTTCTTGTTTTAGAAACAAGTCGTCATACCAATTAGAATTCTTGGTATTCGTTGGAGAAAACAGGGTTTGTTCCCATGAATCGTTCTCATCCAACCGTATATCACCACGTTGAGCTCGCACTCTGAAAGCTCTTTCACATGGGATATCGCCACAGTATTCTGTCCGTTTTACCGGATAAAAGCCAAATTTTAACCGCAGTCTAGGCTCTTGTAGAATACTTATCTTTACACCACCAATGGAAACATCGTTTTCATTCTGCACAAAAGGAAGGTTTTCCTTTTGACCCTTCAAAAAGGCGTTACCAATAATGATGTCGGCCTCTAGTAAAGGATGTGCAAGAATCTCTTTAATGATGAATTTTTGTCCACCAATAAAGACAGGCACGTTGCTTGCCTTATGGCCAACCATTGTGGCCATACCATCGACGTTAACCATGTGGATGGGTTTCTGCAGTGGTTCCCACCACTCATCTGGCAGAGCATTGAGTCACGCACATGTTATGCTACACCCAGTGTCTATCAAGGTATCCAGAGAATACTCATAGTATCCAGGAAATTTGAAAGTCAGAGCAACATATGTGCTTAAGTCTTCCTTCCGAATACTAAACCCAATATTCTTAGGTACCTCTTGGGATGGTTCGATCATCCTCCAGATATCGTCTATTGGAATAGACCTTTGCTCGGCTATCTGCCCAATAACCTTACAAACTTCAGGAATCTTAGATAAAGAGTTTTCCATATTGGTAACTCTTAACATCCGTATAGACTCCTCTCTCGTTTGGTCTACAGGGTCTTCATAGACTGGTAATGATACCTGTCTATATCCTACGATCCTACCCGTATGTTGCGACGGGGCTCTCGAATCAACAGACCTTCGAGACATTTCTTCTATTAGTGGTGGAGCAGATGCTTCTGCTGGTCGGGACACAATTATGTCCTCTCCCACATCACTAGCTCTAGAAGAAACATCAGAGAGCGTATGTGCTCTTGGCTCTCTCAGGAGTGGCATCCTCATAGGCAGATGCCTATCAGCTCTAAAACTGTCTCTAGACGGTTCTCCCAACATTAAAGTAATCTCGTTACCTCTTTGTCGGATATTAGCCGCACTAATCGGTCTAGAGCTACTACCAGGTTCAGTCATAACCCAGTTTCTTGGCCAGGTTAACTCTAGTGGGTTTACCTCTCGCCTATGAAACTGTTGGTAGTTATTATGACCTTCTTCGAACAACTCAGTAAGTCTTGAGATGTTCCTCACACCAGGACTAGTGGTATTTACCAATCGGTAAATTACTCTAGTGTGATACGCCAAAAACTTGGCCTGGGAATTCATTCGATCCATATTCATTGATTTGATCCTTAAGGTCAATGAATTTCCCAAACAGCGATCGTTCAGGGCCATCATGAAATTTGGATGGACCTGGAACCATACAGGGCCATGTGCTAGGTTGGCCTGTATACCTGATATCAGCTGATCTCTAAACTCTCGCCATCGTTTGTCGATCACTGCTGCTATCACAGGACTATCCGTCGGAAGATGGAATAGCGGGATAAGTCCTACTTGGATCAACCCAATGTGTATATAATTATATACACCTCTCGCACGTTGCATGGTTTCCCTAATGCGTTGTACGTTGAGTAATGGGATATCCAAAGTCTCAAGTTCCGTATTTGTAACTTGAGCCGTTGCTTCTGTTTGTGAGATGTCTATTATCGATCTAAAATTGAATCTCGATACGTTATAGACCTCCCTCACATTAACATTAGGCAACCTCCATTCCAGAACTGACTGGGATGGATCTTCGTACTGGTGGGTTTCCTCCAGTACCTGATTCGATGCTTCCAACGGAACCATCTCATCACCATCTCCGTTTTGCTCTGCTCTCATCATGAACAGATGCATTTTCCAGAGATCAGAGTCATCGTCCGAGTCTGTATCATAATCTGACACTATCTCATAAATCGACTCTACTTCCGAGTCTAAGTCGGAAATCTCCTGCTCATCGATTGGTTCATAAGCAAGGACTTCTTCCTCAGGACTCCTGTCATCTAGGAAGACCATTCGGAGTCTTTCTCTCCTTTGGTTCTTCTTCGGACAACTATCCGCCTTGTGATCTTGTGAACCACAAAACCAACAGCAATTGCAGCTGCTCAAAGGTTTCCCTTTAGGACATTTAGGCTCTCTGCCATGCTTTCTTTTGAAGGCATCAATTCTATCTTTATCCTTCAGGTTATCCCTTCTCCTCACAAACCTCCTTGGTTTGTAAGCAGGACCTCCCTTTTGCTTACGCTGGAAGTTCTTCTTGGGCCAAACTTTCTTTTTGTTGTATCCAAGAAACTTCCTCTTACGAGGAAAGTTCCTTCTCTTCAAAGAGTCTCCAGGAGTATTGCGAGTATCGCATCCATACCTTCCAGGCACATACTCTATTTGAGAACAACAGCTCTTGTTTAGGTAAGGTAGCTTCTTAGCTACCTCCTTCACCTGGAGCTCAGTACACGCTTTTCGTATAGCGTACTTTACCGCCTGAATTTTACCTCCGAGTCCAGAGACAATCTTTTCCTCACTCAGAAGTAATTCATAAGCCTTTTGCGCAACTTCCGGCCAAGGTTCGGGAAGTTTTGCAAAAAAGGTTCCTAATATGAACTGTTGAGATACTACATCCAGATTGTAATAATACTTCTGGAATTCACACACGTAGCTATCGAACAGACACATATCGCAGATCTATAGTTTAACTAGAGCAGTCAATGACTGCTCTTTTTCCACCGTCTCAGTGGATAATGAAAAACCACAGAACTCACGTTTCAGGGCATCAGCTATTATTGCTAATACTCCATCAACCGTCAGCGCCTGATCTATTTTTTCCTTAATGTCTGTGTGCGCCACTAAGGTTTTCCAATATTTCTGCGCTGTACCCATAAGGGCTGCCACACATAATTCGTAGACCGCTCCAGGAGGTACTCCTCCTACAGACGCCGTCATTCGAATAAGTGATAACCACTCATCTATCTTTTCAGATACGTGCTTTTCACAATCAATGTCTAGAAAAGCACCAGGGGTTATTATTGGCTTTAAAATATTATCCCTTGGGACAAACTCTTGTTTAGTCCGATGAGGATAATCGGGCCTGTAAATTTCCCTCTTTGCAGTTACCAGTTCGTTAAACGTTCTATTGTCTAAATGAACTGGCGTATCTTCTGCCAGACCTAAGGCTTTCCTTAAGTCTTTTGCCAACTCCCCACTTTGGGAATTCAAGTTTGCACTTTGCCTTTGTGAGTCTAAAATGTAAGGAGCCACCGACTCCTTATACATCTCATCCACACTCTTGCCTTGATTCTGTTTGGAATTTCTTCCTCCCAAATTCAATCTTTCGACTGGTTTTCCTGTTGTACTTTCCAGTCCAGAGGTCGCCTCGGTTTCAGGCCTTTTTAAACCTCTTTCTCTTTCCAGAGCGTCTAACATTGTGTTTACAATGGAGCCTACTTCCTTTGCCATTTGGTTTCGGCTTTCTAGACTTTCATTGCTCCCCTGAATCGTTAGCTGAGTTAAAATATCATTTATACTCTTGCTAACTCCAAAAGGAGACAATCTGGCCTCTGGAACGAACTCCAAACGTGATGGAGTCCCAGAAGGATTTCCCGAAGATTTTCCTTCTCCAGCCATTCAGAAAATCTCACTTTGGAACTTTGATGGATATTTTTGAAACTGGGTCTAAGTTTAGGATACAGAGAGATATTTTCTAAATTTTAGGATAGATTGGAAAAATTTTGTAACTTTGGGATAGTTTTGATAAAGTGGCCAATTACAAATCGTGTGTATTACTCCTATTGTGCCCCTTGGTGGTCGGCTCAATTCGGTTGAGCGTTTATTAACAAACGCGATGCCGTCTTCAACTCGGTTAAGCGTTTACTAACAAACCCGACGCCACTCGACCGAGCGTTTATTAATAAACACAATGTCAACTTCAATTTGGTTAAAGCGTTTACCGACAAACGCCACACCATTTTTCTACTATGGTTAAGCATTTACTAACAAATGCAACACTACTTGGTAAAGCGCGAACAAACGCGATACCATCCGGTAAAATATTTACTAACAAATGTTATGCCACTTTCAAGTCGGTTAGGTGGAGCGTTTACTAACAAACGTGACACCAACCTCCGTTTTGGCTAATCGTTTATTAACAAACGCAGTGTCATTTTCAATTTGGTTAAAGCGTTTACTAACAAACGCCGTACCATTTTCTCACATTTGTTAAGCATTTACTATCAGTGCAACACCATTCGACTAAGCGTTTTCTAACAAACGCGATGCCAATCGACTGAGCGTTTACTAACAAACGCAAATTCATGTCCAAATCGGTTTAGCGTTCGAACAAACGCGACACCATTTTCAATCCTCCTGGTTCGACATTCGTTCAAACACGATACCACCTTCAATTCGGTTAAGCGTTCGTACAAATGCAATACCATTTTCAATCCTCCTAGTTGAGCGTTCGTAGAAACGCGATACAATTTTCAATTTTCCTGGTTGAGCGTTTCTACAAATGCCACGCCATTTTCAATCCTTTTTTGTTAAGCGTTCCTACAAACGCAACACCTCTTTTCACCAACTCTTGGCTATGTATTTTCTAACAAATGCGACGTCATTCTTGGTCAAGTGTTTATTAGCAAACGCAATGCCGGAGCATTCCTTTACAAAAATTGGGTTCTTATTAATTCTTTGTTCGTACATTTAGCAAACATTCTCACAAACAGGGGCAACTGTCATATCCCAATTTTAAAAAAAAAAATAATAAAATCTACCAAAATCTACAAAAATGCACAAAATCAAGAAAAAATAAAAAAATAATAAAATATACGAAAATAAAAAAAATCAAGGAAAAAAATAAAAAAATAATTAAATCACCGAAAAGCAGAAAATCATCGAAAATCAGGAAATATAAGAAATAAACAAAAATCCAAAAAAATCATTGCAAAATCACATAAAATCAAACAAAATCAGAAAAAAAATCTAACAAAAAATAATAATAAAATCACTACCTGCTTTCTATAAATAGCTAGACCTGGGGCAGCGCTAACGACACATAGGCAATCACCGAGAGAAGAGACAAAAAAAAAATAAAGAAAAGGATTCACCGTCAAAGGTAGTGTTCTCTTCTCGGTATTCTCGGTAGAAATTGCATCAGGGCATATCCCAGCTGGCCGAGCCCCCTTCATCCATCGACACGACTCCAACTCGTCCTCCCTAGAATATAGACGCTCAACGACTCCGTCCGCGATTTTTGTTACGCGACAATCCTGTAAACTCTTTTCTTTAACTCGATTTTTTTTTTTTTCATGAATCCTTCTACTTTTAATTTCACTCAATTATATACACGGACACAAGCTAGAGGGAGAACCGAATCAAATTAAGTCAAATGAGAAGTCGGAGGATGCGAGGAACCAACTGAAGAGGTTTTAGGCTAACCAAGAAGAAGAACATACCACTTTGGATATCTCCTCGACTTTTTGTATGGTTGCGTAGCTGTAGTCAGATGTACAGTACTCAGTCGTCATCCTGTCCAGAGGGCCTTCCATTGATTCGAACTGGAATTCCCCGAGGACACAATTTTGAAAAATTAATGTAATCAAAAGATCTCATCACAAGTCAAGCAAGGGAATCCAGCCTGAGCAAAGAACTGCACAACATCATTGGGGATCGGGAATTGTTTATGAGTAGCGCGGATGATCATGGCTGATCCGTTAGTGTGCGCACGTATGTGCCAAGACACTTTAATATATTTGTGGATAAATAATTAATAAAGGCGAGTATTTGTCATTGATTATTTTACTTTTCTGCATGTAAAATTATTAATGATAAAGTCCTACAGATTATTGAGTATATTAATCTGAAATAGTCCGTGATCAGACAGATGTCTAGAGAGGACATGGACATCTAGATCTACTTGTGCTAGAGATAGAAAGGGAAGCCTATCCCCAAACCCATACCTTTGCGAGAGTCGAGCGAAAACACTTGCGAGGAAATCAGACTTGATAGCATCAATGGGAAGGAAATCCCTTTAATGGAAAATGCTATAGCTAGGATGACATCGAGCATTCTTTCTTATCCTCAAACAGATTACCATTGCTAGCCATTCCTAGCCAAAGTGGAGATTTTTCGAAACACAATTTCCATTTCAAGTCAAAATGTCGCCTTACATCAAGGTAAAAGGAATTCCTGTAGTCTAGACTTCCGAATAGGACTTAGATAGAGATGCGTCACTTCCTCAAGTTTGAGTGTGAAGTACATCTCTAATGGATCGTGCAAGTTTATCGCTAAGTATAGCTGAGGTCGAGATAGACCAAGCAATACTGATCCATGCTATACTTAGGGGTACCCTAAAATTAAGGATACTGGACACGACCCGATTAAGAGGATTCCACATATTGAACATCATTGGTCAATCCTCTTTATGGATGAGTGTAACCGATCTTTTGACTTGAGACCTTCATTTATTCTATGCGTGGAGTTTACACACTTTGACCTCGTTAAAAGCAGTCTTTAACCGGATTGTGAGCAATACGATTGTTGGGTGTGTGACAAAGCGTAGAGAGAATAGTGTTGAGTTACTATAGGATTCATCGCTTTCTTGGATTAGAGAGTTGACATCTAGGCACTTGATAGAGGTATTAGTGACTCTAAAATTCATCGCCATGGGAGGAAAGTTTTACATTCAATAGAGTATATTATAACTTGGTACTCAAGAAATAATTAATTTGGTGACGATGTATTTTGCATTAAATTAATTGGGATGTCGGTTAGACGAAGATATTGAATTATACAGTAATCGATTTCATAGTGGTTTATGATTTATAATTATTGCTTTAACACGTTGGGTGACTAAAACCTGTTGCTAGACGGTTACCTTAGTTTGGGTATGGATATACACTGCCTTCGTGTATAGGACCTAAAGGGTCGCACGCATAGCACGTCGACACGAACGTTGTATTATTGATTATTTTAGTGGATACTAAAAGTGATCCTTTTATTATTTCAGAATTAGAATTAATTGGATTATTAATTTATTCTAAAATATCGGAAGCAAATAAATAAACCGAGATCGAATATGGATTTATTTGGGTCAAAAACTTATAAAGGATGTTAAATAAATATTTTTTACTTATTTATATATTATATATGAAATACTTTATTTATTAAAGTAATATTTGAATTATTAACGTCACACATTGCATTATTTGATTTAATTGATTGTCTGTTTACGTTTAAAAGTAAGGATTGATTTTTAAACGGAAACTATCTTTAATTTGTAGTCATGAATGCAATGTTACGTTTTAAGAAATTTAAATGGAAAGAGTCTGTCGATTCTTTTTTTGGTAGAGACAGAAATGAATCAGAGAAAAATTTCCTTTCGTTTTTCGGGGAGAGAAAAACCACAGAAAGAAAACTCCCAAAAAGATATATAGAGAGTTTTTGAGCTTCCAAAATTCTTTGTCGATCCAAGAGACTAGCACCTAAGGAATTATAGAGAGGTTCATGATCGTATGCGCGTGGATACCGCTAGAGGAGTTACACTTGAGGCTCTCGATCTATTTTTCCTGATTACGTTTTGTTTCGTCGAAAATTCCAAGGTATGTTTTTCAGGTAATATTATGCTATTATTTATCTAAAATTTATACGTACCATGAGATTTTATTATTTTTGGGCATAAAAATTTATAATAATTGTTTCCGCTGCTCCCTGAAATCTAACAAGTGGCATCATAACGTACTCATTTACATAATTATTTCCTTTGAACAAAAGTTAAATATCAAATTTGTTCAAGAAAATTAATATTTATCTAATTATACGGCCACGATTATATCTAAATCTAAAAGTTGAGATTTTAATTTCCTCGATTATGATTAAAATATTAAGGTCAGAGGAACAAATTGCTCATAATTCTAAAATTTAAAAGAAATGTGAAAGTTTAAAATTCATTCTATTAATTATTGTGAGCATAATTAGGTTGTGGATTCAACCTAGTTACTATTTAAATTTAGATCCTTCAATTTTAATAATATTATAGTAGGAATTATTATAATGTTAAACTTATCATGTATTAATTAAATTCCAAGATCCTGCCCTGTGTGGGATTCCTAGGCCTTGACGAATGGGCGACCTCTATTAGCAAATGCTTACAATTCCATCGTGGAATTAGGAAACTATTAGCAATTATGATTTTGGCAAGTAGGTGGGAAACTATATACATATATATATATATAAACTTAAATTCCACAAGTAATGAAATGTGATATTTCGATTAATTTCCTAAATGAGATTAAATATTCCCATTGATTTATAAATATATACATAAATATATATATATATATATATATATCTCTATATATATCTATATAATTCCACGAGTAATGAAATGTAATATTTCGATTAATTTTAAATGAGATTAGATATTCTCATTGATTTATAAATCAACCTATGGGAAACGTAACACTGATGGACGGAAAAAAATAGGAAATTTTAAGTTGCCGGAAAAATCATGATTAATTGTGAAAGTATTTCAAAAGTTAAAAAAATATATTTATTGAAATACTAACGTGACAATATTAAATGTTGAATATCTTTTAACACAATATTCAACATAATTAATTATAAAATTTGTGCGAATACACAAAAGATATTTTAATGGTGAGACAACACTAAAGCAAAATCCCTTAAATATTAAGTCAATTATTTTATATAGGCCCTCCATTAATATTTATTATAATAGTAGGATTTTTCCCATGAGTCGGTACAGCTTAGCTGTGGGCTTATGGTAGAACATTTATAATTTATTCTAAATGATTAATGGGTCGACTTAACTCAATTTAGTTGACCTTTTTAGATCAGCTAAGTTCAACTTTTGAGAGGCAAGTGTTGAATTTAAGAGTTAGTAGACTCAACGTGAAAATATTGAAAGTCACACAGATAATTGTGATTGGCGAGTTAAGGCTACTTGTTTCGTGTGGTATGTAGGTACAGCTAAGCTGTGTGCATACTTCATGTTTCGAGATGTCGGTCCCACTAGGAATTATTAACCAACAAATTCCCGATTTCAACAGAGGGGGCTGTTGTTTTTGAATAAAATAGTGGGAGCTCTATTAAAGTCCTTTATTAATTAATATTCCACAAATACTAAAACTCTGTTTTAAATTATTTTGTAGATTGTAAACACAAACACCCTTTCGCTACGTAGCATTCTCGAGAAAGAGAATATCCTCATCGGTTCCAACTACCTGGATTGGTAAGGAAACTGAATATTGTCCTAAGGCGTGAGAGAAAGATTTATGTGCTAGAGGATGAACCACTTAAAGAATCTGCACCTGATGCTTCTGAGGATGATCAGTCATACTACAGTCAATACATGAAGGATGCACTAGATATTCAGTGCATCGTGTTGTCCTCTATGTATCCCGAGTTACAGCGGCAGCATGAGAACATGAGTGCTAGGGAGATTAATCAGCACTTACGTGAGCTCTTCCAAGAGAGTGCCAGAGTTGAGAGGTATGAGACCTCTCGGGCACTGTTTCGAACAATGCTGGTGGAGGGTAACCCAGTTGGGCCACATGTACTCAAGATGATAAGGTACATTGAGATGCTCGAGAGCTTGGGTTCCAAGCTGGACTAAGACTTAGCAGTTGACCTGGTTTTGTCTTCACTCCTACCATCATTTTCTCAGTTTGTGTTGAACTTCAACATGAACGGTATGGAGAAGCGTTTGACTGATCTGATGGCAATGCTAAAAACTGCTGAGAAGGACATGAAGGTAAATCCTTCATCACGAGCAATGATGGTCAGAAAGACATACAAGTGTCCTGGCATCGGGAATTTCAATTCTAAGGCTAAAGCAGTTACGAGCGCAGGACATCCAGCTCAAAAGAAGCTTAAGAAAGGGCAACAGGTGTCCCAGTCTGATGAGAAGGAAGCTATATGCTTTTATTATAGCAAGAAAGGCCATTGGAAGAAGAATTGCTTCCAACTCATGAAGAAGAATGCCAGTGGAGCGGATGCTTCAGGTATCTTTGTGATTTAATGCAATCTTTCTGTTTCTTCATTATGGGTCATAGACTCCGAAAGTAGTTCTCACATTTGTGCGAACTTGCAGGGTCTAAGTGACTGCATACGGCTGTCCAAGGGCGAGATGGACCTACGAGTGGCAAATGGAGCTAGAGTTGCTGCATTAACTGTAGGGACGTATGTAATAAAATTGCCCAGTGGATTTGATTTAAATTTGGAAAATTGTTATTTCGTTCCTAGTTTTTCCAAGAACATCATTTCGGCGTCGTGTTTAGACGTCAAGGGATTTGTATTTGAATTCATGGACAAGTTGTGTTCCTTTTATTTGGATGGGATGTTCTATAGAAATGGTTCATTGAATAATGGTTTGTACATTCTGAATTTAGATGAGCCGATTTACTGTGTTGAAGGGAAGAAACAGAAAACGCGTGTCTCAAACTTAACATATCTTTGGCATTGTAGACTTGGTCATGTAAATGAGAAATGCATCGCAAGGTTACTAAGTAACGGGTATTTGGATTCTTTTGAGTTAGAGCCCATAGATACATGTGAAGCGTGTTTACAAAGAAAAATGACCAAGAAACCTTTTACCAAGACAGGTGAAAGGGCCAAGGAACTGCTAGAACTCATACATAGTGATGTGTGTTGACCATTACCGGTTCAGGCCAGATGAGCGTATTCCTACTTCGTGACTTTCACTGACGATTTAAGTAAATATGAATATGTCTACTTAATGAGGCACAAGTCTGAAACTCTGGAAAAGTTTAAATAGTTCAAGAACGAGGTAGAGAATCAACGGGGCCAGAAGATAAAAGCCATTCGGAGTGATCGAGGCGGCGAGTATCTTAGCCAAGAGTTTATTGATTACCTAGAACAGTGTGGGATCGTTTCACAATTCACACTTCCTAGAACACCGGAGTGGAATGGTGTTTTAGAAAGGAGGAACCGCACGCTCATGGATATGGTTAGATCAATGATGAGTCATGTAAGTCTTCCGTTGTCATTTTGGGGTTACGCCTTAGAAACAGCGGCATACATGCTTAACCGAGTTCCAACCAAGTCAGTAGATAAGACTCCTTATGAAGTACGGTTTGGGAAGAAACCAAACTTGTCTTATCTTAAGATATGGGGCTGTGATGCTTATGTGAAGAATGAGAATTTTGATAAGCTTGCGGCAAAATCTACTAAGTGTATGTTTGAAGGTTATCCCAAGGAAACAAAGGGATACTACTTTTTTCTCCCAAACGAGCACAAAGTTATCGTTGCTCGATATGCTACTTTCTTAGAAAGAGAATTTATTTCTAAAGAGAGTAGTGGGAGTAAAGTAAGTTTTGAAGAAATTTCGGACTCTACAAACATATTGGAAACTGAACATTTAGATAGGGAATTGGTACCACAAGTACAAGCGATTCCAACTTCTGAAGATGTTCAAGGAATACAAGATCAACGTAAGTCTACAAGAGTACACCGAGAGCCTGACATATATGGTTGGCTAGTAACCCAACATGGGGAAGTACTGCTCGTTGAGGATGATGAACCGTTGACTTATGAGGACGCAATCGCTTCAAATGATTTCGAGAAATGGCTAGAAGCCGTGAAATCAAAGATAGACTCCATGTATACCAACCAAGTTTGGGAGTTGGTTGATGCGCCAGTTGGGGTAAAACCCATAGGGTGCAAGTGGATCTTCAAGAAGAAAATTGACATGGAAGGGAATGTAAGTACCTATAAAGCAAGACTTGTGGTCAAGGGTTTCACTCAACGTCAAGGAATTGACTATGATGAAACATTTTCACCGGTTGCAATGCTTAAGTCCATTAGAATTCTGCTTGTGATAGCAGCTTACAAAGATTACGAGATCTGGCAGATGGATGTAGAAGCCGCTTTTTCGAATGGAAAGTTACAGGAGGAAGTGTTTATGGTACAACCTCCCGGTTTCATTGCATTTAAGAATGTAGATAAAGTATGTAAGCTCAAGAGGTCCATTTATGGGCTAAAGCAAGCATCTCGGAGTTGGAATCTACGATTTGACGAAGCGGTCAAAGAATTGGGCTATGTCAAGAATCAAGAGGAACCTTGCGTTTACAAGAAGTTTAGTGGGAGCAAGATTTCGTTCATTAGTGCTGTATGTTGATGATATACTTTTGATAGGCAAAGATATCCCTAGCCTAGAGTCTACCAAGACTTGGTTGGGAGAGTGTTTCTCTATGAAAGATCTTGGAGAAGCGACTTATGTCTTAGGTATTAGATTATACCGAGATAGACAAAATAGGTTGCTGGGTTTGACTCAAAGTATGTATATTGACAATGTGCTGAATAGGTTCAACATGCAAGATTCCAAAAGAGGATTCTTCCCAATGTCACATGGTGTACATCTTTCCAAGTCTATGTGTCCGAAGACACATGAGGAGAGAGGATGGATGGGCAAGATACCTAATGCATCAGCTATATGGTCCATTATGTATGCCATGATTTGCACTCGATCCGATGTCTTGTATGCTTTGAGCATGACAAGTAGATATCAGTCAGATCCGGGAGAGGGTCATTGGACTGCAGTAAAGACTATCCTCAAGTATCTTAGAAGAACAAAGGACATGTTCTTAATTTATGGAGGAGATGAGGAGTTAGTTGTCAGAGGATATACTGACGCTAGTTTTCAAACAGATCTGGATGATCTGAAATCGCAACAGGGTTATGTTTTTTGCTTGAATGGTGCAGCTGTATGTTGGAGGAGTTCCAAGCAGGAGACCGTTACAGATTCTACAGCTGAATCGGAGTACATTGCAGCTTCCGAAGCGGCAAAGGAAGCTGTGTGGATCAAGAACTTCATAGCGGAGCTTGAAGTGGTTCCGACCATTATTGATCCAGTGACATTATACTGTGACAACAATGCAGCCATAGCGCAGGCCAAGGAGCCGAGGTCTCACCAACGATCCAAGCACGTACTACGAAAATATCACATCCTCCGAGAGATTGATCAGAGGGGTGAGGTGTTGGTTCGCAGAGTTGATATGAGCGGGAATATCGCGGACCCACTCACAAAGCCTTAACTCTGCAGAAACATGAGACCCATGTGAGGGGCCTTAGACTTCGAGTCCATAGTGCTTGGCAATAGTGCAAGTGTGAGATTGTTAGTGTGTGCCCGTATGTGCCAAGACACTTTAATGTATTTGTGGATAAATAATTAATAAAGGCGAGTATTTGTCATTGATTATTTTACTTTTCTCCATGTAAAATTATTAATGATGAAGCCCCACAGATTATTGAGTATATTAATCTGAAATAGTCCGTGATCGCAGGGGATATGGACATCCAGATCATCGCTAAGTATAGCTGAGGTCGAGATAAACCAAGGGATAGTGATCCATGTTATACTTAGGGGTACCCTAAGATTAAGGATACTGAACACGACCCGATTAAAGGATACCACATATTGAACATCATTGGTCAAACCTCTTTTTGGACGAGTGTAACTGATCTTTTGACTTAAGACCTTCATTTATTCTACGCGTGGAGTTTGCGCACTTTGACGTCGTTAATAGCAGTCTTTAACCGGATTGTGAGTAATACGATTGTTAGGTGTGTGACAAAGTGTAGAGAGAATAGTGTTGAGTCACTATAGGATTATCGCTCTCTTGGATTAGAGAGTTGACATATAGGCCATTGATAGAGATATTAGTGACTCTAAAATCCATGGCCATGGGAGGAATGTTTTACATTCAAGAGAGTCTATTATATCTTGGCAATCAAGTAAAACAATTAATTCGGGGATGATGTATTTTGCGCCGAATTAATTGGGATGTCGGTTAGATGAAGAGATTGAATTACACGATAATCGGTTCATAGTGGTTTATGATTTATAATCATTATCCTAACATGTTGGGTGACTAAAAACTGTTGCTATACGGTTACCTTAGTTTGTGTATGGATATACATTGCCTTCGTGTATAGGACCTAGAGGTAGGGGCGAGCATAGGTTCCTGGTAAAACCGGGAACCTGTCGGAACCGGCACCATAGGGTTGGTGTCAGTACAGGTTCTCGAATGGATCGGGTAGGTTCTAGGTTCTAAATTTTACAAAACCGGCGGTACCAAGTACGATTCCAGGTTCTCCCCTCGGAACCAACTCGGAGAACCTGGAACCTAACCTAAGTATTACCCAACCCAATATCCTACCCTAAATTTTACCCAACCCAATAACCTACCCTAAATTTTACCCAACCCAATAACCTAAATTAAACAATTGTCCCGGTTTTTAACCTTTCTATTCCCATTCTCTCCCCCCTCTTCACAACGTCTTCATCAAACGGTTCTAGGGGTTACAGTTTCTTACGGTAAGTCAGCTCCTAATATGCTTTTTCCCTTCTTCCCCGCCTTGCCTTGTCAATTTTTATTTACAATTCTTTCTGGGTTATGATTTTTTGGAGGATTTTAGGGATGGGTTAGGTTGATTGAGCCGTGAGTGATGAGAATACTTTCTTAAAAGTTCTTTTTTTCTGAACATAGCCGGTCAGGGGGTGATTCTGTGGGGTTTGGATTTTGATTTTGATGTAATTTGAGGCGTTGGTGCTCTGGATCATCTGTTTAATGATCTATTGTTTGATTTGTTAGGTTGTTCGAATTAGAAGATGAATCCCGATTCTGACAACAATGAGGCTCAAACAACTAGTGTCAAGCGAACTTTAGCTTCAATAGCGGCCAATCTTCCTACTGCTCCTAAGGTAACAGCCAAACAAAACATAAAATCTAACGTTTTGGATCATTTTGCGAAAATTCTGAATGAGAATACTCATAAGGCAGAGAATGTGAAGTGAATTTACTGTAACAATGTGTACAAGTATAATCCTAATTGGTGCACTTCAACGATGTGGAAGCATATTAATAGTTGTCGGAAGTTTCCTCATAATATGGATAAGCGACAAAAGATATTTACTAGCAGCAAATCGGAAGGATGCACAAGTCGTAATGTTATATCTACTTGGGTGTTTGATCAAGAACGTTGCAGAGATATGCCTGCTAGGATGATTATTGTCGATGAACAACATTTTTCACTTGTCGAGCATGAAGGTTTTCGCTCGTTTGTTAATGTTCTACAGCCTGCTTTCAAGCCTGTTTCTCGATTCACTGTTGCTAGAGATTGCATGAAGATTTTCATAAGTGAGAAGATAGTGCTCAAAACTTTTATTGGCTCTTTGAATTCTCGAGTGGCACTTACAACTGATACATGGACTTCCAATCAGAACTTGAACTATTTATGTCTTACTGCTCATTTTATTGACAATGAATGGAAGTTGCATAAACGCATATTGAGTTTTGTGGTTATGTCTAGCCATAAAGGGAAGGAAATTGGCAGAATGGTTGAGAAGTGCATTATTGATTGGGGAATACAACATCGTATTTCTACTGTGACAGTTGACAATGCAAGCTCTAATGATGTTGCAGTGAAATACTTGAAAGATAAGCTCATTGAAAGCAACTCCTTGATCTTAGGCGGTGAGTTTTTTCACATGAGATGCACTGCACATATCTTGAATTTAATTGTGAAGGATGGCTTGAGTGATGTTTGTGAATCTATAAGTCGAGTACGGAAGATGATTCGTTATATCCGGAGCTCTTCATCTAGATTTGATCATTTTCAAAAGTGTGTCGTGAAAGAAAGAATTCCACATAAAGGTTCAGTTTGCCTTGATGTGGTAACTAGATGGAACTCAACCTACTTGATGTTAGAGACTGCTGTGAAATTTAGGAAGGCATTTGAAAGATTAGAAGAAGACGATTTGTCAATGAGTGTTGAGCTCCAATATGATTTGCCAAATAGTGAAGATTGGTCGAACTTGGAAGTGATAATTAAATTTCTGAAGAAGTTTTATGATGCTACTAAGAGGTTGTCGGGTTCTTTGTATGTGACATCAAATTCCTATTTCGAAGAAGTAGTTAGTATATTGACTACTCTGAATGATTGGGCAAAGATAGAAAGGGATGTTCAACTTCAAATTATGTCACGCAAGATGAGGGAAAAGTTTGACAAGTACTTTGGCAGTATGGAGAATTGTAATATGATGGTCTTAATTGCTGTTGTATTGGATCCACGCTACAAGTTGAATTTTGTCAAGTTTTGCTGCAAGAAAGTGTATCGTAATGATTCGGAAGTGATTAACTTGATAGTTGAAAGGCTGAAGTTTGTTTTACAACGGTTATTTGAGTATTATGAGCATTCTTCTGCCACAGATATGCTTAAAAATGATGTGCTTTCTTGCAATAAAGTTGTGGAGCATATTGGATCAAGTAGTGGTTCTGCTTTGGATGATAGTTGTGAGATGTATGAGAATCTTCAAGATGGCTACATGAGATACATGGAGGAAGAGTTGAATGTAGGAGGTAAATCTGAATTGGAGCGATACTTGGAAGACAAATGTGAAGAGTGTAAGGCTGATTTTGATGTTTTAGGTTGGTTGAAAAGTAATGCCACAAAGTATTCCATTTTGCCTTGCATTGCGAGGGATATTTTAGCTATCCCCGTATCAACGGTTGCTTCTGAATCTGCTTTTAGTACGTTGGGCCGTGTGTTGGATTGCTACCGTAGTTCACTAACTCCTAAAGTTGTTGAGGTATTAATATGCGTTCAAGATTGGCTAAGATCCCCTTTATCTCCTATTAATATAGAGGAGAACCTGGAAAATGCCGAAAGATATGAACAAGGTATCTTAATTATTTCAATTTGAGTCATGATGTTTTTGTGCATCATTCGCTCACGTTTTGTTTGCATGACTTGTTTACGCAGATTTTGCCAAAATTAATTCAGATATTACGAATGTTTGAAGGCTTTGAGCTTTGGAGACGTTGATAGGGATTGACCTGTGGAGGCGTTGTCGGATTGTTCGTAGCTCATTTTTGTTATGCGAACTTGTCGAGTTGGTCTTCATTTTGGGACAATTGATTTGGTTTGTGGATATCTAGCATGTTTTTAGGACTTTTGGTTTGGCTAGTAGATACTTAACATATTGGTACATAATTGGAATGAATCTCTGTATTCTCTGCTACTTTGGTATGCTAATTGAAAGTTCTAATAGAAGGCACTGGAACCGGTACTGAAACCGGAACCAGAACCGGTAGATTGGTTCCTGGGTGGTTCTTTAAGCTACTAGGTAGGTTCTAGGTCTAAAATTAAGGAACCGGCCATTACAGGGTAGGTTCCAGGTTCCACGTCCAGAACCTACCCACCCGGAACCTGCTCACCCCTACCTAAAGGGTCGCACGCATAGCACGTTGACACGAACGTTGTATTATTGATTATTTTAGTAGATACTAAAATTGATCCTTTTATTATTTCAGAATTAGAATTAATTGGATTATTAATTTATTCTGAAATATCGGAAGCAAATAAATAGACCAAAATCGAATATGGATTTATTCGGGTCAAAAACTTATAAAGGATGTTAAATAAATATTTATTTACTTATTTATATATTATATATAAAATACTTTATTTATTAAAGTAATATTTGAATTATTAACATCACACGTTGCATTATTTGATTTAATTGATTGCCTTTTTTAAAGTGAGGATTGATTTTAAAACGGAAACTATCTTTAATTTGTAGTCATGAATGCAATGTTACGTTTTAAGAAATTTAAAGGGAAAGAGTCTGTCGATTTTTTTTTTTTGGTAGAGACTGAAAAGAATCAGAGAAAGATTTCCTTTCGTGTTTTGGGGGAGAGAAAAAACCACATAAAGAAAAGTCCCAAAAGATATACAGAGATTTTTTGAGCTTCCGAAATTCTTTATCGAGCCAAGAGGCTAGCACATAAGGGATCGTTGAGAGGTTTGTGATCGTGTGCGCGTGGATACCGATAGAGGAGTCACACTTGGGGCTCTCGATCTATTATTCCTGATTACGTTTTGTTTCGCCGAAAATTCCAAAGTATGTTTTGTCGGGTAAGATTATGTTATTATTTATCTAAAATTTATACTTACCATGAGGTTTTATTAATTTTGGGCATACAAATTTATAATACTTGTTTCCGCTACGCCCTGAAATAACATGATCTTCTTACCTTGTACGCTTTTGAAGCCTGGCCAAAGTAAATGTTCTTGCCACCAGAGAGCAAGCACAGCTGGTCGAACAGTTAGAACACTTCGTTGTTGGGCTGATGAATCGAGGCGATGACTGTTCGTCCATCCCTTGTCAAGCCACGGAGTGTCTGCATCACAAAGAGTGCCGAGGCACTACAATAAAACGTCGACTCAGTGAGGACGAAAACCAGGCGAGATCTTACGAGCTAGAACTGTCAACTCAACCTAACCTGTCGAGACCGCTGGTGGGTTCTTCAAGGAAGAGCAACCGCAGCTTCATGAGGATCTCGACTGCAATGCTGACCCGTCTTTTCTCACCATCGACGAAGACGACGACAAGTACCTCCACGAGTTGACCCGTCAGATGGCTTACCACACCCTCCTGGAACAGGACGATGACAAGGGGCCATTCTCTGCTTCAGGTGACAGTACCTTCCAAGGCCGCGACAAAAGAGCGGATCAGACGCGCAGATGGGTGGATCTCTTTTCCGTCCCGTCACCTCAGTCAACTCCCTGGTCCTCCTCTAGCTTGTCTCGCAACAGCACGGTCCCGTCCTCGGCTGCCACTAAATCGCGCAGTGAGACCTCGAGCTCCGAACAAGACATTGCCTGGGATACTCCACTAGCACACGAACGTTTGGACAAAGAAACCTGAAGTAAGACCGGACCTGTCCAGAACGAGTTGTCCCCCGATCAGAATCCCAGGAATCACGACCACGAGCTCCGCCATAGTTTCAGCCGAGCAATTTCCAAGGACACGAGCGGGTCTTATTTCCTCCCAGAAAAGCCCCTCAAATAAGCAGAACTCGCAAGCCGAAAGCCCCCTGCCTCATCCTAACTAAATGGATATCTCGGGGAGTGCTTTGCGGACAACCAAGACACGCACCTCATTCAACGTATTCAAGATAGCGAAGTATTCGAGGTGGATTCTTGAAAATCAAGACTAACTGAAGACGGCTTCACTCACCAACATTATGGCATCAACGGCTCGCTAAAGATGCAGAGTACCAACGGCTAGACGGTAAGACCCCGTGCACCTTAACTATAGCTTCGCTGCCTTCCTATAAAATATATATTCCCCATAGCCGGTCTCTCTGAGGGTTTTTTTCCATTTGAACTTCATTTTTGGACTTTATTCGTGTCTCTAGAATGAGCAAACTATTCGCTTCGAAAAGATATTCGCTGTAAACTTGCTCTAAAACGACACTGTGATGTACAAACGCTAAACGGGGCGTTCTATATAGAGCGAGAAATGGTACAAACACCCGGTTCTCCCTTGAATTTATTTTTGGGTTAAAAACTATTAAGGGCATTAATAAATCTATGATTGCTTGCATTTTTGCCCGAAAAATCAATTTTTAAGAAATATTTTCATAAAAATGATTCACATAGACATTTTCAGCATATTAAGCTCGAGATCATTTTTTTTAAAATGTCAAACAATTTCTTTTTCTAAAACCGAGCTCTAATAAAATCGGACATCAGAAACACACGATAAATGCCTCCCTTTTCTTTGTCATGCATGCGATTTAGTAATCCCTAATTCCTGAACCTTAACGAATCTCTATAGTTTTTCTAACTTGAACTTAAAATAAGTTAGTTTTTAAAATAACTTAAAATAATTTTCTAAGTTGAACTTAAAAAAAACAGATAATTGAGGAAGTCGGCCTTTGGAAGGCCGACTTTCATTCGGAAAAAAAGAAATCGGCCTTACAAAGGCCGACTTCCTTCATGTAGCATCCCAGACTTCGTTTGCTAAAATTTTTTCTAAGTGTGATGAAGTCGGCCTTTGTAAGGCCGACTTCCATTCGCCAAAACCAAAGTCGGCCTTACAAAGGCCGACTTCCTTGAGGACCAAAGTCGGCCTTTGTAAGGCCGACTTTGGTGGGTTAGTTCGCGAATTATTTTCGTTAGTGCATCATTTGGCGAAATATTTCGCCAAACGACAAAACTCTTATTCATCAATCTCCCGACCGATATGCCAACTCTCGAAGACTGTGGTAAGACCCCATTCCTGAGGAGATGGGATCACAATGCCCAACTCCCACAGCCAGGTCAAGGCGGCCGCTGGGGCAGTTCCCGTGAGGCATTTCACCACGTCGGAGAGGGATCTGCTGGACATTCTCCATGACCCCTGGGTTCAACAAGGGGAAGTTTATGTTCGATCTGACGCCAGGCTAAGGGAGTGACCGGATTGTCTTTGTGGGTGTAGGGGACGGCATTCTCCATGACGGAGAGGGATCTGTTGGACCTCCGTGGCCTCCTGCCGCCGAATGTCATGTCTCCCGTGAACAGATCGAGCGTGTTTTTCGCTGTCACTCAGATGACTCCTTAGCTTAGCTTAGTTTTTGCCCTGGATAGATTACTTGACCGATTATAGTAGAATCAGATGCCTTTTCGAATGGTCTACTGAAATTTTGAGCCTCGTTTTGTCTTGGTATCCCGGGTCACAGCTTGAAAATTGGAGCTTAGTATGAAAGCTTCACATAGCTGCCTATGAAATGTAAGAGTGGTTTAATGATTAGACGGCGATTCCTTTACTCATAGTAGGCATTTCGGTGGATAATGCCATTGTTTGTGTAATCAGTTGGAAAGTGATTCGGTAAGTGTAGGTTGAGATCCATGAAAGAGTCTGATCGTGTGAATTCCTTCAATGATGAATATACATTCTATTAGCCTTTAATATACCACTCTGTGGATAGTCTGTCGATCCTTCACTTTGTCTTTAAAATGTGTTTAAAATGTAAACAAACCATATTCTTCTGAAATATCTGGCGTATATCACCAGCCATGTTTCCTTCTAAAGTTAGATAATTGAGGAGACTAAATCATGTTTGATAAACCTCCAACAAAGATTGATGGTATTCCTCCAAACAAATCATATTAAGGCTTAGTCATTATAAGATTTAGAAGACATACGATGATTATGGCGTAGCATTTTTTATCATGTGTGTATGGATTGGTTGCATTATCCTGAGCCTTTTTAGGCGAGTTATGACGTTGGTAGAGTAGATGGATCTACTGCTCGTAGGTCATTTTGAGTTTTTTTTTCTGCTATATTGGAAAGAGAAATACTTCATATTTTTGCTTTTGTGGTGTATTACCATGTGTCGACATTGGAACCAACAAAAACTGCATTGACAGTGGCTGATTTGAAGAGGATAGAAGAACAAGTTAAGATGGCCCATTTGATCCTACTGCTCTTGGCAATGTGGCGAATTATAAACCGTCTCCATGATAGAAATGAAACAATGTATTATGAAGTGAGCCATCTGATCTCTCCATCTTAATCCTTTGGGAAGTTTCCTTGAATACATGCGTATCTTATCTCTTTGTTGCTTCTTTCTTTCTCATTTCTTATTTGTGAAATGAATAGTAACTACATTTTGTGATATCCTGGAAATTTACAATATGTGTGGGTATAACCGGACTTGCATCATATGGGCTGTACCTTCCAAAAATGTAGTAATGGTTTCAGGATTTGCACCCTGATGCTAGTTCTGTGACACTACTTATGGTAAAACCTTGTTGGTAAAGTTTGAACTGAATAGCTATTTTTATGTATCTATCTGAATGCATTCGGTAGGGAAAAATGCAGTTTGTTCCCTTCATTGTTCTTTGATAACTTAAAGTTTGTGTGCTACCTATTGGCAAAAAATGGATTATCCTTTTCAGTTCAAGCAATGTCCACTCTGTCGACGGACTGAACTGCCTTAAAACCAACCAACTCTATTTACACAATCTGTTGATTGTTGCGAGGCTTGATCTTAACTTATAACAATTGATTGAAAACATAGTTGTGCATTTTCTGGCTTTGTGCAGGTGTTAATTTCAAAGATAGCAGAATATGCCCCGATTGTATATACCCCCACTGTGGTCTTCTTTGCCAAAACTATAGCGGCTTAGACATCCTAGAGGGATGTTTCTCAGCTCTGAAGATCGAAGAGAAATGATGTCTATGGTCCTTGTTTTTCTGATTTACCCGTGAATGCTATTGCTTTTCATGTCTTTTGTTGTTGGGGTTTTCAATGCCTAATATTCCTGTGGACTGCAGTGTTTGCTTACTTCTATTAGAATCATAACCATATTTTAGAATGAGGACTTTACCATTAGGGAAGGTGCTTTCCAAGTATCCATAAGTTTTTCTAGAGATATCCGGGTACCTTCTTCTGCATAGGGACAGGACAGTGCAAACCCTGAGAAAGATCCACATAAATCTAGCAACGTTTAGAAAGCTCCATAGATATCTAATAAAAAAATTAAATAAACAAATTAAACATGCTCCATGAAAGACCCTCCAGTTTCTCTCCAAGAAAGGAAGTACAGATACAAAGAAAAGAGGTCAGGCTGCCAAACAGGATTTGTTGGCACCCTCTGCTTCAGTAAAATTCGAGCAAAAACAGCAGACGAAGAATTGTGTCACCCAAAATAGTGCCAAATATGTAAGTTAGATATTCTGCAATCACTCATTAAGCTCCGTTGTAAGTGTAATATCAACTACTCTCACGAAATCTAAAAACAAATATAATATTCGTATATATATTTATTTTGGTTGAGATGTCATCAAAACACGAACTCCTGGGCAGATTGACATGATCGTTGTCACAAATGGAAGTAGAATATTGAGTCCTGGAGATCTGGGGATTCAAGGAATTGGAATTGATATTGTGTGCTGCTGCTCGAATAAACCCTCAAAGGGTGAGATCATGGCATTTTTTACTCATCTTATCCAATTTTTGGGTTGCTGGGACTGGTTAATACTTGTTTTATTCTTCATAATTTGGCTCCAAATTTGGGTGGACTTTGTGAAATGTGTGGACCGAATCTTTACCATTTCTTATCCATTTTTCTTGAGTAAAATCTTATGAGTTTGCCTGCACCCAATATCTTATGGAAAAAGGCTTTTCAAAGCAATATTGAGTTCAGCTTCTTGACAATTATTTTTCATTCGCAACTTTTCTTTTTCATGCCATTTTAAGTATAATGTTGCTCGTCTTGAACATCTCGACATTGTTTCACAAATGTTTTTCATTTGTAATCTTCAATTCCAGGCACTTCCAGTGATGATTGATGTTGGTACTAACAATGAGAAACTTCTGAAAGACCCATTATGTGAGTTACAATTGGTGGTAATGCTTGTTGATTGTAATGGTGAAGATCGCGTCTTATCTTTTTATATCTTCTATATGCAAATTTCTTTCGAGTATCCTCTCGGCTAGCGAGATGTATGAGAGCAAATGTTCGTATACGTGTAACATTAACCTTACAAATATTTGCAGAGAAGATATTTCCTAATCTTGAAACCGTATCTTTTGTAGCTGTGCCCTGGCTTGTACTTATCTAGTGATATGCAAACTTGCAAATCAACTACTTGAAGGGAATATATTTTTATTTAAAGTTAAACGTAATGAGAAGATTTTTCAGCTATATCAAAAGACACAATAATGGAAGATCATAACAATAATGTATTTTCATTTTAAAATATTTGCTATACACTTGCTGATAAATTAGAGTGACAATTCTTCTAATTTGTTTTGTATGACTACAGTTAGAGTGAAGTCGTGTGTCTTTGATGGATAATTATCTCATTCAAAGGGTAATGATAAAAAAACAGTTGTAGAAGTTGTGGTGTTTTATGAGTATCATGTATTTAAACTTCATCCTCAGTCATTGAGCATGTTGTAAGAGGGATTTCTCTTGTTCCTGTATTTCTATCTTTGGTTCTCTGGTAGAATCTTGCATGCCATTAAAAGTGCATCGCCATGCCTGGAGTAGTCAGGTTTTTGCTTCGTTTTACAGAACTAGGATTGCAAGAAAAACGCCTAGAAGGTGATGATTATATTTCTGTTATTGATGAATTCATGGAAGCTGTGTTCACTCGCTGGCCTAATGTGATTGTACAGGTATCTTCACATGCTTGAACTTGTTTGAAAAGTAATAATTTGAGTCAGTGGTTTTTACTTGGATGAACTAATGCATATTTGCAAGCAGTTTGAAGATTTCCAAAGTAAGTGGGCCTTCAAGTTATTGCAGTGTTATCGCAACACCTACAGAATGTTTAATGATGATGTCAAGGTGAGACATTTCTCTGGTCCCTATAGAGTATTTTGGGTACATCTCTGATCCTTCGTTGTTAGGAAGAGATATTATCTTGTTTCCTTATAGTATTTTGTGTTCTTGGGAGTAATGGTTCTTTCCTCCCAGACCGAGACAGAAGGAACCTAATAGAAATAAATAAATACCCGAGTTTCTTTATTTGAAAAAAACTGGACTCTTGATAAAACAAACAGGCATTGAAGTTCTCAGACCACACCTCCTGCTAGTTGGGATGCTAATGTTGTCTATTTCAGGTGTTAGAAGCAATGAAGGGTTCAACTTCTACCAGACCAGCCATTTTTGCAATGTCAAACCCGACGAAGATCGTTACAATACTGATCCCCCACATATCTAACTCATCCTCCCTGTAATCTAATCTACACCAAATTAGAGTAGTTCATTATCTATTATAAGAAAGATGTGCATGTTCCAAATCTAAGGAGGTCAAGCCCATTACTGTCTTGTGAGTAGGAGGGATCGTCGTGTTCCTGTCCAAAATAAGACAGGAACTTTTAAAATTTGTTAAATAATATATAAACATTAATAATATATTTACAAACATTGAAGAAAAAGTAATCACTCGCCCGTGATTGTGGTGGGGACGAGGAAAATAGAGATAACGTTAAGGTAAGACCAAAGACGACTTTTTAATCTTTCTTTTATGAAGTCGTCGTCGGTTTGGCAGACGAAACTTCATCGTTAGTTTCATGTTTTCCCAAACGAAACTTCTTCGTAATTTCCAACTTCTCCTCCCCTTCAACTTCTTTGATGACGGGGACATCGGAAGTCAGTATATTCATCGCTGTTGCTTCACCTTGTTTTCCCATCCTCCTTCCGATTGCGCACCACAAACAACAAAAGACCAGTCCAGTCTTCCACCTCCGCCCTTCTTCCCTCTAATCCCATCCCAACCCTCACCCAAACACCATTTTCCCATCAACATCATCATCATCATCATCATCATCATCATCGTCGTCGTCGTCGTCGTCGTCGTCGTCATCATCTACCGCTCTCTCTCTCTCTTACGCCTTTCTCCCTTCCATTGGATGGCGGGGACATCGGAAGCACGGACTAGCCGCGGCACTCTGAACACCCCTGACACCCCCATCGGATCTGCTTACGATGTGTTCGTTAGCTTCAGGGGACCTGACACCCGGTACAACATCACCGACGTCCTTTATGTGTCCATGACGGAAAAGGGGATACGCGTGTTCAGGGACACGGAGGAGGTCCGTATGGGCGAAGAGATTGGGGACGAGCTCCATCGAGCTGTCCCGGACTCTAGGATCTACGTTGTTGTCTTCTCCAAAGACTACGCATCGAGTCCGTGGTGCCTCCGAGAACTCGCCATGATGGTGGACTGCCGCAGGGACCCAGCCTCTAGGAAAGTCATCGTGCCCATCTTCTACGATGTAAGCCCCAGCGACGTGAAGCTGCAAACCGATCGGTACCGGGACGCCCTCAAGAAGCACAAAGAAAAATACAATAAAAAGGTTGTGGAAGAGTGGAAGAATGCTCTGAGGAAGGTTGGGGGTATCAGTGGTCTGGAATACAAAAGAGATATGGGGTATAACTCAAAATCTTTAACCTTTCTCTCTCTTATATAATTATTTACGTCTTTTCGGATATTTGAACAGGTGTTGTTTCCTGTGACCTTTTCCATGTTGTTAGTCAGCAGTTTTTTGAACAACTTGATCTCCGTTTGATTTTGGGCAGGAAGGGCGAGTTTGTTAGTGCTGTGGTTGCGGATATTCTAAACAAGCTGAACGTCAAAGATAGGAGTTTGCCGGATCATCTCGTAGGGATGGATGATCGCGTGGAGAATGTAATCGACATGTTGAATTTGAGTTCTCACGTTGAACGACGTGTTGTGATGGTGCACGACATGGGGGGTATTGGGAAGACAACACTGGCGAATCTCATCTTCAACAGAATCTCTTCCCGATTCGCCGATGTGCGAGAATCCTTGTCGACTGGTGTTCGGGGTGTTAAAAGGTTGCAAAAGAAACTATTGAAGGATATCTTCGGCAAATCGGATGGGGAAATTGGTGACTCTAGCGATGGAATGAATGAGATCCAAAGAAGACTCCGCAACAAAATGGTCCTTATAATTTTTGACGATGTCAGCGAGAGTAGTCAGCTCAAAAAGTTGGTTGGAAATTTCGATTTCTTCGGACGGGGAACGGTAATGATCATCACGACGAGGGATAAGAGCGTTTGCGAGGGCCTTATGAGACCTAGTGATACTGCTTATGAAGTGGAGGGAATGACCAATGATCATGCTCTACAACTCTTCGGTCGGCATGCATTTTGTGGAGAAGGGCCTCAAATGACTTTGTTGATTTATCGAAGCGGGTTATTCGTATGACCGGAAATCTTCCCTTAGCTTTGACAGTGATCGGAGGGCACTTATTCCGAAAGGAAAAGAGTAAATGGGAACATATATTGGAAAAACTTGAGCGAGTGCCTCACAAAGACGTGTTGAATAAGCTGCGGATCAGCTATGATGACTTAGACGAGAGTGTGAAGCAGATTTTTCTGGACATTGCTTGTTTTGACTATAAGGTGATGCCAAGGGAGTATGCGAGTTACATGTGGGAAGCCTGTGGTTATTTTCCTAAAAGTGGATTGGATGTCCTCCAGAACAGATCTTTGATTAAGGTACTGAATGTCGACGATGACGATATTTGGAGGGATAAAGATAAGTATTGGATGCATGACTTAATTAGAGAGATGGGAAGGGAGATTGTTAGTTCAGAGAGCCCCGGCAAGCACAGCAGGCTGTGGGATCCTGAATTGGCCCGTAATGTCATACGCCAAAAGCAGGTGCGATGATGATAATAATAATAATATGTTTTCCTGATTTATTGGATTGGACTGAATCTCTCTCTTTGGCTTCCTCATTTCCTTTATGTTATGTTACCAGGGCACCGATCAAGTTTTAGCCATCGACCTGCGAGGTAGTTCCGGACATTCAACCGGGAAGGAATTCAAGGGCATGTCCAATCTCAGGTTTCTCAACCTACCAGGTGGAGGAGAATTAAGTGGGAAGTTTAGGAATTTCCGGACGAGTCTATTGTGGCTACGTGGGCTTGTGTGGTTTAATTACAGACCTATTCCCTCTTTATTCAAGATGGACAACCTCGTCGTTCTTCAGATCTCAGGGAATGGAATTTCGGACGATTCAATCAAAGACATGGTATTAATTTCCTTTTTCTTGTATCCATCTCTCATGAAGCAGAAAATCAACATTAACTAATCATGGGATAATACTTGGTTTTTTTGTTTTAATAGAGAATGGGGAATTTGAGAGTACTTGAAATCTCGGGGGCGCGGATTACAAGACTGCCTAACCTCTCTCGTTTCCCAAAGCTGGAGATAATTGATCTCAGCTTTTGCAATCAATTGGAAGAAATCCACAGTTCTATCGGTGTATTAAGGTATCTTAAACGCCTGAATATAGCAGGGTGTTGGATGTTGACAAGGTTACCAGAAGAGCTTGGATCCGCAAAAGCTCTACAAGAGCTCAGTTTGATCTTTTGTGGCAGAATTTCGAAGTTACCAAAGTCTATTGGGAGGCTAAGGGATCTGAGAATACTTCGTGGGATTGGGACTAAAATAAGGAAGCTACCTTCCTCGATCGGCAATCTAAAGAGCCTTGAGGTGTTGGAAATTAAGGGATTACCCACTTTTGTTAGAACTCCAAAGTCAGAGGTGCCAAAACATTGCAAGATGCAATCTTTCCGAACTCGCCAGCCTTCGATCGCTGATATTAATTGGTCTCTTTGAGGACTTAGAGGGGATAGAGAAACTATACGGGTTGCAGAAATTAAAGGTGGAGGATGTCGGTGGTATTCTTTCTACCAATTTGGGTTCCATGTCCAGGCTGGAAGATATCTATCTGCATTCTTGGAACATTTCATCCGCATCGCAGCTTCCTTTGTCCTTGGGTATATTGACACTCGAGAGATGTCACCAGTCAATGCTGAGAGGGACTTCGCTGGATGGACGAGACAATATTGGAAATATGAGTTATCCTATCAGGTTGTCAGATTTAGGATCGCTGAGGAGGCTTTGCTCCTTAGAGTTGTCATTTTTTAAACTCATCGACTTTTCCGGGATTGAGAGAATGGAGCTTTTGGAGGAATTAAGGTTATTATGGTGTGGTGATTTCGTGGGTGAAATCACAAATTTGTCAAACTTGAGAAGATTGAAGAGGGTGGAGTTTTTCTCATGCAACTCTCTGATAAGCATGCCCTGTTTGGCGGGAGACTGCCACTTGACGATTGATCACTGCAGGGATTTGGAGTCATTTGATGGCCCCTATCGACAATACCACAACAAACGAGAAAGGGGAGAACTGGAAGTTGAATGACGTACTCTGCTTCAACTGGATGATTAACGTTTATTCAGTCATTGTGTCTCTAAGCTCAGGAATTCATAAGAATAAGTTATCACAAAATATTAAAAGAGTTAGGATAATTTTTTTATCATATTTGTTTCTAGCTGACCTTTCCCTAATTCGGGTGCGAAGTCTATTCTTTTCTATTTATTTTATTTTTAATGCATGATCATGCAACGTTGATAAACTAACTTATTTTGATTTAATATTTCGTTACCGGAGACTTTTCACGGCTTCAAATGTTAAAACATAAATATATGTGACTTAATCATAATTCTTGTTATACATCAAAAAAGTCTCCACCCATATACACGTGCGTGGTTTGTATTACACGAGGACCCGAGTCCGCTCGCCTGATGTCTTCCTCTTGATACATCGACTCGAGTGTCGGGGTACTGCATATATATATATATATATATATATATATATATATTCCATCTAAAAGTAATGCAATAATATGTATACGTAATGTAAATTTTTTCCATTTGTGGATATCTATAATAATATCAGAAAAAACCCAACCTCTCGTTTTTTTTTTCAAATTATTCAACTACCGAATGATTCGAAATTATCCGAATTATTCTTGTACATTTAAAGGTTTCCTATTCCTTTAAAAAAATCAACATTTGAATACAAATATCAGGATAAAATAGATTCTTGCATTTAGAAGAAACGCATTCCATTTGGCACCGGATCTTCGGATCTGAAATGGAAGGGTAAGAAGAATCGAGGTCCCGGGTCGGCTGCCTGCATTTTCTGAGTACACAATCCTGGTAGCAAGCTCGGTAGACTTTTACATTCTTTGTCGAACCTGCCTCGCAGGGGGTTAACCCCGCTAAGGCCACATCCATATAAAGCGTCATTATCAAGAACAAAATAATCATCAGTGCCGCCAACTCCAACATCAATCTCTTCGAAGTCATATTCGAAGGAAGAACTTTCTGTGTACGTGTGTTTCTTAATTAGATGTTGATATTGAATGGGTGCATCATTCATTTATATATACCCGATTTTCCATCTTAAAAAGCTTTTTTTTCATATATGGGTATTTAATAATATTTTAGAAAAATGTATTCTCTTTTATTTTTTGGTAAATTACCACCCCAGCAAAACAATTATCTGAAATTATCCAAAATTATTCTAATATATCTATATGTTTAAAAATTGACTTGAAAATTTTGCTTCTTATTTTTTTTGTTACCCGAGTTTCGTCTCGACTAATTCGGACTTGATCTGAGTAAGACAGTCGGCTATGGTGGGTGGGTCTTTTTACACAGGTGAATGTAAACGGTGTATTTCGAACCCAATACTTCCTTAATCAAATTCAAGCTTCGTACCACTTGGACAAACTTCATATTGTTCCAACATATAAATTATTTTATTGTTGTCAAAATCTACAAGTAAAATTAATTATTTTATAAATTTGGTTGTGATAGTCGTTTATTTGATAGGTAAGCAAAGGAAGCGGCTAACGGTACGTGCACGTAACCGTTACGTTGTTTACTAAAATCGGTTTTTTTAGTAAAGTTTACTAAAAATCGATGTTTTTTAGTAAAATCGTTAGTAAATTACTAAAAAACATTAGTAATCCTTACTAATTTTTCACTGTTTTTTGACCATTAGGAAAGTTACTAAACTAGGTTTAGTAAATATGCGGAAAAGTTTACTAAACTTTTTAGTAACCGATTACTAAAAATAACGGTGATTTGACAGTTTTTTTTAGTAATCGTTAGTAAAATTTCACTGTTTAACTTTAGTAATCGGTTACCAAAAGGTTTAGTAATTTTTTCCGCTGATATACTAAACCTAGTTTAGTAACTTTCCGAATGGTCAAACAGTAAAAAATTAGTAACGGTTACTAATTTTTTGGTTTAGTAACTTTCCGAATGGTCAAACAGTTAAAAATTAGTAACGGTTACTAATTTTTGATAGTAAAATTTGTAATGCTAGTAATTTTCCAGGTAGGCCGTCCGGAGATTTTAGTAATGATTTACTAATTTTGTAAGAGAAATTAATCAATTATTGTGTAACATATTAAAGGCGTTAGTAAATTACTAAAGTCGTCCTTTTTTTCGTAATCGTTTACTATTTTTTGAACGAAATTTAGTAATAGATTTCTAAACATTTTAGTAATTTACTAAATAGGACAGTACATTCCGAACCTAAAACCGAATGTACATTCAGTGTGAAATTACCATTTTACCCCTGCGGTAAAATTATAAATAGGTTCGGTTTTAGGTTCGGACTGAAAATTCGTAAACGATTTTGTAATTTATCGCATGGGTAAAATGGTAATTTCACACTGAAAACAGGTTCAGTTTTAGGTTCGAAATGTACTGTTTAGTATAGTAAATTACTAAAAAGTTTAGTAATCGATTACTGAATTTTGTTCAAAAAGTAGTAAACGATTACGAAAAAAAATTAAAAATTTAGTAATTTACTAACGACTTTACTATGTTAAACAAGAATTTACTAATTTCGGTTACAAAATTAGTAAATCATTACTAAAATCTCCGGACGGCCTACCTGGAAAATTACTAGTATTACAAATTTTACTACAAAAAATTAGTAAACGTTACTAATTTTTCATAATTTGACCATTCGGAAAGTTACTAAAAAGTTTAGTAAATCGGCGGAAAATTACTAAACTTTTTAGTAACCGATTACTAAAGTTGAACAGTGAAATTTTAGTAACGATTCCTAAAACAAATTGTCAAATCACCGTTATTTTTAGTAATCGGTTACTAAAATGTTTAGTAAATTTTTCCACCGATTTACTAAACCTAGTTTAGTAACTTTCCGAATGGTCAAACAGTGAAAATTAGTAACCGATTAATAATATTTTTTGGTAATTTATTAATCATTTTACTAAAAAAAGTCGATTTTTAGTACAGATTACTAAAATTTTGGTCGAATTTAGTAAACAACGTAACGGTTACGTGTACGTACTGTTAGCCGCTTCCGCGGAAAGCAACATACAACTAATTTAATTGGCTATTTTTAACGGCAGAAAAGTTAAGCAGAAATTTAGATAGATTTTGCTTATTTTAATTGCTATATATATATATATATATATATATTTGTCTATTTTAATTGCACAAAAAATATTATTATATTATTTGAAGTTAGAGAATCTCTTCATGGGTTTTGTTGATTTTAATGTCAGAAAAGTTTGGCAATCTCGGTGTCAAATATTTATATTTGAGATGAACTTTATCTTTTACGAGAATTAATTTAAATTGGATTCTTGTTAAGATTTCATCCTTTAACGTTACGACAAGAAGCCAACTTTTTATGAACAGTGAAATATGACCAAGACATAAAGGAAGCCGCAAATATGCCATGTCATGAGCTCCGTTTTCTCATTTTATTGAGATTTCGGTCGACGATGACCCATTTTATGGTCGACCGTAAACGAAAAAGTTTGTTCTCTGATAATTATCACATGGAAATCTGTTCCACGATCATGTCAGACGAACTTTTCTGAACATAACAAACTTTCTGGCAGATGAATCTCAGCTATAATCATTGTAAGAAAGTTCTGAATAGAATGAATTTGCCAAAAGGGTCCGTTTTAGTTAAATTAAAATTCATATTTGTAGGAATTAATTTTTCAAAGAAAAGAAAATGATTAATTTTACTATTAAAGGACTATTAAATTAATAATAAGGCTTGATTACTCATACATTGAAACCAGATTACACAAAAATGATCGCATCACTTGGACAAAAAAAATACACGACAAAACTCACAAACGAACTAGACAACTCCCCAAAAACAAAATAGTGTACAAATTCCTAGGTCGAACATGTTAAACATCCGATACATTTAGTAGTCTACTTTAGTATCAAATTCCTCATTATATCTACTCTTCTTCAATTTTTTAAATTTGAAGAGTAACAAACACATCCGAGTGAGTTTTTTGTTTTCCAGAAGAATATTAAATATTTGAATAATTTTCAAAAATATTAAATAAGTACCTCTTTTTAGAAGTACCTTTTCTTGTAAATATACAAACGGTCAAAATGTTAAATTGTCTTTTTTTTAAATAAAGAAAGATTATTTTCATGAAATGTTATGCGGAAATGCCAATAATTTAGAATTCAATAGAAATATGAACTAAGTGACCGACCAAGTTGTTGGGATTGATTCCAGTAAAATTACGAAAGTCTTTATTAACTTGTAAATTTAAACCCGATTGGTCACAAAATGATCGCATCACTTCATTAGGGACAAAGCAATTATTTCCTACAAAGGACACCCTAGTTAGTGGTCTAAGGCAGTGACTATTTACTTCAAGGTCTTAGGTTCGAATATCAACAGTGTATTTGTGGTGTTGGCCGAAGATTATATTGTTAATGCAAACTTTGCGACCTCGTGTTCGTATTATTCGTGCTCAACAAAGGAATCTTACGTTTTGTGTCACGCGTGCATGCGTGATGATTATTTCTCATATCAACATTAGTCCTTGCTAACTGTCCCTTATTATTCACGTATGACAGTTTCTTCAATCTGTAGGGACTCGTCATCACGTATTCCTTATCACATATGTCCAAGCAAGGTATAACGCATCGCTTGGTGCTCTCATCATCGGCACTTATCACGAAATTAAAGCGTTAGAGAAATTTAAAATTATATGCCTGGCAAGCCTTGTTTGTAGAATAAAGGGTCATAGGCAATTACTGTGATTCGGGTGCAGGCATCTTCTTGACATGATGCAACTGCTTTTGTACTACATCAAGGTGCTTTCAGATGCCGGAGGAGTCGCTTTACCCGACCATAAGGAGGCAAACTACTGCACAGATGGGGTGTAAGGCAAACGACCCATACATCCAACGAGGCAAGAGAGCTGGCAATTGTCGATGGCCTCTGCCGTTCCCAGTGATTGTTCCACAAGCAACATCAAGATCATTAGTAGCGTTGGCATGCTTTGTCCCATGGCATGACTTGTATAGAATAGAGAAGGAAGTAGTAGGGAATCCAGAAAAAATAATCCAGCCAAATTGAACTATTTTAATTTTTTATATTAAATTAAAAAAATTGAACCTAATTTTACTTTTTAGAAAAACCAGGGGCATTGCCCCTGGCTCTCCATCGATGCACTGAGAATTAGATAACCAAAAAGGACATGTACTATAAATAGAGTTACGCGTTCTTTCGGTGCACTGTAAATCACAAAACTGAGAAGGATGCGTTCACGAGCATTATATGGATTACAAAATCAAGAAGAACAAATCATCTCTACATAACCAAGGAGAATGCATCCTTCAATGTAGAGGATGCTTCCATCGTTGCGCACTAAGCTACAAACTCGGGTTTTGTCGTGTCGACATGTTTGTCCATTCTTCATTACTACTAGAGGGATATGTGCTCATCTTTTTTCTTCTACAATTTGATAGTGGGGGCAAATGATTCATCAGAAAATGTACATCCACTAACCAATGGAGCTGGAGATATTTTTTTGCTATTCCTAAATCTTTATTTAGTTAAGAAAATGTTAATAAATTGGAACTTGATTCGATTTTAAATTACTTTAAAATTAACTTGATGTAAAAAATTATGATTACATGTTTTCACATGTTGGGAAGATTGAAGTGTTTTGAAATTTTCATTTTAATATAAAATTTTAACATAAATAAAAAAAGGAAAAGGACCATAAAGTGCCTTGGAAATAAGATTATTCACTCGAATAGAGTGTTGTCCAATAAGAAAGGATAGGCACAAATTCTATACCCAAAACAAGAAAGACGTATTAAAAAAGAAAAGAATAATATAAAGTGAACTCCCTTTTTATTGAAAAGATTATTTCCACCCAACATTTGAATGACTAAAAAAAGAAGAAGCCGAATGGATTTCCTTTCCCCTGTCCTCAACCCGGATCACCAAGCCGTGCTGGATTCTGCGGAGGAAAAGCAGATGAGCGGTGACCCTAATGCTGTCAAATGGCTGTCTGACCTAAGGACGTGGCCTACGATTAGAAGAAATCTACAACAGCATTCCCATCATCGGATTCGATTATTCGATGCACCTCGCAAAGTCAATTGATGATGGCTCATACTTCTGCTCTGATGAGAATAAAGATGGTTCACAGTTTGAAGAGCGCGCCTCACAACGACAGACCTCGTTTCGTCACCACTTCCGTGCCTGAGCCTAAATTCGTTGGCAGGGAGAAGCAAATCATGGAGCTGCTCGCTTGATCGGCCGGATCAGAAAAAACCAACGACTCCTTCTGACCCTTTACCGGCGTTTCCATCGTGGGGATGGGCGGACTCAGTAAAACTACCCTGGCACAGGAGCTGTACAACAAAGCAGGATTTGAAGTCAAAGCCTGGGCTTGTGTTTCTGACGTCTTTGACATGGCGGCCATCACGAAGAGCATCCTGGACCAGGTTGCGCCCTCTTCGTCCAGTACGGGGAAGGATCTGAATCAGCTCCAGAACCCTCTTAGAGAAGAACTTTCAGGGAAGAAATTCCTCTGAAGCGTTTACAAGTGTAATGGTGTGAGGAGAAGAAGCAAAGAAGAAGAAGAAGAAGAAGAAAGAGCTGCAATTTGTTTTCTTTTTTCCTTATCCTTCTTTAACAGAATGTTTCCCCTTTTTAAGTACAGAATGCTCCGCGCACCCGTTCGTCCTTTTCTAATTCGTTTTGTACGACCTCAGGAGTAATAATGATAAGGGGTAGTGAGGTAGCTAAGGGCCTGAGTTTAGTTAATTATTTATGTAACTTGGGCTTGTGTAACTTGGGCACTTGGGCTCTTGGGCTTGGACTTCATAAATCTGGTCCACATTCCCCCTCAACTTCAACTCCCTTTGGCCTGGTTCACATTCCCCCTCAATGTCAGCCCTGTCTGTCTCATATCTTTGCTCATCTAGTCTGATCACACCTGTCACATCTTCATTATCTAGACTAGCTGTAGTTTTATCAGACAGACTTAAAGTTTGAGAACTTCGATCAGAGAGCCTTCTCGAACCTCTTTCTTCCTTGTCCTCTTCTTGATCAGAAAACCATCCCGAACTCCTTTCTTTCCTTTCTCCTTCTTTTACAAACCCATTTTTAACTTTATTTCCAGCAAGCTTTTCTTCTTCTACAAACCCATTTTCAACTTCACTACTTGGCTTTGTACTGCTGGATTTGGAAAATACCGTCAGCTGTGAACGACAAGATGAGAAATGATGAAGAGGAAGAACCTTCGTCAACGGATCTGCAATCTGCCCCTCTGAGGTAACATGACACAAGTCCAACCTCCCGTCTAGTACCTTTTCTCTGATGAAATGGTGGTCGATTTCTATATGTTTTGTTCGGGCATGCATAATAGGGTTAGCTGCTAGTTGGATAGTACTCAGATTGTCACAGTAGAGTATCGGAGGTGTAAGATCACAATAGTTGAGCTCATATAGTACTCTTTGAACCCATGTAACTTCTGCCACTCCTTCCGCCAGTGCTCTATACTCTGCCTCCGTGCTAGATCTAGACACCACCCTTTGCTTCTGTGATGACCAAGACACCAAATTAGGACCCATGTAGACACAGTAAGCTCCGGTGCTCTTTCTATCATCCGGGCAACCGGCCCAATCCGCATCTGTATAACAGGTGACTTGTAGCGAGTCGCCAGCCTGTATTGTGATGCCAAAATCACTAGTTCCCTTTAGGTACCTTAGAATTCTCTTTACTCCTTTTAGATGGACATCAGTAGGAGATTGCAAATATTGACAAGCCTTATTCACAGCAATGCTTATATCAGGACGGGTATTAGTGCAATACTGTAAAGCTCCTACTAAACTCCTATACTCAGATGGATCGGATAATAGTTCCCCAGTGTATTTAGAAACTGGACCAATAGAAGCCATAGGGGAAGGTGTCGGTTTGCATTCCATCAATCCTGCTTTATGTAGTAGATCATTAACATACTTGGCACAGATGTATAGTAGTCTTTGTCCTTGTCACTTGAAAGCCGAGAAAATAGGATAACTCTCCCAAATCTTTCAATGCAAACTCTTGATGCAACTTAGGTAACAACACACTGATGCCATCTTGATCAGATCCTATTACTACTATATCATCCACATATACTAACAGAATGATAGTACCCGCAATAGAGATTTTGTAAAACATTGAGGCATCAGTTGTAGAATTGAGAAAACCCCATTTTAGAAGACACCCACTTAGTTTCATATACCAAGCCCTTGGACTCTGCTTTAAGCCATACAAAGCCTTCTTTAGTTTGCAAACGTGTGTAGGTTTATCTGCATTAACCCATCCTGGTGGCTGCTCCATGAAAACAGTCTCAGTAAGATCTCCATTTAAAAAGGCATTATGCACATCTAGCTGCTTAAGTACCCATCCAAGTGTAACAGCAAGACTCAACACTACTCTTATTGTTTGATGCCTTACTACTGGGCTAAAGGTCTCTTTATAGTCTATACCAGGTATTTGAGTAAACCCCTTGGCAACAAGTCTAGCTTTACATCTCTCCAAAGTGCCATTTGCATTGAGTTTTACCTTAAACACCCATTTGCAGCCAACAATTTTCTGTGCTTCCTGGCATGGAACCAATTTCCAGGTCTCATTCCTCTCTAGTGCTCCAATTTCAGTCATCATAGCATCTCTCTAGACTGGTATGATAAGGGCCTCAGCCAAACTAGTAGGTTCAGTAGGTAATGAAGCAGTGGTATATAAGGTTTGAGTTGATTGTGGCAAGGAACTGGTCATGAATAGTTTAGGTTTGAAAATTCCAGCTTTGGATCTTGTAAGCATAGGATGCACATTCCTTACTGCATCTGTCTCTGTAGATGGCGAAGCCTCTGTCATGGCTGGATCTGGGAAATTAGAAAGGAACAAGGTGCTATTGTATCTGAACATGGCATAGAATTCTGAATGTGATTTTGTCAGTGGTTCTGTGACTGAGTTTGAAAAGGAAGCTTGTTTGGGTGTAGCTGAGGTAGAACAGGTTGGAACATATATAGAGGAGGAGAGGAAGTAGATGAGACTTTGTCCGGCAGGCTAGAATGAAAAGGAAAAGTAGATTCATCAAATAGCACATCTCTGGAAACATAAATTTTTCCAGTTTCTCTGTAGAAACAAATGTACCCCCTGTTTGATGAACTGTCTCCCAGCAAAACACAACTAACAGACCTAGATTGCAGTTTATGAGTGTTATACATTCTCAAAAAGGAAAACACTGACACCCAAACACTCTAAGTGAGTCATAGATAGGTTTTTGTTTGGTAAGTAATTCAAAAGGGGTCTGGAAATTAAGGACTCTAGAGGGGAGTAAGTTTATAAGAGTGACAGCATGATGAAAAGCATAGTGCCAGAAGGAGAGTGGAACACTAGCATGATTGAGCAAAGTTAAACCAACTTCTACCACATGTCTATTCTTTCTTTCTACACGTCCATTTTGTTGAGGAGTGTAAGGACAAGATAGTTGATGTGAAATACCCATCTGAGTCAAATAGGAGTGTAATGACCTGAATTCACCACCCCAATATGATCTAACAGTGAGAATGGATAAGTTAAACTTGTTTTGAATTAGTTGATGAAACTGTATAAAAGCTGTTCTAGCTTGAGACTTTTCATGTAAGAAATAGATCCATGTGAAACGAGCAAAATCATCCACTAACAACATAAAATACCTATCTCCAGTATGAGAACTAACTGGAGATGGTCCCCATAGATCTGTGTGAATAAGAGCAAAAGGTTTTTCTGCACGTGAACTAGAAATAGAAAAAGGAAGTCTATGATGTTTGCTCACTGCGCAAGCAAAACAGAAAGACAATGAACCTTGTTCATAAGGCAATTTGCAAAAACATAAAACTTTGTGTAGAACTTCTAAGCTTGGATAACCTAGCCTGGAATGCCACTTGAGAGTATCCAAAGTAGTTGTTAGTGTTGCTGTGTAGACATAAGGATAATTTTGTTTGTGCAACTGCTGATTGGGTCTTGTGTCTGCTGGGAGAGAGAGTGAGGGAATTCTATATAGGCCTTCCTGCATTGGCTCTTGAAGGAGAATCTGCTTGGTTTTCTTGTCCTTAGCACAAAAGAAATCAGAATGGAATTCAACACTAACATCATTATCCTGACATAGTCTAGAGACACTAACAAGTCTATTTGACAGTTTAGGAGTATGAAGTAGATTTTGAAGAGTAATAAAACCAAAATCAGTGTGTAGAACTCTATGACCAACATGTGTAATACCCTCTTTGCTGCCATTACCAACCATGACTGAGGCTTTACCTTTATATTCAGAAACATGTTGCAGGTCTTCAACGTGAGGGGTCACATGGTGAGTAGCCCCAGAATCAAGCATCCATTCATTGGGGTCAAACTAGGCAGGGATAGGTTGTGGTATCAGGGTAGATGGAGTGGTAGTATAAGGCACAGAAATAGATTGTGACGTCTGAGTAGTGGAAGGAGACATAGGATATGGCACAGGCTGACTAGGATGAGAAGTGATATGATAGGCCTGGGGTTGGGATTAAAAATTGATATTTATGCGATGGTAACAGTTTAAGGCAGTGTGCCCTACCTTAAAACAAATCTGACATTTTGGTCTGAATGAAAAAGGGGGTCTTGGGTTGTTTCTATCAGGTGGTCTGGGAACATGTGTGATAGTTCTAACAGGAGGTCTCCCCAGTAGACCATGGGATTGAAACTTGGGAGGTTGATAGGTGGATTGAAATTTGGGTCTGGTGGAAGAATAGAAGTTTGGTCTTGGGGTGGGATACCTACTGATAGGATGTTTGAACTGAGACCCCGTAGTACCGGTTTGGAGAGTTGACATCTGAACCTGTGGCAGTAGATGCTCAGCTTCATTCCGTCTTTCTATGCGATGTTCAAAATTCAACAATAAGCTCTGCACTTCCTCAATAGACGGTTCATCAGACCTTGTGTATATAGCAGAAACTATGGGATCATACTCAGCTGGTAACCCTTCTAACATGTACTAGATATAGTCTCTATAGTGTACAGCTTCACCCACAGCACTTAGTTGATCTGAGTATGACTTTAAAGTGTTCAAATACTGTTGTATACTTCTCCCTTCTTTCTTTAGATATTGCATCTGCATTCTCAAGTTGATTACTCGAGTTGTTGAACTTGATTCATATCTACTCCACAGATTTTCCCACACCTCATGAGAAGTTTTCAACAAACTACTTGGCTCAAGGGTTCTAGTGTGAGGAAGGCAAATAGAAGGCTCATCAGTGACTTATCTGTGCGTTGCCACAGTTTGAAGTCAGGGTTTTGCACCCCCATAGCACTATCCAGAAACTGTTGACGGTGGTAAGCTAATACCATACACAAAGTTTTCATATCCACCATCAATAATAGCAGCTAGCATTTGCCCTTTCCACAGGGGGTAGTTTCCATCATCTAGCTTTAAGGTTGATGAAAATATTCCTGTTGGTAACTGTATAGGGCTAGGGATACTAGACCCACCTATGTTTTGTCCTCCTAAAATGGTTGAACTTGGTGTCTGTCGAGTCTGGGTCTGATTTGATGGAACATTTGCAGGAGGTGTTGAAAGAGGATAGGCAGGAATTTGATCTGTCATCGTGGCTAAAACGGAGTCACTGCTGTTAGACAAGTGGGCTCTGATACCATGAAGCGTTTACAAGTGTGAAGAAGAAGAAGAAGAAGAAGAAGAAGAAGAAGAAGAAGAAGAAGAAGAAGAAGAAGAAGAAGAAGAAGAAGAAGAAGAAGAAGAAGAAGAAGAAGAAGAAGAAGAAGAAGAAGAAGAAGAAGAAGAAGAAGAAGAAGAAGAAGAAGAAGAAGAAGAAGAAGAAGAAGAAGAATTTGTTTTCTTTTGAATGCATAATATGTGTGATAACGACTCACGAAATGCTTGTATCTGAGCTCTTAAAGATCTTTGCTCGAAAGTTTGAGACATGCATCAAAGCTAAAGGATATTTACTTAAAACAATGTCATTGCCTTGAAATGTTTAAATGATTGATGGATGTTGAATGATCAAAATTATCAAGTTCGACTAGATAGAAACCTCAGTGTTAATGTCCTGTAAGTCTTGAAAATATAATAATGCGAGCATATAAAACGATGGGTGTAGAAATCACTTCTCTTATCAATGTTTACCAAGTTCGAATAAAAGGCATGTTAGTGAAATTGAAATTAAGAGGAAAAAATCGTCAATGTATAACGTGATTAGTCGCCAGTGATTATGGGCTTTGGCAACTGTAGATCCAACACGGGCACTCCACTATCCGATGTTTGCTAGCAGCAGACTCTCCTCCTCCCACTTAACAAAGGGAATATCGTCTTAAAAATCAGTGTAATTTACTTTTAATTGAGATTGGAAAACTTTTCAATAATACTACTGCCTTTAGAGAGGTATTCCTACCAGGAAGAACGTAACTAATGGCGGACGGAGCCAGGGGAGAACTGAACCGACTTCCACTGGCCAGATTGCTGTCCACTGTCTTTGTTCACTACAATAGTTAAAAACATTTAAGCCCGAATGCTGGAGGGACAAAACCATCATGAGCAAAGGAATTCAAAAGATCAGAATCCAATCCCAATTTCGTAAGAATGAACTCGGACTAGCTGATTTCTCCTTATTATCAGATAACACGGATTGGTACACAAACTAGTGATTTCAGGATTGATTTATCCTTTAGTCGCGACCGAAAGACATTAAGGGGATTCTCCCAAAGTAATCCCATCAACTCTATGCTTTAGTTTTTTTAATACCACAAAGGTGGGAAAGTCGTCTGCTTCCCCTATTCAGGAGGAGACAACTTCATGCAAACATGCACTCAATCCTCTAAGGCTTGAAGTCAAAGGCTCCCTTGATTCCGGTGAACTGTCAACTCGACCTAACCCGTCGAGACCGCTGGTGGGTTCTTCAAGGAAGAGCAACTGCGGCCTCATCAAGATCTCAACTGCAATGCTGACCCGGCTTTTCTCACCACTGACGAAGACGACGACCACTAACTCCACGAGTTGAGCCTTCGGATGGCTTACCACACCCTCCTGGAACAGGACGACGACAAGGGGCCATTCTCCATTTCAGGCGACTGTACCTTCCAAGGCCGCGACAAAAGAGCGGATCAGACGCGCAGATGGGTGGACCTGTTTTCCGTCCTGTCGCCTCAGTCTACTCCCCGGTCCCCCACTGGCTTGTCTCGCTACGGCATGGTCCCGTCCTCGGCTGCCACTAAATCGCCCAGCGAGACCTCGAGCTCCAAACAAGACATTGCCTGGGATACCCCACTAGCACATGAACGTTTGGACAAAGAAACCTGGAGTAAGACCGGACCTGTCCAGAACGAGTTGTCCCCCGATCAGAATCCCAGGAATCACGACCACGAGCTCCGCCATAGTTTCAGCCGCGCAATTTCCAAGGACACGGGCGGGTCTTATTTCCACCCAGAAAAGCCCCTGAAATAAGCAGAACCCGCAAGCCGAAAGCCCCCTGCCTCATCCTAACTAAATGGGTATCTCGGGACGTGCCTTGCGTACAACCAAGGCACGCATCCCATTCAACGTTGTCATAACCTAATTTTTTTCTACAAAAACACTAAAAAAATTAAAAATCTTCAGAAAACACTATAAATCACCGAAAGTCAGTGCAAATAATAAAAAAATCATCAAAGATCAACAAAAATCCACGAAAAATCATAAAAAAAGATTTGATAAAAAATAATAATTAAGCCAATACCTATTCCCTATAAATATCTAAACCCGGGGTCACTCAAGACGGATACTCAGAAAGAGATGGGAAAATCGAGACTTCGTCGTCACCAAAGGTAGGGTCTCTTTTACGGTAGAGATTGTATCAGATTATCCCAGCCGGCCGAGCGTCCCGTCATCCATCGACACGACCCCCAACTCGTTCTCCCTAGAATGCAAGACGCTACGCTCGACAAATCCGTCCACGACTCGCGTTACCTGATAATCCGGGAAGATCTTTGGCGGGAAGTCTTCTTTACGTTCAAGTGGTTCGTCTATAAAAGTTGCTGAATCAGAGAGAGTTCTTGTTCCTGGAACCCATGGCGAGGGGCCCTTCATCAACGACAGGCCAATCAGAAGTATCAGTCTCCTTTACAGAAGAATCTATAGTAATTGATGAAGAGAATAATGTGTCCACGGAATCCGAAGACATGATTGATTTGAGAGAAATTCAGGATTCTGACTCTTCATCGATGCTTAGCTCTGACTCGAAGTGGAGCAGGTGGTCGATGTGTCAGCAATCGAGAGAAGGAAGAGGTGAGAAGTAGGATTATTCCACCGCCTGGTTCTGGACAGACGATATATGAGATTGATTCTCTTTTGAGGGCTCACAGAGATCACCATGATTACCGATATTTACAATATCGAAGGAATTCGTGATGCGATTGACCGAAATGAAGGTGGTTTAGAAGTATTCTCTCGAGGCTATGAAAAGTTTGGCTTTACTCGCAGTGCTGAGGGAATAACATACCGGGAGTGGGCACCTGGAGCACAGTCTGCAGCATTGATTGGAGACTTCAATAACTGGAATCCCAATGCCGATATTAAGACCCGGAATGAATTTGGAGTTTGGGAACTCTTCCTTCCAAACAATGTCGATGGTTCTCCAGCAATTCCTCATGTCTATCGAGTAAAGATTCGAATGAATACACCATCTGGTCTAAAAGACTATTCCTGCTTGGATCGAATTCTCTGTTCAAGCTCGGGGAAATCACGTACAATGGAATTTACTATGATCCCTCGGACGAGGAAAAGTATGTCTTCAGGCATCCTCGACCTAAGAGACCCAAGTCTCTTAGGATTTACGAGTTCCATGTCGGAATGAGCAGCCTGGAGCCAAAAATAAACACTTACGCCAACTTCCATGGACGATTTCCTCAAGGAGTTCTTCCCTAAGGTTTACAGGGGGAAGCAGATGCATCTCCATGAGACCGACTACTGCAAATACGACAACCACCCTCGTTGGCCGTGGATTCGTCTAGGCAGTCACCATGGCCTGCGAGTCTTGGTTCACTTTCATCTGGATACTCACCTTCAGCAACAAGTGGAACCCCATCGCCTACAGGACTTACCCTGGGAGTTTCCTCCCATCGACATGTTCGTGACCACGGCAGATCCTTCCTTGAAGCCACCCTTTATCACCGCGAACGCGGTCCTGTCTTTGCTGGCCCTCGACTAGCCGGCGGATAAGCTTGCCTGTTTCATGTCCGATGACTGCTGCTCCCCCTGACCTACTGCTCCCTAAGGGAAGCTTCCGAATTCGCCAAGTCATGGGTGCCCTTCAGCAAGAAGTACCGTGTCCAGACTAGAGCACCCTTCCGCTACTTCACAGACCACGACAGTAAGGTCGAGTCGTCGTCTGAGGAGTTCTGATGAGCGTATCATGCCGTAAAGGAAGAATACGAGAAGATGTGCGAGAAGATTGCAGCCGCTGGCCAGAAGACAAGTCCATGTGATCTCACCGGAGACTTCGCTGAGTTTTCGAATATCGACCGCAGAGATCATCCCATCATCATCAAGCTCATTCGGGAGGATAAGGATGGCTGTGATCCGGATGGAATTCCACGTCTGGTTTACATCTCTAGGGAGAAGAGTCCGAAATACCATCACAACTACAAGGCCGGCGCGATGAACGTCTTGACCAGAGTTTCTGGGCTCTTGACCAACGCGTCGTACATGCTGAGCGTCTACTGCGACGTGTTTGCGAACAACCCTCAGATCGCGTTGCACGACCTGTGTCTCTTCCTCGGGACCGAGGCTGAAGTGGAGTGTGCGTTCGTTCAGTCTCTGCAGAAGTTTGTAGGGATTATGGGCCTCAACAATCACCACGATGCCAACAACGACCTGAACCGGTCGCAGGCCTCGTACCATAAGCTTGGCAAGGATATGAATATTTCCATCAACAGCTACGCCAGCCTCCAGACGAGCAATGACGGGGGATCCGTCTCCATATCTGTGGATAACAGCAGTATCGCGTCGAACGAGTCATGTACTCAGATTCGGAACCATCAGGGCCTGAGGAGGCGGCTAACGATAATTACTGTGTTGCTCACAGCGTCAATCGACATGGGATGCCAACGGAGGCTGCACTAAAGGTTCTTGTTGAAAAGATGGGACTTCCAGATGGAGGCTCTGGTTCAACAAACAAGAGCGAGCTGCTGCGCTGCTACCAGTGGTGGAGTGATCATGAGCGGAGGATTGCAACACTGGAGTTTGACCGTGACAGGAAGTCTATGGGCGTCATTCGCAACTGAACATCAGTGAAGAAGTCACTGCTTGTTAAGGGAGCCGTCGGAAATCTGTTGGAGAGAAGCAGTGGTGTTCAACTGGCAGATGGCTCTGTTGTTGAGTTCGATTCCAACTCGAGGAGATGCATATTGCAGTCTCTCAATGAAATGACCACCGAATCTCTACGCTGCCTTGGGTTTGCATATGAGAATGAGTTGCATGAGTTCGAGAGTTTCTGCCGCGCAAGAGGGAATTCCTCTGCAGCGCACGCAGTGTCCTCTTGGAATTTCAGCTCGAACCTAGACGGAGAATCCATAATCATCAGCCCCAAGTGTGAAGATAACTGATCTGTTGCAGGGTGTAGCCGTCACATTGCAGGAGCATTTCGCCACAGAGAGAAATCAGAGCATTGAATTGGCTGACACCTACAAATAGCTATGTTCATGGCACTAATACTAATACTTGTCGCCATAGGACAATGGACTTGCACACATATTCCTCTCATGCCTTTGAACTGTACTGTGGGCATCATACATCTGTCGGCAAATGGCAGGCCTTCAAGCTTTCCTCCCGTTCCAGTTCCGCGAAGACCTCTCGGCACCATCAAGCTAGGTATGCTCTCTGTTGGATCGTTTATGTACACTAAGAGGGGGGGTGAATTAGTGTTTATCACTTTTTCGCCCTTTCTCGGTGTAAGCGGAAGCGTACTGTATCACAGCAGAGCGTTTCTCAGAATGAGAAATACCTTACTGTAACTGTTACGATTTTGTCGAGTAGGTTTTCGTACGAGTGTTGCGCGATCGTAATGGACACAGTGATTTATAGTGGTTCGGCCTTAATTGACCTACGTCCACTTTCCACCAACAAGGTGATTCCACTATATAAAATAATGGGTGCAAAGAGCCCTTGCACTAGGCGTATGTTTCTCTCACAAAGTGAGATTTAGAATCCTGTACAATAGATGATCACTCCTGGCAACGATCAGCTCCTCACACAGTGGACGTCTTCTCGTTTCCAGCAGAATGATGCTTTTCCTCAGAAGTTGGTAGCTCAATGGATTCCACTCAGAACGTTGTCGTTTAATATAAACCTGACTTATCAAAGAGCAAAGACAACGTTATGTTAGAGTATAAATCCTCGCAGATAACTCCTTACGGTGAAGAATGTATTCTCAGAGAGCAGCTCGTTTCTGTTTCACAGCGAAGGATTGCTTCAGCACTTGTTTGCTCAGCAGAGGATTTCCACACAGATCTTGTCTCTCCTTAAGATAAGCCTGCACTTGCTTAAGAGACAACCACAAAGTTGAACCACAAAGATCACGAAGATAGAAACCACAAAGATCACAAAGAAAACCACAAAGCCACTTAGAAGGTATACGTCCTACACTCAGTTCGGACGTGCACGGTTACCACAGCCGTGACTCACTGCACTGCACACCCAGTGCCTAGGGTGGAATTTTCCGATCCGTTGGCTTCCACGCAACCTGCTTTACTAACCCTCTGTATCAGGCGTTCAAGACTTCTGCACAGCACCCCTGTGCTCGGGAGGAACTCTTTCCACTCCGGCGGCGTTCCCAACTCCTGCTCTACCCTGCAGGCACGAGACTTCTGGCGCGCACCCGCAAGTGCGTGTCTAACTGCTCAAACTCCGTAGGCTCGAGACTTCCCTGCGAAAAGACACGACAAGAACGGCTTCTTGCCGATGGGTCAGCAACCGGTTACTGAATTCAGAGCAGGTATTCACTTAGCTTCCCTCAGACGATTCGCCGGCTGCTCGTTGAACGCACCGAGGACACCTAGTCCCTCTCAGACGATTCAAGGGATCTGACCTCAGCCCCTTGACACTCTCACACGCAGCTTGCAAGAGAAAGAACCAGGAGACACTTAGCACCTTCCGCTCTCCGTCGACGCACAAAGCTCACTTAGACCACTTAGCCACACAGACCACTCAGACGCACAAAGGCAGGTTTTCTGTCGTCTCTGGTCAGGTTATAAAGAAGAAGGAGGACGGAAATCGTCTAGGCAATCAACAAGATTTATTGCCAAAACTGGCAGCGAGGACACAGCAACGGTTTGCTCAACGTTTGCTGTGTTATAAAAGGAAAGACACAAACGGTAACTTCCTTTACTCATCTCAATCAAGTAGATTATTTCCAATCTCCGACATCATATCTAATCAATATATTTAATTAAATATATTTAATTTGATATTTTCTCCTATTACAGCAAGACGTTGCTGCAGGGAATCAGAGATATATTTTGTTTCCAAAAATAATAATTGGAAAGATAATCTCAATATATTTTGTTGCCTAATAGTTTATAATAAGATCATTAGGCTACGTTAAACGAACCTAGACGCTCAGAATAATTATCTGAGATAGATTAAAATAAATCTTAGAATAAATCATGATTATTAAAAATATGTTTCCATATTTTCAACTTCTATACGTAATATCACAGTAACAGTGTACTGGAACGCAATAATATATAACTGCTACTAGCTGTGGTTCAGCAACGTATTGCTCAAGCTCATCACTAAGAATGAACACATAACTTGTGAAACATTATTACTGACCACCAGTAACATGTCGCTTACCACCAGTAGCATGTCACTTACGTTCATCATCAAAACCAGGTCAACATTCTCCCCCTTTTTGATGATGACAAAATATGGACTTAGGGATCGAGCTTGTGTCAACTCCCCCTTAAATCCTTAACTCCCCCTGAACTTATTCTTCTCCCCCTTTTTGTCATATCAAAAAGAAAAAGAAAAGAGGATAACAAAGGATAGTGTTATTACTAGTGCAGCAAGAATATGCTAGCACCTAAAAGACAAGGTCAGCAGCCAACAGTTGCTGCGATGCATCAAAACGAAACAGTTATTAAACCAGTTCAGAAATAGAGGAGCATAGCTCATTCCAGAACAACAAAGCAGACACCTAAAGATAAAGGAGAGTAGCTCAATCCTAAACGGAGAGCATGGCTCAATCCTCAGCATTATCAAGCAAGGTCTGGACCATATTTTCCAGGCGGGTCAGCCTCTCAGCAAATCCATCCAGCCTCTCAAGAATGGAGCGCCTGGTGTAGCTTAATTCCTCACAGAGGACTTTCTGAAGCTTGGAAGAAGAAGGGGACTCATCCTTGGATGTAGAAGCTGCCTTCTCACGTTCAGCATAGCGTTGCTTGCCAAGTGCAGCTGTGGACTTGCCACGGACAGAAGCAGCGATCTGTCGCTTGGTTGGTTTCTTGACAAAAACACCATCCACAAACTGGTAGCCCATACTTGCTACAGAGTTAGCTCCAATAACTTGAGTACTCCAGGTGTCCATTTGATTCACAGGAACAATCTGCTCCCCATAGAACTGCAGCAATGCAGTGATAACATGCGCAAATGGAAGTGCCCTATTCTCGTCCTGAACACAAGATGCCATATGGCCAAATATCACACTTCCCAAGTTCACAGGAATACCTCTTTTAAGATGAACCATCAGATTCCAATCTCTTGGCATGACAGTATCGATGCTGCCAATTCGAGGGGCCAAGCAAGACATTACTGCCTTGTGAAACATCCGGTTGCTGAAACTCAGCCCGGTGTTCTGCAGATATCCGCTGACAGCAACCACCTCACCATCGTTGATGGTCTGATAAGCTTCCAGCTTTCCTTCACTGATCACCCTCAGGTTGTTAACAAGATCAGATTCAAAGAGGCGGCACACATCAAACACAGAGAAAACAAAGGTTTTCTCATCTACCAACACCTTGATGAATTTAATGAGAGAGTCTTCCTTATGAAAAGTAATATTGGTATAGAATTCCTTGACCTTTGAGATGGAACTGATGCCATCATACTCACAAAAGGATCGCCAGGTCAACCTTTCAAACATCTCAGCAAAGCAGAGCTCATGTTGAGTAAACCAGTCAAAGTCTACACGCTTGCATGCAGCAATGTTGCGCTTAGTCATGTTTCTATTCGGCATAGTATCATCAGCAAGAATCCGATTTAATTCAGCCAGAGAAACATACTGATCAACCGCAGGAATAAAAACAGAGGAATCTGCATTTCTCACTTTCTTGTGAATAGGAGAGCCAGAATGCATACCATTTGAAATAACTTAAAGTTATTATAGCAAGCATACGCTAGGAGTAAGCGTATTGCTTCTAGACGCGCCACTGGGGCGAACGTTTCATCATAATCGATGCCTTCTTCTTGTGAGTAACCTTTTGCTACAAGTCTAGCTTTGTTTCTTACAACATTTCCAGACTCGTCAAGTTTATTTCGATAAACCCATTTTGTTCCAATAATGGAACGATCATTGGGTCTAGGTACTAAACTCCAAACTTTGTTTCTCTCAAATTGGTTCAATTCCTCTTGCATAGCAAGAATCCAATTAGGATCATCAAGCGCATCATCAATGCCTTGAGGTTCATCTTGAGAGATAAAAGCAGAGTGTTCACAGTACAAACTTGCTGTATTGCGGGTTCGTACTCCTGTGTGCAAAGAACCTATTACTTGATCAATAGGATGTCTTTTCTTATATAATGAAGGAATACGATTCTCAATTTGAGAATCTTGGAAATCACCAGAAGCATTTTCAGTGTGTGCAGCAGGCACTTGCTGTACATTTGCTACAGTGTTTCCGTTCGGATTATTGTCAGCAATCATTTGCTGGGAGGTTTCATTTAATGCTGTTGTTGAGGATTGTACTGCTGCTTCCACAGCAACTTCCTCCTGTGTCGGAGAATCATCAATTTTAACATTGATAGACTCTTCAACGGTCAGAGTTCTTTTATTAAAAACTCTATATGCTTTGCTTGTTAGGGAGTATCCTAAGAATATGCCCTCATCAGATCGAGCATCAAACTTTCCAACACCATCTTTGATGGGTCTCAAGATATAGCACTTACTTCCAAATGGATGAAAGTATGAAATATTAGGCTTTCTGCCTTTATATAACTCATAAGGAGTTTTACCTAATGAGTGTCTCAAATGAATACGATTTGAGATGTAGCATGCTGTGCTTACAGCTTCAGCCCAAAGATTTTTAGCAACCTCACTTTCCAGCAACATGGTTCTCGCCATGTCTTGTAAGGTTCGATTCTTTCGCTCTACAACTCCATTTTGCTGTGGAGTATATGGAGCAGAGAAATTATGGTTTATACCATATTCTTCACAAAAAGAAGTAAAGTCATGGTTTTCAAATTCGGTACCATGATCCGTTCTTATGCTTCTTAGAGAAACACCTTTCTCATTTTGAAGTTGTTTGACTAAAGTTTCAAAGATTGCAAACGCATCACTCTTGTGAGCTAAGAATTTAACCCAAGTGAATCTGGAAAAGTCATCTACCACAACTAATCCATAACGTTTACCTCCAAGACTTTGAGTCCTTGTTGGACCAAATAAGTCCATATGAAGTAAATCAAGCGGAGCTTTGCTTGAAATCATATTTTTACTTTTAAAGGATACCTTTGTTTGTTTGCCAATAGAGCAAGCTTTGCAAACTTGATCATTGTCAAACTTGATTTTAGGCAATCCCTTAATGATGTCCTTTTTGACAAGTTTGGACAGCAAGTCGTAGTTAGCATGTCCCAACTTTCTATGCCACAGAGTAGCTTCGTCCTTAACGGACAAGAGACAATTTTCTCCAGCGGAGATGTTCTTAAAGGACAGGATATAGATGTTTTTCTTGCGTTCACCAACGAAGCAAGTGACACCATCCCGTGAAACGTTACATGTTTTCTCATTGAAAGAAACATTGTAACCTTTATCGCACAATTGGCTGATACTAATCAAATTGTGTTGGAGGCCTTTAACATAAAGAACTCCTTCAATGGTTAGGGAGTTAGAACAGCAAATGGTTCCTGTTCCTTTAACCATCCCTTTTCCATTATCACCAAAAGTGACAGCACCACCATCCTGGAAAACCAGTGTGGAGAATAAGGAGACATCTCCTGACATATGCCTCGAACAGCCACTATCTAAGTACCATACATGGTCCTTAGTGATGGACTTGAAGCATCCCTGAAATAGAGAGGAAGTTAAGTAAGTCGTTGCTTCCATTTAACAATAGAACCATCAACTTTAGAAGTAATGCCAAGCATGTCATTTCGCCGCACATGGCAATTTTTAATAAAATGATCCGGCTTTCTACAATAGTAACAAAGCCTAGGTAACCTTTGAATAATAAAATGAGACTCGCCATTCCTAACATGAGGGGGAACATATTTCCCATGTCGTGAATGTTTCTCATTTTCAGAATCATGCTTCTCATGCATACATAATTCTGTTTTGTTGTTTACAGCATCTAGTTGCTGCTGCAGCTCCTCAATTATTAATTTGGATTGAGAAAGTTTCTTTGTCGCTTTCTTAGCCTTTGCTGATAACTCTTCCTTTAGAGAATCGTTCTCAGCACTCAAGAATTTATTCTCCTTCTTAAGAGCCTTATTGTTTGCGGATAAAGACTCAATTTTATCATAAAGTTCGGAGAAAAGATTCTCAATATCTTCAGCAGACAGATCAGAAGGTGAGAAAGCATTTACCTTCTCAGTATCAGCATCAGTTTGCGCCATATAGCAGATGTTTGCTGTTTCGTCATCCTGATCTGATTCTTCGTCACTATCACTCCAAGATGCCATCATGGCATTTTTCTTATATTTTGAAGGCTTGCCCTTCTCATTCAAAAGTGGGCAATCTGGTCGCATATGACCAGGTTTGTTGCACTCATAGCATACACCACTTTTACTTTGGTGTGGTTTAGTATTCTTCTTTTTAATATCTCGCTTTCCCTTAAAGCGATTTTTGCGAAGATACCTTTTGAATTTCTTTGCCATCAAGGAAACTTCATCCTCTGAATCAGATGAAGATTCATCCTCGGATTCATCGGACATTTCGGTACTTCCCTTGAATGCAACAACATTGATCTTCTTATCAGCAGCAACCTTGTTCTCATTTTCGTAAGCAACGAGAGAACCAAGCAACTGTTGAAGACTTAAGTTTGTCAAATCTTTAGCTTCTTCAATTGCCGTCTTCTTGGCTTCCCAAGTTTTAGGCAATGAGCGAAGTATCTTTCTGACCAACTCAGAATTAGAAATTGTTTTGCCAAGTGATTCCATGGCATTAGTAATTTCGGTGAGTCTATCAAACATTTGATTTATTGACTCATCCTTTTTCATCTTGAATGCTTCGTATTGAGTTACTAAAGCATTTATTTTGGATTCCTTGACTTGTTCTGTTCCTTCATAGATCAAAGCAAGTCTATCCCACATTTCTTTCGCTGTCTTGCAAGTGGAGACGCGATTGAACTCATTTCCAGCAAGAGCACACACTAAGTAGTGCTTTGCTTTAGTGTTCAGCGAGATAATTCTCTTTCTTTCAAATTCATGTCGAGAGTCGCTGGGATTTGTTGGAGGAATTACAAGATCTCCTTCCATTATAATCTGCCAGCAATCGGCTTCTTTTGCTCCAATGAACAACTCCATTCTCATCTTCCAATATGAGAAATGTTGTCCAGCAAAGAGCGGTGGACGTTCGGTCGAATGACCATCAGTCAAGAGCATCGACATCCTGTTGAGTACTCAGTAACACCTTACTGTGTTTTAATGTAAGACTTTCAGCAACAAGCTGTTTTGGTTCAGCAACAAGCTGTTTTAGTTCAGCAACAGAGTTCTGTACTAGCAATCACACAGAAAGCTTTCCAGCAAACCTGCTCTGATACCAATTGTTGGATCGTTTATGTACACTAAGAGGGGGGTGAATTAGTGTTTATCACTTTTTCGCCCTTTCTCGGTGTAAGCGGAAGCGTACTGTATCACAGCAGAGCGTTTCTCAGAATGAGAAATACCTTACTGTAACTGTTACGATTTTGTCGAGTAGGTTTTCGTACGAGTGTTGCGCGATCGTAATGGACACAGTGATTTATAGTGGTTCGGCCTTAATTGACCTACGTCCACTTTCCACCAACAAGGTGATTCCACTATATAAAATAATGGGTGCAAAGAGCCCTTGCACTAGGCGTATGTTCCTCTCACAAAGTGAGATTTAGAATCCCGTACAATAGATGATCACTCCTGGCAACGGTCAGCTCCTCACACAGTGGACGTCTTCTCGTTTCCAGCAGAATGATGCTTATCCTCAGCAGTTGGTAGCTCAATGGATTCCACACAGCTCGTTGTCGCTTAATATAAACCTGACTTATCAAAGAGCACAGACAACGTTATGTTAGAGTATAAATCCTCGCAGATAACTCCTTACGGTGAAGAATGTATTCTCAGAGAGCAGCTCGTTTCTGTTTCACAGCGAAGGATTGCTTCAGCACTTGTTTGCTCAGCAGAGGATTTCCACACAGATCTTGTCTCTCCTTAAGATAAGCCTGCACTTGCTTAAGAGACAACCACAAAGTTGAACCACAAAGATCACGAAGATAGAAACCACAAAGATCACAAAGAAAACCACAAAGCCACTTAGAAGGTATACGTCCTACACTCAGTTCGGACGTGCACGGTTACCACAGCCGTGACTCACTGCACTGCACACCCAGTGCCTAGGGTGGAATTTTCCGATCCGTTGGCTTCCACGCAACCTGCTTTACTAACCCTCTGTATCAGGCGTTCAAGACTTCTGCACAGCACCCCTGTGCTCGGGAGGAACTCTTTCCACTCCGGCGGCGTTCCCAACTCCTGCTCTACCCTGCAGGCACGAGACTTCTGGCGCGCACCCGCAAGTGCGTGTCTAACTGCTCAAACTCCGTAGGCTCGAGACTTCCCTGCGAAAAGACACGACAAGAACGGCTTCTTGCCGATGGGTCAGCAACCGGTTACTGAATTCAGAGCAGGTATTCACTTAGCTTCCCTCAGACGATTCGCCGGCTGCTCGTTGAACGCACCGAGGACACCCAGTCCCTCTCAGACGATTCAAGGGATCTGACCTCAGCCCCTTGACACTCTCACACGCAGCTTGCAAGAGAAAGAACCAGGAGACACTTAGCACCTTCCGCTCTCCGTCGACGCACAAAGCTCACTTAGACCACTTAGCCACACAGACCACTCAGACGCACAAAGGCAGAATTTCTGTCGTCCATGGTCTGATTATAACGAAGAAGGAGGACGGAAATCGTCTAGGCAATCAACAAGATTTATTGCCAAAACTGGCAGCGAGGACACAGCAACGGTCTGCTCAACGTTTGCTGTGCCATAAAAGGAAAGACACCAACGGTAACTTCCTTTACTTATCTCAATCAAATAGATTGTTTCCAATCTCCGACATCATATCTAATCAATATATTTAATTTGATATTTTCTCCCATTACAGCGAGACGTTGCTGCAGGGAATCAGAGATATATTTTGTTTCCAAAAATAATAATTGGAAAGATAATCTCAATATATTTTGTTGCCTAATAGTTTATAATAAGATCATTAGGCTACGTTAAACGAACCTAGACGCTCAGAATAATTATCTGAGATAGATTAAAATAAATCTTAGAATAAATCATGATTATTAAAAATATGTTTCCATATTTTCAACTTCTATACGTAATATCACAGTAACAGTGTACTGGAACGCAATAATATATAACTGCTACTAGCTGTGGTTCAGCAACGTATTGCTCAAGCTCATCACTAAGAATGAACACATAACTTGTGAAACATTATTACTGACCACCAGTAACATGTCGCTTACCACCAGTAACATGTCACTTACGTTCATCATCAAAACCAGGTCAACACTCTCTATCCTTACCCAAATCTTGCATTCAGACTTTCGTTTTTTAGGATCAGTGACCAATTAAAACAGGAGATGTAATGGTCCCAGAAGAGGACTAAGCAGAGTTGTTACTAGAGAGGTGATTCAGGAGGGCTCGATAATAACTTCGCCGAAGCTTCACATCTTCACTTTTGTTCTCAAATATATTTTTTCCCTAAGCAAGCTTTGATCCCAAAATCCTCTATGGACTTATTAGATCAGGGTCAACGTGTAATACAGCGTAGACTATGCTTTTCATCGAATCGGTATGCATCCCGAATCACCTCACCTCCCGAAACTTGCTCGTTGCCTAGACTTCCAGGGAATGATGAGCTTATAACCATTACCTCACAGAAATCTGACGTTTTATTATGATTATTATAAACATTATCCCATTTTTGTTTCATCCCATGCATTGAACATTAATGCTTTCAAATTTTAACTGTATAGTATTTATTATTTGCTCATGATATGCTTTGCATTAAAAAAAAATTATTAGTCCCTAATTCCCGAACCTTAACGAATCTCTACAGTTTTTCTTACTTGAACTTAAACTAAGTTAGTGGCGACCGCGACACTTTTTCAAAATTCGAAGCCTTATCTTCAAGGGAGGATATTCATTTTCAATTGAACCGGAAACGGGATCCACCCGCGTCAATTAAGTTTTTCTCTAGACCATATCTTCGAAAGATCGATATATTTACTCGGAATGTAGTACCAATGAGTTGTCTTTTCTTGTTATATTTGTTTGATACTAAAGTAAGGGAAATAGTTCATTCACATTAAATAACGAGACATGTGATATTTATATATCAAGCTTTCAAATGACATAACTTATGGGGCAAATGGAACTAGGATAGTTAATTATAATAACTTTCAAATTTTTGTCACGTTTTTTAAAATTTTATCATTCAATCACTTTTTTTTCTAATAAAATTCCAAATAGCTGATGATGAAAATGAATGCTTACGATAACTTCAAAAAAATTTCTTAAGCGAATCCATTTTTACCAACAATCATTCATACGTTCATTCAATCAGTCATATTATTCATCAATGTCCACTCCTAACCGATATCCCAACTCTCGAAGACTGAGGTCGGACCCCTTTACTGAGGAGATGGGATCGCAATGTCCAACTCCCACGGCCAGGGTCAGGGCGGCCGCTGGGGCAGTTCCCGTGAGGCATTTCACCACGTCGGAGAGGGATCCGCTGGACATTCTCCATGACCGAAGACTGTGGTCGGACACCGTTACTGAGGATATGGGATCGCAATGCCCACAACCACTTTTCATAATATTATTATTTTTTTGTTTTAATTATCGAGGAGGAAATTTAAAGCGGTTGGCGCTTTTGATGGGATCCAGACAGATAACAATATATTTGTAGAATATATTAGACACCAGAATGGGTTCCCATTGTGGGCTATCAGATGTCCTTTCAATTGGCAGTGTTCACGTGGCCGAAAGTCTCTCTGTGTCGGATCACTCGCCCGTGATCAGAGGTCGTCTTTTGGCGTGGTCGGCGGTCACACCCTCCCCCCACTTCATTTTCTTATTTTCTGGCATTTTTAAATTTAAACGGGGAAGGTTGGGGGAGTTAAAGAAACAGAGCTTACTGATTCCTTTCTTTTTCCTTTTTTTTAATATTAAAATGAAGAGGAAAAGGAAAAGGAAAGGTCCCCCTGTTGTGGTCACGTAGAAAAGCATGATGTATTCCCCCTCCCCTCAATTTATGGTATTAATGAATATATATATACATCATCATCATCGTTATCTCCTCTCGCGTGCTTCTCCCTCCAACCCTCCCTCTCCATTTGAACGCCCACTTTATCTAGATTCCATCCCACCCCCTTTATCCCGTCCCATTTTCCCATCCATCATCATCACCGTCGTCGTCGTTGTCGTCATCATCATAAACCGCTCTCTCTCTCTCTCTTACTCCTTTCTCCCTCCATTGGATGGAGGGGACATCGGAAGCAGGGACCACCCGCGGCACTTTGAACACCCCCGACGGATCTGCTTACGATGTGTTCGTTAGCTTCAGGGGACCTGACACCCGGTACAACTTCACCGACGTCCTTTATGCGTTCATGAAGGAAAAGGGGATACGCGTGTTCAGGGACACGGAGGAGGTCCGTCACGGTGAAGAGATCGGGGACGAGCTCCGTCGAGCTGTCCCGGACTCTAGGATCTACGTTGTTGTCTTCTCCAAACGCTACGCATCGAGCGCGTGGTGCCTCCGAGAACTCGCTATGATGGTGGACTGCCGCAGGGGCCCAGCCTCTAGGAAAGTCATCTTGCCCATCTTCTACAGAGTAAGCCCCAGCGACGTGAAGCTGCAAACCGATCGGTACCGGAAAGCCCTCGAGAAGCACAAAGAAAAATACAAGGAAGAGGATGTGAAAATGTGGGAGGAAGCTCTGAAGAACGTCGGAGGTATCCGTGGTCTGGAATACAAAAGAGCTAAGGGGTATATAACTCATAATCTTTAATCTTTCTCTTTCTTATATAATTATTTACGTCATTTCGGATATTTGAACGGGTGTTGTTTCCTGTGACCTTTTCCATGTTGTGAGTCGGCAGTTTTTCGAACAACTTGATCTCCATTTGATTTTGGGCAGGATGGGCGAGTTTGTTGGTGTTGTGGTTGCGGATATTCTAAAAAAGCTGAACATCAAAGTTAGGAGTTTGCCGGATCATCTCGTAGGGATGGATGATCGCGTGGAGAATGTAATGGGCATGTTGAATTTGAGTTCTCACGTTGAACGACATGTTGTGATGGTGCACGGCATGGGGGGCCTAGGGAAGACAACACTGGCAAATGTCATCTTCAACAGAATCTATTCCCGATTCGATGGATGCTGCTTCCTTACCGATGTGCGAGAATCCTTGTCAACTGGTGTGAGGGTGTTGAAAGGTTGCAAAAGAGGATATTGAGGGATATCTTCGGCAAATCGGATGGAGAAATTGGTGACTCTGGCAATGGAATGAATGAGATTCAAAGAAGGCTCCGCAACAGAAGGGTCCTTATCATTTTTGACGATGTCAGCGAGAGTAGTCAGATCCAAAAGTTGGTTGGAAATTTCGATTTCTTCGGGCGGGGAACAATAATTATCGTCGCGACGAGGGATAGGAGCGTTTGCGAGGGCCTTATGAGACCTAGTGATACTGCTTATGAAGTGGAGGGAATAAGTGATGATCATGCTCTGCAACTCTTCAGTTGGCACGCATTTCGTAGAGAGGGGCCTCCAAATGACTTTGTTGATTTATCGAGGCGGGTTATTCCTGACCGGAAATCTTCCCTTAGCTTTGGAGGTGATCGGAGGGCACTTATTCCGAAAGAAAAAGAATAAATGGGAACTTACATTGAAAAAACTTGAGCGAGTACCTCACAAAGACTTCTTGAATAAGCTGCGGATCAGTTACAATGACTTAGAGGAGAGTGAGAAGCAGATTTTTCTGGACATTGTATGTTTTGACCAGAAAGTGATGACAAGGGAGTATGCGAGTTACATGTGGGAAGCCTGTGGTTTTTTTCCTAAAAGTGGATTGGATGTTCTCCAGAACAGATCTTTGATTAAGGTACTGAATGTCGACGATGACGATGACGATATTTGGAGAGACGATATGAAGAGATCCTATTTTTTTATATTTAAAGATAAGTATTGGATGCATGACTTAATTAGGGAGATGGGAAGGGAGATTGTTAGTTTAGAGAAACCCGGCAAGCGCAGCAGGCTGTGGGATCGTGAATTGGCACTTAATGTCATACGCCAAAAGCAGGTGAGATGATGATTATAATAATAATAATGTTTTCCTAATTTATTGGATTGGACTCGATCTCTCTCTTTTGGCTTCCTCATTTCCTTTATGTTATGTTACCAGGGCACCGATCAAGTTTTAGCCATCAACCTGCGAGGTTGTAAGGAACATTTAACCGGAAAGGAATTCAATGGCATGTCCAATCTCAGGTTTCTCAACCTAGGAGGAGATGGAGCAAAATTATGTGGGAAGTTTAGGAATTTCCAGACGAATCTATTGTTGCTACTTTGGCATGTGATGGCGTATCCCAGACCTAATCCCTCTCTCTTCAAGATGGACAGCCTCCTCATTCTCCAGATTTCGGGGCATGGAGTTACGGACTATTCAATGGAAGACGTGAAATTAATTTCATTTCCCTTGTATCCATATCTCATGAAGTAGAAAATCAACATTAACTAATCATGGGATGGTTTTTTTTTGTTTTAATAGAGAATGGGTAATTTGAGAGTACTTGATATCTCGTGTTTGAAGATTACAAGACTGCCCGGCCTCTCTCGTTTCCCAAAGCTGGAGATAATTGATCTCTTCCTTTGCGAGAAATTGAAAGAAATCCACAGTTCTATCGGTGTGGTAAGGTGTCTTAAACGCCTGATGATAACCATGTGTAAGAGCTTGACAAGGTTACCAGAAGAGCTTGGATCTGCAAAAGCTTTACAAGAGCTCATTTTGATGGGGTGTGAAGGAATTTCGGAGTTGCCAGAGTCTATTGGGGGGCTAGGGGACCTTAGAATACTCCGTGGGCTTGGTTATAAGATAAGGAAGCTACCTTCCTGGATCGGCAATCGACTGAGCCTTGAGGAATCAACTGTCATGCAATGTGGTGATTTCGTGGGTGAAATCGCAGATCTGTCAAACTTGAGAAGATTGAAAAGGGTGGAGTTTCAATCATGCAACTCTCTGATAAGCGTGCCCTGTATGGCGGGAGACTGCCACTTGAAGATTGATAACTGCAGGGAATTGGAGTCATTTGAAGGCCCGTATCAACAATATCACAACAAACAAAACAGGGGGAGAACTGGAAGTTGAATGATGTACTCTGCCTCGATTGGATGATTAACGTTGTATCTAATTGTTGTGTCTCTCAGCTCAATAATTCATTAAAAAGACCAAAGACAAATATTATTATGAAGTGATTAAAATGATTTGATACACATTAAACTTAATCAATCAATTAATAAAAATACTTACATGAAAAATTATACATCCCCCTAGAAACCCAGAACAATACTTCCCCTACGATTTTAAACATTCATAAGATTGAATTATCAGAAAATATTAAAAGAGTTAGAATAATTTTTTTATCATATTTGTTCATATTCGGGTGCTAATTCATATTGCAAATTAAGAACAATAATTAAAGATAAAGATAATTTTTTAGACTAACCAATTCCACGATTCTTTTGAAAATTTTTCCCCTGAACCCTCCCTCTCATCCCACAAATTGATATTGAATTTGAACTAAGATTGTGATTTTGATGATAATCCCAAAACATGATTGGCACTGTAATTTCTGGAATTGGCAAATACCATCTTGGGATACTTTTATCTTTTCATTTTGGAAGAATCTTATTGTCCAAGAAAAATTACCAGTTAAATATAAAGGAAAACTTGTTTTGTTTTTCGGCCGAAAGAAAGAAAGAAGAGCCTCTGCAGAAACAGAATGTAGATAGAAATCTTAAAACGGAAATGAGAAAATAAGAAGGGTGAAAGTGTAATTTACTTTTAATTGAGATTGGAAAATTTTTCAATAATACTGCAAATACCCTAAATAAACCTTTTTAGATTTCTATACGTTCACCGTGACATTTTACATTATACATGTCATATTTTTTGAAGAATGCACATTATATCACCCAGCCTAGGCCCAGCAGTTGTGCACTGCAGTGCAGGTATTGGAAGAACTGGAACTTACTGCAATTTGAGTTAGGCAAAGCTAGCAAAAACCACAACTAACTCCTCGGTTTTCTAGTTAAGCTAATATATTTCAGCATAATAATAATAATTATATAAAAGAAAAAACTCAAATCCTCTGGGATAGTATCGGTCGTCTTGAGTTATTCCTTAGAAAAAACTCAAGTTTGACAGACTTGGTTGATGTGTTTGTGTGTCCCAAAAGTGTTTGTATTCTTCAACCACGTGTATGCATCTAACCAAAGCTGCTGACACAAGTAGAATGATGTCGGGTTTCATCTTCTTGGAAGCTCGACAAGGGAGTAGTTTTTTTTTTTTATTCATTAAATTATTTGGAGTCGACCAAACTGGGGCCTCCCCATGCCAAAACATTTTGAAATTAATATCCATCGGCCACCTGGGATTTTAATGGTATGCACCTTTTTTTCTCCGCGGATCGATGGAGGGCGCATCTCCTACTGTTGGGAACTCGTTTGTGCAGACAGTTGCTTACGCCTTCGCCCAGCTCGTTCTCCGTGATGTCCTCCGGACAAGGATCAAGGCTGCAAACAGTGCGGTGGAGCCTCTTGCTCAGGTTCTCTACGTTGGTTCTGTGCTTTGTCTCTGCTGTTACCTTATGACTCGATCAGGGAAGAGGACGGGATCGTCGTTGAGCTTCACAGGTAGTCCAGAGCTCGTGTACTGTTTGATCACGAGCATCGTCACATTTGTCTATTCAGCTCTTCAACTCTTTAAAGGTGTTTGTGAAATCTCCTGTGGAGCTGTCTTGATTCAAGACAGGATCTCCGACGACCTCACCTTCGTACTTGACCAGGTATAGTGAAGACAATGGCCACATTTAGGTCTCAGCGAATTGGAATGGTTCAAACTCTGAACCAGTATCATTTTTGCTACGATGTCATCATTGATGAGCGGGAGTTCCTCTTCTCCAAGCTTAAAAGCAGAACAGACATATAACCTGAGCATCATCGAATGTTTTAAGGAGTTTCCCGATACATCGGTTGGTCTTCTGAGTACCCTTCTCGCGTTGGACCCTGCCAATCGTGGAACGCTGCAACATGAATTCTTCTCCACCGAACCTTTGGCACGCGATCCCACTGCTCTGCCAATGCTCTCGAAATTGGATGAGGAATTCACGAAGCCGAAAACGCGACAGCATTCCAAAAGCAAGTGATCCAAGGCACAACGGACAGGAACTCATTGATCCTGTGGATGGATAGGCATGTTCTTGGATGTGTTGGACATCTCCTCGTCACCCTACAATACATGCGCCCCCTCGTCATGTATTGCGTGGCCCCCAATCTGGAGCTCATCCTTTGTCAGCCTTAAGGGAAAGGCGAACTTCACCAGCAGACATACGAGGCTTGTCACGATGATGTTCGCAAGGACGACGGAAATTATCCCGAGTCGCTGCAGCCCCATCTGCTTCACACCGGCGTTATACTGCCCTGAGTGAAGAGCATAGGCAAGGCCTACGTAGAGCTCCCAATCTGACGCTCAGTAGAAGAAATGCCACAGCTTTGGATGAGCAAAGAATCCAGTGAGGATGGCGCTGAGGCTGCCTGTCACTGCTTGGGTGTGGAGAATGGCTATTGTGTCGTCGACCTGCTTCGAAAGCCCAATCTTCTCATGGAGAACCATCATCGTATACCAAGGAATGCTCCCTGAGAGGAGCGATGATGATTGGGCAGAACCCTCGGGCGACCCAAAAAGCTGGTTTCTCTATATCCCCCGGGCGTCCCTGAATTTTTTTCCGAGAAGCGCTTGGTTTATATTTATCGGCTTGACTTTCTTCTCGTTTTTAAGCCTCTTTCAAGTTAATCGAGGATGCTTCCCAGTCAAAACTTCCCCGATACTGTTTTAGCCGTTGTCCATTTACTTTGAATATCCTTTCCGAATTCTCTTCTAAAACTTCAATAGCTCCATATGGAAATACTTCAACAACTCAGAAAGGCCCGACCATCGCGATTTTAGTTTCCCGGGGAACAATTTGAGCCGGGAGTTGAATATCAATACCAATTGGCCTGTCTCGAAGTGTCTGGGTATGATCTTACCATCATACCATTTCTTTGTCTTATCCTTTTACACTCTGGCACTATCATATGCCTGCAACCGAAGTTCATCGAGCTCATTCAATTGAAGTAATTGTCTTCCATCGGCCTCTTCGAGATTTATGTTCAACTTCTTTAGAGCCCAATACGCTTTATGCTCGAGTTCTACCGGAAGATGACATGCCTTGCCAAAAACCATTCTGTCTTAATTGGATTTTTGTATGCTATCCTGTATGTCCACAATGCATCGTCTAACTCCGTTGACCAATCCTTCCTCATTGGACGTACCGTTTTCTCTAAAATGCGCTTGATTTCCCGATAAGAGACTTCAACTTGCTCGCTCGTTTGTGGGTGATACGCTGTAGCTATCTTGTGCTTGATAGCATACTTCTTCAGAAGCTGATCAAAATAGTGGTTGCAGAAGTGCGTCTCTTCGTCGCTTATGATAGCCCATGGTGTGCCAAATCGGGTAAAAATCTGTTTTTTCAAAAACTGACACATGACTTTATAATCATTAGAAGGCAACGCTACTGCTTCCACCCACTTTGAAACATAATCAACAGGCATAAGGATGTACTTATTAATGAAAGATGAAATAAAGGGACCCATAAAATCAATACCCCACACATCGAAGAGCTCAACTTCAAGGATGCTTTGCAATGGCATCTCGTGTCTCCCGGTGATGTTTCCCACGCGTTGACACTGTCACAAGATGCAACAAAATTTTATGAATTCTTGAAAAGAGTCGGCCAATAGAATCCTGATTGCAAAACTTTAGCTGTTGTTCGCTCTCCTCCAAAGTGTCCGCCATAGGGTGACGAGTGGCAATGTTCGAGGATACCTTTGATTTCTTCCTCTGAGACACATCTCCTGATAACTTGATCAGCACAATGCTTAAAGAGAAACGGTTCATCCCACATGTAATAACATACATCATGTAAAAATTTCTTCTTTTGTCGAAGAGTAAAGTTGAAGGAAATATGGTCAGAAACAATATAATTCACAAAGTCGGCATACCAAAGGCACGACAAATCATTCATAGCAAACAATTGTTCATCAGGAAATGACTCATTAATTACCGCATAGTCATGAGATGAAGTCGCATTTTCTAACCTCGATAAATGATCAGCAACCTGGTTTTCTGATCCTTTTCTATCCCTAATTTCATGGTCAAACTCTTGCGAAAGAAGAACCCACCTGATAAGTCGCGGTTTTGCCTCATTCTTTGAGATCAAGTACTTGATGACAGAATGGTCAGTGAACATAATAACTTTTGTACCGACAAGATAACTCCGAAATTTATCAAATGCATAGACAATCGCAAGTAATTCTTTTTCTGTGGTAGTATAATTTACGTGAGCATCATAAAGAGTTTGACTCGCATAGTAAATGACATGGAATACCTTATTCACTCGTTGTCCTAGAAAGGCTCCAACAGCGTAATCGCTTGCATCGCACATTAGTTCAAATGGTAAATTCCAATCTGGTGCAATAACTATAGGGGCAGAAATCAACCTTTGCTTGAGCTCGTTGAAGGTATTAAGACAGTCCTCATCTAAAATAAATGACCTGTTCTTTTCTAAGAAATTGCAAAGTGGCTTGGAAATTTTGGAAAAATCTTTGATAAATCTTATGTAAAATCCTACATGTCCAAGAACTTCGGATTACTTTGACTGATGTTGGTGGCGGCAACTTTTCCATCATTTCTATCGTTGCTCGATCTACTTCAATCCCCTTATTTGATATCCTGTGTCAAAGAACAATACCCTCTCGAGCCATAAAATGACATTTTTCCCAATTTAAAATAAGGTTTGTTTCTTCACAACGTTTCAGCACACGAGCTAAATTTGTCAAGCAATCATCAAATGACATTCCAAAGATGGAAAAATCATCCATAAAAACTTCAAGGCATTGCTCAATCATATCAGTGAAAATAGACATCATGCATCTCTAAAACGTAGCTGGGGCATTACATAAACCAAAAGGCATTCGACGAAAAGTAAACGTACCATATGGGCATGTAAAAGTAGTCTTTTCTTGATCTTTTGCTGCTATGGCAATTTGGTTATATCAAGAATAACCAAATTGTCTGCTATGTCAGACGATATAACATTTGATCTATTAACGGAAGTGAGAAGTGATCATTTCTTGTGGCTTTATTCAACTTCCTATAATCCATGCAAACTTGCCAACCAATCACCGTTCGCGTGAAAATGAGCTCATTCTTTTCGTTACAATGGTCATCCCACCTTTCTCAGGTACACACTGCACAGGACTCACCCAAGAACTGTCAGAAATATGTTATATTATACCTGCATCAAGCCATTTGATGATTTCCTTCTTGACTACTTCCTTCATGTTCGGGTTGAGTCGTCGTTGATTCTCCACCGAAACCTTATGGTTTTCTTCCAACAGAATCTTGTGCATGCAAATTGACGGATTGATACATCGAATATCAGCAATTGTCCACCATAATGCGCGTTTATATTCCCTCAAGACCCGGAGTAATTTTTCTTCCTGTGTCACTATTAATGCCGGTGAAATAATAATAGGGAGAGTTTCATTACTTCCATGATATGCATACCTCAAGTGTTCAGGTAATGGTTTTAGCTCTAATTGGGGTGGTTCTTCAATCGATGGTTTCATCGGATAGTGTGGCCTCTCCAAAGCTTCAAAATGTGCTTCCCTTAACATGTGTGGTATTGCATATATTGATTTTGTCACTTCTTGTACTTCTTCATTGTCAGATGACATTGAATTCTTTTCAATTTTAAGTGGATCATCATAGGGCATCTCGGTAGCGTACCTATTCAAAACATCAATAAGAAAGCATTCATCAGGTTCACACGGGCAGTTCATCGATTTTAAAACATTAAAGGTTACTTCCTGATCATTAACTCAAATGGTCAATTCACCTTTTTGAACATCAATGAGTGCTCTACCTGTTGCCAAAAAAGGCCTACCTAAAATGATGGGGATATTCTTATCTTCCTCAAAATCTAGAACTACGAAATCCGCTAGAAAGATAAACTTATCCACCTTAACAAGCACATATTCAACAATACCCCTGGGATATGTTATTGATCTATCAGCTAAGTGCAACATCACAGACGTAGGTTTCACTTCCCCCAAACCTAACTCATGGTCTACAGATAAAGGCACAAGATTGATACTCGCACCAAGATCACACAAAGCCTTACCATGAAATTGTGAGCCGATAGTATAAGGGATAGTGAAATTACCTGGATCTTTTAGTTTAGGAGGAAGTTTTCATTGCAAAATGGGACTGCATTCTTCCGTTAGTGCAACGATTTCAAACTCACCTAACCTTCATTTCTTTGATAGAATGTCCTTCATGAAATTGGCATAGCTCGGCATCTGCTCAAGAGCTTCTGCAAAAGGAATGCTAATATGGAGTTTCTTAAACATGTCGAGAAACTTACGGAATTGGGCTTCATCATGCTTCTTAGCTCTTTGAGGGAATGGAAGCGGTCATCGTTCTAGCTTCCCCATGTTGGGTATTATCCAAGTGGGACGATGTGGTTGTTCAGTTGGGGAAAGGACACATACTTCAGATGACAGGGTCGCATCCTTCTGTGCTGCTTCTTCCACAGAATGTTCAGAGACGCATCTTTTAGATCCGGAGGATACATCCTTCTCGGTTATGTGAAAATTCACAAATCCTTTATTCAACCTGGATGTGTCCGCCTCCTCATTGATTGGTTTTCGTGGAAGATCACTAATCACACTTGACTTTTTATTGTCACTCGACCGAATCTTTGGCGGTACCTCTTCAAGTGCCCGGCCGTTTCTCAAAGTTACTGCTTTAATATATTCTCGTGGATTAACTTCAGTATCACTTGGCAACCCTCCTTGTTGACGCGAATTCAAGGCTTGAGCGAGCTGACTGACTTGATTCTCCAAGTTCCTGATTGATGCTGTTTGATTCTTTATTATGGCATCTTGATTCGCCATGTACTTCATCATCAAATCCTTAAAATTCATCTTCTTTTCTGGTTATGGGGCTTTAGGTTGTTGAAATCCTAGAGGATGTATTGCTCGATGATCCACTGTTTGTTGCCCTTTCCAAGAAAACTTAGGATGGTTCCTCCATCCCGGATTATACGTGTTGGAATAAGGATTGTTCATTTGATTTCCAATAAAATTAGCCTCTTCCATGCTTGCAGAACATTGATTTGTTATATGTCCACCACCACAGATATCACATCCTCTAGTTGTACTTTGGATGGACTGTACATTCATCGACTCGAACTTCTTAGCCAACGCCAATATCCGTGCTTGAATAAATGTGAGTGCATCGAGTTCATGAACACCCGTAGTCTTTTTACCATTTATCCGGTCAAATGATTGACTTGGTACACAAGTCCTCCTCATAGTCTCCAGAAGCTCTCTACCTTCCACATATGATTTTCGTAGGAATGATCCGTTCGACGCTACGTTGAGGTCCTTGCGCGATGATTCCGTCAACCCATTGTAAAAAGCTTCCAGTTGTCGCCATCCCGGTAAATCATGATATGGGCACTGGATTAATAAATTTTTGAAGCGCTCCCAAGCGTCCACGAAAGTTTCTGTCTCATGTTGCTTGAATGTGCTGATTTTATTCCTCATCTGGGATATCTTGGATGGCGGGAAATATTGGTATAAGAATGCTTCTTCCATCTGTTCCTAAGTACTAATTGATCTAGCCGGTAGCGAGTTCAGCCAACTCTATGTTCTCTCCTTCAAGGAGAAGGGAAATAACTTCAATCGAACTACATCATGTGGCACTCCGTTTTGCCTGAAACAGTCGCATATGCATAAGAACTTACTCAAATGTTCATGTGGATCCTCGATCGGTGCTCCTCGAAACATCACTGAATTCTGAATCATCTGAATCACCGATGTCTTTATCTCATATTCTCGAGCTTGAATCGCAGGTGCAACGATGCAAAACCGGTAAATGTGAGGTTTTGCTGAAGTGAATTCCACCATCGGCCTGTTATCAATGTCCCGTTATCTCTCGTTTTGTTGAGTTGGAATTAGGTTTCCGTCCATGTTGCTTTGTTGTGCACTAGCTTTCTCAAGAACCAGTCTAGGGAAAGTCGTTTCGATTTCAGGATCAAAAGGGAGAGTTTCTGTGTTTCTAGTTCGTCGCATACACCTAAATACAATAGAAAAGAGTAAAGAAAATTAAACAACTTGAACGCTAAATAGATAAACGTGATGACAGTAGAAAAGAAAATTTCTGAAAATTGATTCCCCGGCAGCGGCGCCAAAATTTGATCACGCTTGTCGAAGGCGGAAAATTAAATACTCTAACAAACCTAACTAACTTGTAGATAGGGTAAGTAGAGGTCGTTCCCATAGAGAATCAACAGAGAAAAATTCTTAAATGGTCGTACATTTAACGATATCGAGGTCAAGTTAAACAAGATGAATGAGAGTAAAACAGAAAAAATAAAATGCAAATAAACGACAATTCAATCAGATATTAAAAGCCAAGGACTATCAATTTCCCCTAACGAATTATCTAACTCGTTCCTTCCTTTCTCTAGTTATCTAATTCTCAAGTTACTAACCTAAGGTTCGATAATCTCCTTACGCCTCTCCGAGTGCTCTAAGGACGTATTCCCTGTATCGAGCTAATCACTCTATTTCTAGGCAATTAACTAGTGGGAACCCATTATATAACAACCCTAAATGGCTACCTAAGGCGATTCGGTATATTCCTATCCTTCTCGCGAATTAGATCCGTTTTCCAACGTGACGCTAACTTAGGCTTTTTAATCCAAGGCTTAACCTAAACAACTTTTCCAAGCCCGAATAGGTCTCCATATCAAATTAATTGGTGGCAAGTCAATTAATCACATTAAGATCAAGATTTGAATAAGTAACCACACGAATTCGAATAACACGGAGAAAAGGATTCACTCGTTAAATAAAGTCGTTAATTTCCATTGAAGTCCTAGAAAACGGAATTAGTTCATAGCGTAAAAGAAATTCATCCCAAGTTCAAGAGAAAACGATAGCGATCAAAGGGAAAGAATAGAGAAACGCCCTCCTGATCTTCCGATCCGAGAAGTAGTAGCCTCATACCGATCTCCGCTTCAATTCTAGTCGTCACCTCTTTCTCCGTTCTTCAGTTTAATCACTCCTCCCTCTTCCCCAGAATAAAACTCCCTCAGGTTCCTCTAAAAACTGAATATATTGTTCCCCTCTAAAAAGATTTCCTAAGATTCTCCAAATCTAAATAATGCAGCCTTAGGAAGTCTTGAAGTACTCCTTGAGCGATTTGGAAATAGGTTCGTCGGGTGGTCACTTGAATCCACAGAACTCCCAAGGACGCGTCCGTGAGAACAGAGGGACGCGTCCCTCTGTTCTCTTTCCAATTTCCGCTCATATCCACTTTACTTCGTCCCAACTTCAAGATCTCCTTCATTTTCCTACATTAAAACATGACAAACCAAGAGGCATCAACAAAATAAACGATTCAAATTAAAATAGATTCAAAAACTATGAAAATAACAAAGATCGGCTTACAATAAAACTAAACTAAAAAGCACTCAAATCCAACCCAATTCCTAGCAATACTCGTACGACCAACACATAAAGCATCATTAGTGATACGAAATAACCCTACTTTCATAGAGTTATCACATTTTTGCACATAAAGTGAAAAAGTGGATTGAACATCACTTTGATGGAAGAAGTTTCCACTTAAACATATTTGAGTAAAGTTAAAAACACTTTCATTTCCACAAATTTCCAATTAACTCGCTAATGTTTGTTAATGCAGTTATCAATAACATTCATATGTTTAAGGTCATTGTTTGAGCCAAATTTTGCGGTCCAAATATAAGACTCGAAATGGTGTAACATATTCATAATATAGAATAAAATATTAAATAAAAATGATTTGACCTAACTTAAAATATAAGCCCATAAACATACGAGCGAAAATATCATGCTACTTTATGACATAAAGGCAAGTAATTGTACCCGATCAATATAACATATTACCTTCGACTAGATGACATCATTTCGATGTAGGCACGTCATTTTATTTAAGATTTTTCATATATGATATGTGCAATGTCATGTGATTTAAATATGACCCGCATCATGATATTTAGAAAATTTAATAAAAATATGAAAAATTTTGAATGAAGATGATGGGCGTACCTTAATTTTTTTTCTCCTAATGAAGGTTCAACTCACTAGAAAAAGGTGAAGCCGTTGCCATTATTGATTCATTCATGCATCAGCATAGCTTTTTACCATACATCTATTACTCAAACAAACGTGAAATTTAACGATTTTTTCCATGCTTATTTAGTCCAAAATCATTCCATGATTTTCGAATATTATCATCACTCATCACGAATGGAAACATTGTTTTTCTTTTCACCAACCTTAATGCTTTTCAGTTTAAAAAGAAGAAAACATGGTCTGAAAGAATTCTATGGTGGGGGGGCCAAACATTTCGGTAATCAGTGTTTATTAGTGTACTCGATTTAGTAAAAGATGTTGTATAATATAAGCTTTTGCCATCATTTTCATCGTGCTACGAGTGGAACAATCTCAATGACGACCCAAGTCATTCAAATGATTCCACATATACCATACACATTGAATACGTCTATATGTATACGTGTCTATTCGAAAGCAAACATTATTTGTAGTGGATCCACCTTTTAGGGTAGTTCCGGGACCATTGCCTGGGCGTAGAAAAGGACATCCACCTCGTAACAGCATGCCGCGATACCATAAATAAGGAGCTGCATGGTATATTACAAATTTAAGACACTGGTCCCGGTTACAAGGTTACCCGCCCAAGCGTTTCCGGGTAACGATAGTGACTAGTCAGTCCAATTCGAATTGCATCAATAGCTCATGTTTGTCGAACGCTCGAACCTGAGAGTTATATGGGTTATCCAAATTCCACCTCCCCCAACACTTGTACACGAAGACAAGACCATGTTGTTTATCTGTCACATGTGGTCTGAAGGCATATCTGTCATATTTTTTATCGTATAGATACGATAGATCGTGTTGATAGTCTATGTGCAAGATTTATACTTCGATCACCTCCGACAAGCTCTCCGCGCAGGCAAATAATCAACAAAACTTGGGGATATCGTTGTCACATTCAAAAAATCACTTATGTGCTGAGTGTGAGTGGAGCAGGAATAGGCACCAATTTCAATTTAGGACAGGCTCGTATACCACCAGAAACATTTTACAGTGTCAAATTCCCAACCAGGGGAAGTGCAGACCTTGCTGGAAGATCCTCAGCCACGGACTTTCCTAACCGTGGGCTGTCCTCTACGAGCGGATATCACGCAGATGAAGCTTCTCGACCAAACCGAAATCCATGTGTGGACGTCCCATAAGACATCATCAGGTTGTCATAATTGCAACAACATCGACACATCCTATTGTTTCCTCCAAAAGCCACTGCAACTTTTGGCCAGTAGGCTTTTGAAACAATGAAGGAGGAAATGTCGGATGTTGTCTGATCCAAAGTCTGAAGCAGCAAGCTACCAATTCTTGAGGCAATCTTAAGACGCACCACCAGGCCTAGATGACACTCGCTGAACTGCAGTAAGAAATACTAGTATTCTGCGTTAATTACAGAACTGAATATTAACATGTTCCGCTGCAAATAAGGCACTGCGTTTAGAGGTATACCAATTGGAAAGAAGAGAAAACTCACTTTCTCGCCACCAAAACCAGGGTCAAGAACACTGTAAACTTCACATGCTGTGAGTATAAACGAAGAAAGAGCAAAACCGAACTCTCTTCCAATGACCAGATTGCCATCCACTGTCTTGATTCACTACAAAAATTTAGAAAAGACCTATAACAAAAAATCCCGAATGGACAACTTTAGACTTTCAGATTCTCTCGAGGAGATTTCCCTATGGAATCTGGAGGGACTTATGTCAACTACAGAATTAGCTCCAGTAGGTAGTCTCTCACTCGATCTCTGCGGGAATTGAATACACACGACTCTGTCGGACACCCTGCAACACCTGTCCGCCCTCTCCAAGCTTACTCCCCGGGATTGCCCGGCATTTAGAGATGGACATAATCCCTGCACTCCCCTGCAAATTGTCTAAAGCTCTTTAACTTGAATTAACTCTAAACTTCCAGAGAAGAATGGGACTAATAACAGAAGAGGTAGAGAGAATCAACTTTAACCATCACATAATCTACTGACTCCTCGACCAAACAATCTGAAGGAACATCTTCTACTCCGTAAGTGAAAGAGAATTCGATAGTGGGCCGGTGTGGGTAGGGGCAAGGCTAATGAACTGTGCACTAGTCCATCCGTGCTTCGTGGCACTGTTTCGAGTTTACGAAACTTTTTCTAGAAGGTGGGCTTCATAATGGATTTCGTATATTTGTACAAGAAAATTTCATAAATTTCACTATTTCTTACTTACACAACTTTTATTGTTTTGGGCTCGTACAATTGTTTGAAACCCATTGACCCTTGTTTCGTAAAAGTTCATACATTTTATATGAAAAAACACGAATAGACCCGTGCACGAGTCGTTAGCCTCGTCCGTGTGGGTATGTGTTGAAGAATTCTAGAGTGAGCCCATTTGTGGCTCCCTTTTTCACGAAAAATTATCTGTTAAAGTTTGCCTTATAGTTTGTGATGAAGAGTCGCGTCTCCTAAGTATTTCGACTATTTAGTTATTTCTATTTACCAAAAGGTCATAGCTCTTCATTTCAATAATTGTCTGAAATTATAGTTAATTTATATATACACATGAACATATGTACCCTCTTCCACCATCAATAGCTAAACTGCGAATTCATATAGAAAAACAATAAAACCCCCTACCTATTTGCCTGTCCAAAATGTTTTTGTGTAAAAAAAATTCTAATTTCTGAATTTATTGGGATATCGATATCGAAACAAACAATGAAGAAATAGATAGTTTTATAAACATATATTTTATCAAATTTTTATTATTTTTTACCTATGTGAACTACCTGGATTATCACTTTATAAAAATGTTATACTTGAAAGGACCTAAAATAAAATTCTTTAAAGATAAATTTATTATTAGAAATTGAGATTATTAGTACTATTACTCGAAAAACATTTATTAGTATTTGATAATGTTTTCATGCCAACAGATAAAAAACTTTCTAATGGAATCAATTATTGGGGTGGAATAAATGAGCCAAGAAGACTTTGGGGACAGTTTACACTGGCCCATGACGTCTAAAATAAGTGTGAAAAAGAACCGATTTAGCTCGTGAGCGGTCCGAACTCAACTTTAATTGAGCTCGAGCCGAATTCGAGTCGTGTCGAAATATTTACAACTCGATGATTCGCGAGCCATTTGCAAGCTTAATATTATATAAATGTTAAAAAAAATAATAAAATTAATAAAATCAAACTTACATTCGAATCAAATTCGAACACTTTATAATTACATTGAACAGAATTTGAGCTCTAATTATTCGAAATCGATGGAGTTCGAGGCAAGTTCGAGCCAGAACCGGCTAATTGAGCCGAGTTCGACCCTAAGAGTATTCGGTTAATCGACTCGTTTTCACGCAAGTCTAAAAGAAAAGAAAAAGAAAGAGTTGAATGGCGAACTTTTACCCGAGGAAAGAAGGAAAATGAAGTAATCAAATCACTAAGGATAGAGAGAGAGAGAGAGAGAGAGAGGAGAGAGAATGGATGTGCTTTCTCCCGTCCTGCAACTCATCGGCTCTCTATTCCTTGACGAGTACTCTCTGATCCACGGCATCTCCGACAAGCTCAAGGCCTGGGCTGAGAAGCTCCCCGCGATCCAAGCGGTGTTGGAATCTGCCGAGGAGAGGCAGATGTATGATGACGACCCTGCAACCGTCCTTTGGCTAGCTGACCTCAGGGACCTTGCCTACGACATGGAGGACCTCCTCGACGAGTTCTCCGTCGATGCCAAGCGCGACGCGTGCAAGGCGAAAGCCCTGTCCCAGTCGTCGAAACTTCCTCGCCGCCTATTTGCTTGCTTCTCTCAATTCCGCCCGCAAGCGCTGATCTCGGGTCATCGGATGGCCAACGACATCGAGGACGTCGACCGGAGACTAGATCAAGTGCTCAACCGCATGCCTGTTCTCCAATTGCTCCAAGGTTCGAGGAGCGGGGCTCGCAGTGACCAGCCGCGGTTCAAAACCACTTCCCTGCCCGAGCCCAAGTTCGTGGGGAGGGAGAAGCAAATGGAGGAGCTGCTTGCTCGATTGACCGGATCCGAACCGATCCACGGCTCCGTCCGACCCTTTAGCGTCGTTTCGATTGTGGGGATGGGTGGGCTTGGTAAGACTACCCTGGCACAAGAGCTGTATAATCGCGTGAAAAACACTGACTTCACTGTAAAAGCCTGGGCTTGTGTATCCGAAGTATTTGACGTGACTGCCATCACCAAGACCATACTAGATCAGGTAACGCCGTCCTCGTCTGGAGTGGAGAAGGATCTGAATCATCTTCAGAATTCCCTAAAAGAGAATCTATCCGGAAAGAAGTTCCTTCTTGTGTTGGATGACGTCTGGAATGAAAAGTATGAAGAGCTCGAGTCTCTACAGGCCTCTTTATTCCGGGAGTAAAGGAAGCCGGGTACTTCTCACAACAAGAAACCTTGGGGTTGCCAGATTGGTCGGAGGAGTGTTTGTCTGTACTTGCCTATCACTCCATCGGCGAAGAAAGCTTTGAACGACATCCTCATCTCCGTGATATTGCAGTTCAATTAGCCAAGAAGTGTAAGGGGCTTCCACTTTCTATTAAGACGATCGGAGGGTTGCTTCGTTTCGAAATCGATGATGAAAAATGGAAGGAAGTGCTAGCTCATGGTATTTGGGACAGAGAGAATGGAGGAGGAATTCCTCCGGCATTAAAGTTAAGCTACGCCCACCTCCCTGTTCATTTAAAGAGATGTTTCGTCGCTTGCGCTTTATTCCCAAAGGATTACTTATTCGATCCAGACGAGGTAATTCGACTGTGGATCATTCCCGGTTTGCTGGAAAGAGGGACCGCCAAAGCTTATCGAGAAGTGGGAATGAAATATCTTCATCGATTAGAAGCCGCATCGCTTCTTCAACTAGCTGGGGATGAGAAGACCCGTTATTCAATGCACGACCTCGTTAATGACCTCATGAATCATCGCTTGGCAAAGAAGGTTACTCTCATGAATCGTCGCTTGGCAAAGTGCGTCATGTGGCAATAGTCACAAGACGTTATGAAAGCTTTGTTTCGAAGAGATTTAATGGGTATCGCGCCATGAGAAAGTTGAGAACCTTTATCCCTTTCCGAATAGTCGAAGACCAACGGCCAAATGTTTATGTCGCCCAAGATGTGATACACGACTTTGTTATGAGTATGAAGAACCTTAGGGTGTTGTCGTTGCGTTTCTTTCAAATAAGGGAGGTGCCCGACCGAATTGGGGAGTTGAAGCTCCTACGTTCCATTGATTTTTCATATACAGAAATCGAATCGTTGCCAGTTTCAATATGTGACTTGGTCGAGTTGCGATCTCTACTACTACGAGGGTGCAAGATGCTTAAGGAGTTGCCGAGGAACATTCATAAGCTACCCAATCTTCTCCATCTCGACATAACTGACACAGACAATTTGAAGGAGATGCCGCAATGTATTGGTGAGCTTACCAATCTCGAGATACTCGGTAGGTTTGTGGTGGGAAAAGAAGCCGAACAGGGGTTTGAAGCAACTCGGACCGCTCAAATGCCTTCAGCGAGAGTTGCACATAAATAATCTGTTGGACGTAAATGACGTAGAAGACACAAAGATTGCTAATGTATCTGAGAAGGAAGCGCTTCTCAAACTAAGCTTGGATTGGGGATCGAGTGCTGAAATATCACGCGAAGATGACTTTCAATTCAAACTCCTTGAGCATCTGCGACCCCCGAGAAAGATTGAATCCTTTGTTATACGGCGTTATCGGGGAAAAAGATTCCCGTCATGGTTCGGCAATCCCTACAGTATGAATAGTGTGGTGAGCATAACTCTTGCTGGTTGTGGGAGTGTGGATTTATTGCCACCTTTTGGACGACTTCCTTTGCTTGAAAGGTTGAACATTAGTGGTCTTGAAGCGGTCTCTTCAATAGGCCCCGAGTTTTACGGGTCCGAAAAGCCATATTTTCAGTCATTGAGAAGCTTGAACTTTGCGGGCATGGGTGCGTGGGAGAAGTGGTCTTCCCCTGGAGATGACGAGGCAGACCTGCCATTTCCACGTCTCCAAGAACTAAAGGTGATCAGCTGTCCCAGACTAAATGAAGGCTGCACTCTTATCCTCCCAACCCTCATCAAGATTCATATTGATGGTTGCGATGGACTATTGAAATGTCTAGTAGGACTTACTTCTATGACCAAGATGACATTAAGGAACATGTCGCGGCAGGTTCACTTTGAGGGGAGTTTCTCGAACTCTTGGATTGCGCTTGAAGAGCTGAGCATCATGAACTGTCTTCAATTTAAGTCTTTCGTAGACGGGAATGGCAAGGAACAGGCTCCACCAAAGCTGAATAAACTAGAAATAAGAGGCTGTCGAGATATGGAGAAGCTGCTGGATCCATTTTCTGGGCTGACATCTCTCAACTAGATGAGAGTTAATCGTTGCGATAAGCTATCTTCCTTCCCCAGTGGGGGGCTGCCCCCTGCATTGAGAAATCTGACCTTGACACTTGTTCGAGACTGCCACAGTCGCAGATAATTAGCAGCGGACTTCCGGAATCTCTCGAGGAGCTTTCCCTTGAGAATCTTGAGGGACTCGTGTCAATTATAGAACTAGCTGCTGAAGCTACTCGCCTATCTCGATCTATGTGCAAGCTATATATCCGTGGTTGCAGAAGCCTCACAACTTTGCCGGATAGCTTTCAACACCTCTCCTCCCTCTCGGAGCTTACTCTTATGGATTGCCCAGAATTAGAGGAGGAGCGCTTCCCAGATCTGCCCTGCAACCTGTCGAGTTTTGCGCTGGAGAGATGTCCAAAGGTGAAGTCTTTGCCACATGACATGCATCACCTAACCTCCCTCAAGGAACTTAAGATTCATCAGTGCGAAGGCATCACCAGCTTCCCCGATCTCCCCTGCAACCTGTCGAGTTTTCACCTTTGGGAATGCCGGAAAGTGAAGTCTTTGCCTCATTACATGTACCGCCTCACCTCCCTCCAAGAACTATCTATTCGTGTCTGTGAAGGCATCACGAGCTTACCGAGAGGAGGTCTTCCCCCGAATCTGGAAAGGCTTTGGATAGCGGGATGCCGGAAGCTAAATCAACCGATCGGGGAGTGGGGGTTGAGGGGTCTCACCATCCTAACAAGTTCAAATAAATAATAAGACTAACAAGTTCATGTAAATTTTAAAGTGGGATTTCCCAAAGTTCCTTTTCCATTGTCTAAACTTTTTAAGGGAGCCTATTAATAGTTTGCCATATAGATAGGATTGATTTTGGTTTTTGAAAATTTGAAATATTTTTTAAAAATCATAATGTCACCGTTTGACTCGATCAAGAGCAGAATGAATAGTATGCAATAAGAGAAGAACCCTCACTAAAAGAGGTGATTGCCTCGATGAAGAGCAGTGAATGCTCTCAAGCTTTTAGACCGGTGAATGATTCTCGCGTTAGTGCTCATATAGTGACTCTATTTTGACGTATGGCTTCATCCTTGACTTTAAGTTTGAGTTTTTGGAGCACTCTAGATGAATTCTAGTCATCGCGTCCAAGATTTGATCCTATAAATAAGGTTTCTAAAATACTTTGGAAATAATCCTTGAGCAATCGGATAGGTATTAACCGAATTAAGCTAACGGTCAAGGATAGTTCCACGCTTTCCATGTAGGGAAATATCCATTTCCTTGGTATGAAGCGTTCCATCTTTAATTTATTCTCACTATATAAGGGAGATTACAACATAATCAGATCATAACTAATTTTCTAATCATATGATTTCTCAAGTTATGAAAATAAGCCTCACGTATCTTTTCAAATAGCTAAGGAATGAATTGGGCAAACATGTCAGTACTTCCTATGAACGAAAGTAGCCTTAGTTCATGAATTAATTTAATAAGAACTAACACTAAGTCGATTAGGATACACATTCTTAAGCCACACATGATATATTCTCCTATAAGGAAATTGTTATCTATAGAATCTCTATTGAGCTTTCAAAAGTGACGTTATTTACATATGACAATACTTGCCTTTGCAAATTGTGGAAGACGCTCGTCAGGATTCCTTGATGTCGCGAGCAAAATCTTCAGTCTCTCTCTCTCCATCACAAAAAGTATATTCGATTAGTTCTTGGTACTACATGAATAAAAAAAAGGCAATAACTTCAAACATCAAACCATAGTATAAACAATTTTTTCCCAAAGTCGCTGTTTAAAACGGTTTTTTCTTTATAAAAGCAAAATCGAAGTTCAAACAGTGACATATTTAAAATTTCTGTTCAATTCTCTTTGGACCCCACTATTCTCATCCACTGGGTTCCCTGCATATACTGTACTAGGTCTATCCGGACCAGGCGATCGGGAGGAGGAAGGTCTGAACGGGAAGACTTTCTTTTCGGGGATTTCGTACATATCTGTGTCACCTCGATTGACGTTCCCCCACTTGTCATTCTCCTGACAAGTCACAGCTCGCTTCCCGGTTGCCACACGCCGAACATCCCCCCATGAAAGAATTTTCTTACTCGAAGAGGTCACTCCGTTTTGAGTTAAATGGCGTCTTGAGTAGACTTTTTATCATCTCACGCATTTCGGCTATGTTTTTCTCCAAGCATTTTGGCCATATTACGCATATGTTCCTCATGCATTTCGGCCATATGGAGCATACTTTCCTCTCGCATTCCGGCAATGTGGCGCCCAATTTCCTCTCGCATTCCAATCATATTTCTTTCCATGTTCTCTTGCATGCTGCCCATGTTCCTCTTCATATAACTGAATTCCTTATGAAACTCAAGCCTTCATATGAACTCAGAAGGGGAATGTGTAGCTGCAGGGGACTGGGCAATTGAGACTTGGCTACCTTGAGCCGTATTTCCGTCAGCCAGCGGCCCCATTAGACCCAAATTTCCATCAGTCGGAGGATTAGGGGGTATCCTGCTTGTTTGAGTTCCTAGTATTCCTTGTCATTTTAAATGGTCAATTCTTCGCTTCCACTGTGGTTGCCAAAAACGTGTTTGCGTCAGAAACGAATCATGTCGGAAATATTTTGCACGAACACTCACAGGGGTTCGGATGTGGTCGCCAGTAAAAGAAAATGCAAACGGTTGTATCAACGAATGATGATAAATGATGTCTTACAATTAAATGGAAAAGCTTACAACCATGAAAACGTGAAAGGAATGAAAAGACGGATGGTGGGGATGCCGTAGACTTGCTGCCGACGTCGTGATCTTGCGGACTGGTGTGGTGGAATCTAATCTCCGGAGGCGCGATGAATGATGATGTGGATGTGGATGTGGATGAATGCTTGATGGAAGGATGATTTGGACGCATGTTTAGAAACCAGCAACTGGGAATCAGAGCGCTGGGGAATTGAGAACTGAGAGCTGTTTGATAAACAGCTTCGGTGCGCTCAAGGTATGCGTCACGTCTCCCAGATTTTATTGGAGGGCTTTTTTATTCCTTTTTTTCTTCTCATAGAGTAAATGTGATTGGTACGTCATGCGTTGATTAATTCAACTAATAAAGAGCGATTCCCCCGCCCAAAAAAGGAAAAAGTTAAAATCTTCATTCATTTCAATCTTTCAAATATTTTGTAAAAATATTTCCGTACTTGGGATTTAGTAACTCCCCATTTTAACATTTCAAATAATTTAAATTAATTTCTGACCATTATTTATAAACCAGGTATGTTTTAACATTTTTCTTTAAAAGGCCACAATAGACTTCTATTATCTAAACTTAGAAAAATTGAAAGGGTTGATCTTGATATTTTATTTGTCAATTATACTCACTACCTAATTTTTTTAGTTAGTATTAATAATTATCTTTTATATCAAAAATTGAATTTTCTAGGTAAGAAAGTTTCATATCAATATTATACTAGTATCATTAATTACGTTAAGTTGATGACATAATATTTAATAATATGAATTATTATTACTTGAATAAACGAGTTAATATGTATAATACGTTTAATGATTGAGTTGTGTTTGTCATTTTTTAGTTTTTAGCACGAGTACTCAAATGAGTCTAATCATGTATTGGGAGATTTCCATTCAATTGGCAAAAACGTGTAAGGGGCTGCCTCTTTCTATTAAGGCAGTCAGAGGGCTCCTGCGTTTCGAAAGGGACGATGAATAATGGAAGCGAGTGTTAACTCACAGTTCTTGGGACAAAGAAGGGGGAAATATCCCTTCAGCTTTAAAGTTAAGCTACGTCCACATTCCCATTCACTTGAAAAGATGTTTTGCAGCTTGTGCATTATTCCCGATGGGTTACATATTTGACCAAGATGAGTTAATTTGATTGTGGATTATACAAGGTTTATTGCAAAAAGGAACTGCTTGAACTCTTCGAGAGGTGGGGATTGAAAACCTCCGCCGGTTGGAGGCCATGTCATTCCTTCAGAAAACGAGGGATGAAAAGCATTGTTATTTAATGCATGATCTTATCAACAACCTCGCAAAATCAGTTCATGCCCGCTCATATTTCAGCTCGGATGAGTTTAAAGAAGGCTCCACCTCTTGTAAAGTGTTCCGTGACAAAGTTCGTCATGCCACAATGGTCACACAACGTTATGAACGTTGTCTTTCGAAGAGATTTGGGGCGTTTCGTTCAATGAAGAAGTTAAGAACATTTATGTCATTTCAAATATCAGAAGACCGAGAACCAAATGTTTATGTCTCCGAGGATGTGATACAAGACTCGATCATGAATTCGAAGAATCCGAGAATGTTGTCGTTACGCTTCTTGGAAATTATGCAGGTGCCTGATCAAATTGGAGAGTTGAAACTCCTACGTTATGTTGATTTTTCTCATACAGATATCAAAGTGCTACCGGAATCCATTTGTGACCTAGTGGAGTTACAATCAATATTGCTTCGAGGGTGCGAGAAGCTTCAAAAATTGCCGAGAAACATTCATAAGCTGATGAATCTTCTCCACCTCGACATAACTGGAACAAACAACTTGCAGGAGATGCTGCCGTATATCGGCGAATCTTGAGATACTCACAGACTTTATTATTGGAAAAGAAGTCAGTCAGGAGTTGATCAGTGAATGTAAGTTAGATATTCTGACATCACTCATTAAGCTCCATTGTAAGTGTAATAGCAACTCCTCTCATGAAATCTAAAAAAAAAATATAATATTCGTATTACTATTGAACTAATATATCTTTTGCATTTTTTCATCAAAGTCGCTAATGCATGGAAATAATTTTATGCACCCAATACCGAGGTACTTCTTTCTAAAGATACAATTAAAGAAAGTATCAGTGGACTCAGATGATTTAAAAAATTGGTGAATGGGAAACATTTTTTTTCCATGAAATTTCGTTGATGGTTGCAACTATTCCTTGCCGCACATATAAAACTTTTTCCAAGCTGCCATGTCATGCTATGCAAAAGTGTTACTCTGTCAGAAGTTTGGTTGAAATGTCATGAAAACATGAATTTCCGGGCAGGTTGACACGATCACTGTCACAAATGGAAGTAGAATAATGAGTCTTGGCGATATGGGGATTCAAGGAATTGGAATTGATATTGGGTGCCGTGCTGGAATAAACCTTCAAAGGGTGAGATCATGGCATTTTTTACTCATCTTTTCCAATTTTTGGGCTGTTGGGAGAGGTTAATACTAGTTTTATTCTTCATAATTTGGCTCCCAATTTGGTCGACTTTGTGAAATGTGTGGACATAATATTTATCATTTCCTATCTATTTTTCTTGAGTAAAATCTTATGAGTTTGCCTGCACCCGATATCTTCTGGAAAAAGGCTCGCTTTGGTGCTTTGCTTCTTGACAATTATCTTTCATTTGCAACTTTTCTTTTTCATGCCGTTTTAAGTATAATGTTGCTCGTCTTGAACATCTCGACATTGTTTCACAAATGTTTTTCATTTGTAATCTTCAATTCCAGGCACTTCCAGTGATGATTGATGTTGGTACTAACAATGAGAAACTTCTGAAAGACCCATTATGTGAGTTACAATTGGTGGTAATGCTTGTTGATTGTAATGGTGAAGATCGCGTCTTATCTTTTTATATCTTCTATATGCAAATTTCTTTCGAGTATCCTCTCGGCTAGTGAGATGTATGAGAGCAAATGTTCGTATACGTGTAACATTAACCTTACAAATATTTGCACAGAAGATATTTCCTAATCTTGAAGTCGTATCTTTTGTAGCCGTGCCCTGGCTTGTACTTATCAAGTGATATGCAAACCTGCAAATCAACTACTTGAAGGGAATATATTTTTATTTAAAGTTAAACGTAATGAGAAGAGATATTATCTGGTCCCTATAGAGTATTTTGGGTACATCTCTGATCCTTTGTTGTTAGGAAGAGATATTATCGTGTTTCCTTGTAGTATTTTGTGCTCTTGGGAGTAATGGTTCTTTCCTCTCATACCAAAACAAAAGGAGCTAATAGGAATCTGAAGGATTGGAAGATGGTGTGATATAAGAAGAAGCCCAATCCAAAGGTTTAGCTTACATGACCCAACCCGAAGTTTGTTACAGAGAGGAGATAAGATTGGGAGTGTGCAGTTGGGGCTACAGAGCGTTGACGTTGGTGTTGCTGTGCCGCTGTACCATCGAAGTCGTTAGCTGGAGCTGATTTCCCAACTTATCCTAAATCTGTTGTAACACTGAGTATATCAATACTGATGTACACCTGTCATAAAAGTTTAAGAGTAAATACAGATTGTTTTCGTCTTCTCCTCCACTTCTTCTTCTTCTGCATTTTTCTGTTCTTCCCCTGCTTTTCTTCTTCTGCCGTCTATCTTCTTCACCTCTATCAATCCGTCCTTCAGAATCAATATATACCTGAGTTTCTTTATTTGAAAAAAACTAGACTCTTGATAAAACAAACAGGCATTGAAGTTCTCAGACCACTACGTACCACACCACCTGCTAGTTGGGATGCCAATGTTGTCTATGTCAGGTGTTAGAAGCAATGAAGGGTTATACTTCTACCAGACCAGCTATTTTTGCAATGTCAAACCCGACGAAGAACGGTACAATACTGATCCCCCACATATCTAACTCGTCCTCCTTGTAATCTAATCTACACCAAATTGGAGAAGTTCATTATCTATTCTAAGAAAGATGTGCACTACAAGCAATGATAAAGAAATTGCAAAAACACTGTGTAAATGATGCTGATATGAATCACATAGAGAGTGGTGTAATTCTGGTTTTCAAGATATTACTAATTATAATAATATTCCCGGGGGTGCCGAAAATGCAGTTTGGCTGCATACATAACAGAGGAGGAGGTTCAAAGAGGGGTCATATATCCATCAATCTCCAGGTGATACCTCGATCACTTTCTCGGAATCACGTCTTCTGTTTTGTCTTCAGGGTTGTTCGTAGTTATTGTTTCTGGTGATGCAGCATAAGGGATATCATGATGCAAGTTGCCGTAATGGTGGTGGAGGAAGCTATCGAGGAGGATCTAGCTGAAGGGTACCGCGGCATGGTTGCTTGGGAACTCCAGAAACTTAGCTAGGCACAAATCCTAAATCTCTTCACGGAAGTCATTTGGCTTTTTTACCTTGTGTAAATGTTATTTACCGTGAAACATAACATTATTTTGTGAAGTGGGAGGGAGGGGATTTATAGAGATAATAACTGTAATTTCATTTAAGAAAAAGTAATCACTCGCCCGTGATTGTGGTGGGGACGAGGAAGATAGAGATAACGTTAAGGTAAGACCAAAGACGACTTTTTAGTCTTTTTTTTATGAAGTCGTCGTCGGTTTGGCAGACGAAACTTCATCGTGTTTCACCTTCATCGTAATTTCCAACTTCTCCTCCCCTTCAACTTCTTTGTCGGCTGCCTGGGATGGCGGGGACATCGGAAGTCAATATATTCATCGCTGTTGTTTCACCTTCTTTTCCCATCCTCCTTCCGATTGCCCACCACAAACAACAAAAGACCAGTCCAGTCTTCCACCTCCGCCCTTCTTCCCTCTAATCCCATCCCAACCCTCACCCAAACACCATTTTCCCATCCATCATCATCATCATCACCATCAACCGCGCTCTCTCTCTCTTACTCCTTTCTCCCTTCCATTGGATGGCGGGGACATCAGAAGCAGGGACTAGCCGGGGCACTGTGAACACCCCCGACGGATCTGCTTATGATGTGTTCCTTAGCTTCAGGGGACTTGACACCCGGAACAACATCATCGACTTCCTTTATGTGTTCATGCGGGAAAAGGGGATACGAGTGTTCAGGGACACGGAGGAGATCCGTAACGGCGAAGAGATTGGGGACGAGCTCTGTCAAGCTGTCCCGGACTCTAGGATCTACGTTGTTGTCTTCTCCAAAGGCTACGACGCATCGAGCGCGTGGTGCCTCCGAGAACTCTCCATGATGGTGGACTGCCATAGGGACCCAGCCTCTAGGAAAGTCATCTTGCCCATCTTCTACGATGTAAGCCCCAGTGACGTGAAGCTGAAAACTGATCTGTACCGGGATGCCCTCGAGAAGCACAAAGAAAGATACAAGGAAGAGGATGTGAAAATGTGGGAGGAAGCTCTGAAGAAGGTTGGACTTATCCATGGTCCGGAATACAAAGGAGATGGGTATATAACTCATAATCTTTAATCTTTCTCTTTCTTATATAATTAATTATTTATGTCATTTCGGATATTTCAACAGCTGTAGTTTCCATTGAGCTTTTTCATGTCGTTAGTCGGCAGTTCTTTGAGAAACTTGATCTCCATTTGATTTTGGGCAGGATAGGCGAGTTTGTTAGTGCTGTGGTTGTGGATATTCTAAACAAGCTGAAAATCAAAGATAGGATTTTGCCGGATCATCTCGTAGGGATGGATGGTCGAGTGGAGAATGTTATGGGCATGTTGAATTTGAGTTCTCATGTTGAACGACATGTTGTGATGGTGCACGGCATGGGGGGTATTGGGAAGACAACGTTGGCGAATGTCATCTTCAACAGAATCTCTTCCCTATTCGATGGATGCTGCTTCCTTCCCGATGTGCGAGATTCCTTGTCGACTGGTGTGGGGGGTGTTGAAAGGTTGCAAAAGAAGCTATTGAGGGATATCTTCGGCAAATCAGATGGAGAAATTGGTGACGCTAGCGATGGAATGAATGAGATCCAAAGAAGGCTCCGCAACAGAAGGGTCCTTATCATTTTTGACGATGTCAGCGAGAGTAGTCAGCTCAAAAAGTTGGTTGGAAATTTCGATTTCTTCGGACCGGGAACGATAATTATCGTCACGACGAGGGATAGGAGCATTTGCGAGGGCCTTATGAGGCCTAGTGATATTGCTTATGAAGCGGAGGGAATAAGTGATGATCATGCTCTGCAACTCTTCAGTTGGCATGCATTTCGTGGGAAGGGGCCTCCAAATGACTTTGTTGATTTATCGAAGCGGGTTATTCGTATGACCGGAAATCTTCCCTTAGCTTTGGCGGTGATCGGAGGGCACTTATTCGGAAAGGAAAAGAATAAATGGGAACATACATTGGAAAAGCTGGAGCGAGTACCTCACAAAGACGTCTTGAATAAGCTGCGGATCAGCTACGATGACTTAGAGGAGAGTGAGAAGCAGATTTTTCTGGACATTGCATGTTTTGACCATAAAGTGATGCCAAGGGAGTATGCGAGTTACATGTGGGAAGCCTGTGGCTTTTTTCCTAAAAGTGGACTGGATGTCCTCCAAAACAGATCTTTGATAAAGGTGCGGAATGTCAACGATGACTTTGACGACAGGTATTGGATGCATGACTTAATTAGAGAGATGGGAAGGGAGATTGTTAGTTCAGAGAGTCCCGGCAGGCAGCGCAGCAGGCTGTGGGATCGTGAATTGGCACTTAATGTCATACGCCAAAAGCAGGTGAGATGATGATTATAATAATAATAATGTTTTCCTGATTTATTGGATTGGACTCGATCTCTTTCTTTTGGCTTCCTCATTTCCTTTATGTTATGTTACCAGGGCACCGATCAAGTTTTAGCCATCAACCTGCAAGGTAGATACGAACGTTTAAGCATGGACGAATTCAAGGGCATGTCCAATCTCAGGTTTCTCAACCTAGAAGATAGAACAGTAATAAGTGGGAAGTTTAGGAATTTCTGGACGAATCTATTGTGGCTACGTTGGGATATGATGTTGTCTGCCAGACCTAATCCCTATTTCTTCCAGATGGACAACCTCGCCGTTCTCCTCTTGGGGAATGGAATCACGGACGATTCAATGAAAAACATGGTATTAATTTCCTTTCCCTTGTATCCATCTCTTATAAAGCAGAAAATCAACATTAACTAATCATGGGATAATACTTGTTTTTTTTTTTAATAGAGAATGGGTAATTTGAGAGTATTGGATATCTCGAATGTGAAAATTACAAGACTGCCCGACCTCTCTCGTTTCCCAAAGCTGGAGATAATTGATCTTCGCTTTTGCTTACGTTTGGAAGAAATCCACAGTTCTATCGGTGTATTAGGGAATCTTAAACGTCTGATTATAGACGACTGTTGGAAGTTGACAAGATTACCAGAAGAGCTTGGATCCGCAAAAGCTCTACAAGAGCTCATTTTGATCAATTGTAAAGAAATTTCGGAGCTGCCAGAGTCTATTGGGGGGCTAGGGGACCTGAGAATACTCCGTGGGATTGGGACTAAGATAAGGAAGCTACCTTCCTCGATCGGCAATCTAAAGAGCCTTGAGGTGTTGGAAATTGATAGCTCATCCTTTAGAATTCCAATGTCAGAGGTGCCAAACCTTACAAGATGCAATCTTTCCGGACTCACCAGCCTCCGATCGCTGACGTTAATTGGTCTCGATGAGGACATAGAGGGGACAGAGAAGCTATATGGGTTGCAGAAATTAAAGTTGGAGGATGTCGGTTGTGTTCTTTCTACCAATTTCGGTTCCATGTCCAGGCTGGAAGATCTCTATCTGCATTCTTGGAACTTTTCATCCGCATCGCAGCTTCCTTCGTCCTTGCGTAGATTGACACTCGTGGGATGTTGGCAGTCAATACAGAGTGGGACTTCACAGGATGGACGAGATAATATGGGAAGTATGATTGATCTTATCAGGTTGTCAGATTTAGGATCGTTGAGGAGGCTTTGCTCCTTACATATGGAGGACTGTGACGGCTATGACTTTTCTGGGCTTGAGAGGATGGAACTCTTGGAGGAATTTAGTGTCTGGAGTTTTGGAGATTTCGTGGGTGAAATCGCAGACATGTCAAACTTGAGAAGATTGAAGAGGGTGGAGTTTCGTTCATGCAACTCTCTGATGTGCGTGCCCTGTTTGCCGGGAGACTGCCACTTGACGATTGATGACTGCAGGGAATTGGAGTCATTTAAAGGCCTGTATCGAAAATACCACAACAAACGAAAAAGGAAGAGAGCTGGAAGTTGAATGATGTACTTTGTCTCAACCGGATGATTAACGTTGTATTCAGTCGTTGTGTCTCTCAGCTCAGGAATTTATTAAAAAGGCCAAAGAGAAGGGAGCAACATATATTATTATGAAGTGCTTAAAATGATTTGACACAAGTTAAACTTAATCAATCAATTAATAAAAATACATACATGAAAAATTAAACAACCCCCCTAAAACCCAAGAACAATACTTCCCCTATGATTTTAAGCATTCATAAGATTAAATGATCAGAAAATATTAAAAGAGTTAGAATAATTTTTTAATCATATTTGTTTCTGACTGACCTTTCCCTAATCCGAATGTGAAGTCTATTCTTTTCTATTTATTTTATTTTTAATGTATGATTATGCAACGTTGACAAACTAACTGATTTTGATTTAATATTTCGTTACCGGAGACTTTTCACGGCTTCAAATGTTGAAACATAAATATATGTTTCTTAATAATAATACTTGTTATACTACAAAAAAGTCTCCATCCATGTACACGTGTGTATGCCTTCCTCTTGATACATCGACTCGAGTGTCGGGGTATATATATATATATATATTATATATATAATTTTCCATCTAAAAGTAATGCAATAATATGTATTCGTAATGCAACTTTTTCCCATTTGTGGATATTACCTTTACGTTATGTTACCAGGTCGCCGATCAAGTTTTAGCCATCGACCTGCGAGGTAGTTACAAACTTTTAACCGGAAAGGAATTCAAGGGCATCTCCAATCTCCTCCTAGCAGTTGGAGCAGAATTAAGTGGGAAGTTTAGGAATTTCCGGACGAATCTATTGTGGCTACGTTGGTCAGTGGGGTGGAAACGCATACCTAATCCCTCTTTCTTCAAGATGGACAGCCTCGTCATTCTCCAGATTTCGGGGCATAGAATTACGAACGATTCAATGAAAGACACGGTATTAATTTCCTTTCCCTTGTATCCATCTCTCATGAAGTAGAAAATCAACATTAACTAATCATGGGATGATACTCGTTTTTTTTAATAGAGAATGGGCAATTTGAGAGTACTTGATATCTCGGGGGCGGATATTACAAGACTGCCCGACCTCTCTCGTTTCCCAAAGCTAGAGATAATTGATCTCCGCTTTTGCTTGAGTTTGGAAGAAATCCACAGTTCTGTCGGTGTATTAGGGGATCTTAAACGCTTGAATATAGCATGCTGTAGGAAGTTGACAAGGTTACCAGAAGAGCTTGGATCTGTAAAAGCTCGACAAGAGCTCAGTTTGATCTGGTGTGAAGGAATTTCAGAGTTGCCAGAGTCTATTGGGAGGCTAGGGAACCTGAGAATACTCTGTGGGATTGGGACTAAGATAAGGAAGCTACCTTCCTCGATCGGCAATCTAAAGAGCCTTGAGGTGTTGGAAATTGACGGATTTCCCATTTCTTTTAGATTTCCATTGTTACAGTACTTGATATCTCAGGGGCCAAACCTTGCAAGATGCAATCTTTCTGGACTTGCCAGCCTCCGATCGCTGACATTAATTGGTCTCGATGAGGACGTAGAGGGGATAGAGAAGCTATATGGGTTGTAGAAATTAAAGTTGGATGTCGGTGGTATTCTTCCTACCAATTTGGTTTCCATGTCCAGGCTGGAAGATCTCTATTTGCATTCTTGGAACATTTCATCCTCATCGCAGCTTCCTTCGTCCTTGCGTATATTGATACTCATGGGATGTTGGCAGTCAACGCATAGTGGGACTTCGCTGGATGGACAAGATAATATTGGAAATATGAGTTATCCTATCAGGTTGTCAGATTTAGGATCGTTGAGGAGGCTTTGCTCTTTAGAACTGTGGTCATGCGAACACATTGACTTTTCTGGGGTTGAGAGGATGGACCTCTTGGAGGAATTAAGTGTCTGAAAATGTGGTGATTTCGTGGGTGAATTAGTAGACCTGTCGAACTTGAGAAGATTGAAGAAGGTGGAGTTTCATAAATACAACTCTCTGATAAGCATGCCCTGTATGGCGGGAGACTGCCACTTGACGATTGATCTCTGCAGGGAATTGGAGTCATTTGAAGGCCCGTATCGACAATATCACAACAAACGAAAAAAGAGGAGAACTGGAAGTTGAATGATGTACTCTGCCTCAACTGAATGATTAACGTTGTATTCAATCGTTGTGTCTCTCAACTCAGGAATTCATTAAAAAGACCAAAGACAAATATTATTATGAAGTGATTAAAATGATTTGACACAAGTTAAACTTAATCAATCAATTAATAGAAATGCATACATGAAAAATTAAACATCCCCCCTAAAAACCCAGAACAATACTTCACCTACGATTTTAAGCATTCATAAGATTAAATGATCAGAAAATATTAAAAGAGTTAGGATAATTTTTTAATCATATTTGTTTCTGACCGACCTTTCCCTCTAAAGTCTATTCGTTTATATTTATTTTATTTTTAATATATGATCATGCAACATTGACAAACTAACTGATTTTGATTTAATATTTCGTTACGAGAGACTTTTCACGGCTTCAAATGTTAAAACATAAAGATACATTACTTAATAATAATTCTTGTTATACAACAAAAAGTCTTCACTCATGTACACATGGGTGATTTATACGACACGAGGATCCGAGTCCGCTCGCCTGATGCCTTCCTCTTGATATATCGACTCGAGTGTCCAGGTACTGCAATAATATATATACATATACATATATATTTTTTTTTTCCATCTAAAAGTAATTCAATAATATGTACACTTAATGCAACTTTTTTCCATTTTGCGGATATTCTATAATAATATCAGAAAAACCCAACCTCTTTTTTTTTTGGCAAATTATCCAACTACCGAATGATTCGAAATTATCCGAATTATTCTTGTACATTTAAGGCCTAATTAGCAATTCTATTCTGCACTATACCCCATTTTTTCGATCTATCATGTCGTTTGAAACGTATCCTACAGTAACCCGTACTGAAGACCTTATTTCAATGTTATCCTCCATTAACTCGCCTTCTGACGGAATACGACGTGGCAGCCCACGTGGCTATGACGGCATTAAAAAATCACCGTTAGCCGAACGATAGGATAGATAAAAAAAACGGAAAAAGTACTAAATAAAATTGCTGAGTAGGCCTAAAATATAAATGATATTTTATTTACTGCCAGTGAATTCAGGCACCTTGACACGACATGTAGTTTCTCTGCCCTTTTCATGACCTCAACACACGCCTCGAGAGCCCGCAACAACTCGGCCCAGCTACCAAACACCTCGTTAAGGAAGCCAGATAAGGTTCTCCTCGCCATAGTCCTTGGTCATCTCGAGGTGCTCGGCCTCGCAACACAGGCCAACCACATTCACTACCGTAATCTCAATCCTCACCCCATAGCAGAACTTCGCCACCGACAGGAAGGCCTTTGCCCCACCAAGCAAGTCGGGAAGGTCGAGGGTGTAGTCGAATTCGTCGCCTTCCTTGGCGCAGGATTTGCCGATCAGCTTTTTGAGGAGCCCACTTCGTGATAGCAAAGCGAACCACTTGCAATGACACCGATCCCAGACAAAAAAAAAAAACTCCCCCGGTAACCAAAACATGCAAATTTGAGCAAAGATCACGAAGACAATGGAAACGAGGAAGAATCCGTGCGCACCTTGTGCAAGCGGATACGTCATCGACATTGACGACGACGTCACGTGGCAAATAATATGGGCCTACTACCGATAGGCTCAACGGCCTAATGGTACGCCCGATTAAAATATCATTTATATTTTTGGCCTAATTAGCAATTCTATTATGTACTTTTTCCCTTTTTTCCGATCTATCCTATCGTTTGGCTAATGGTGATTTTTTAACGCCGTCATAGCCACGTGGGCTGCCACGTTGGATTTCGTCAGAAGGCGAGCTAACGAAGGATAACGTCGAAATAAGGTCTTAAGTACGGGTTACTGTAGGATATGTTTCTAACAACAGGATAGATCAGAAAAATGTGGTATAGTACAGAATAAAATTGCTAATTAGGCCTACATTTAAAGGTTTCTTATTCCTTAAAAAATCAACATTTGAATACAAATATCAGGATAATATAGATTCTTGCATTTAGAAGACATTGTTCATGCATTTAGAAGAAACGCATTCCATTTGGCACTGGATCTTCGGATCTGAAATGGGAGGGTAAGAAGAATCGAGGTCCGGGGTCGGCTGCCTGCATTTTCTGCGTACACAATCCTGGTAGCAAGCTCGGTAGAATTGTTCTTGCTTGCCTTTACATTCTTTGTCGCACCTTGCCTCACTGGGGTTAACCACGCTAAGGCCGCATCCATATAGAGCATCATTATCAAGAACAAAATAATCATCAGTGCCGTCGACACCGGCATCAATTTCGTCGAAGTCATATTCGAAGGAAGAAATTTCTTTGTACGGTGTGTTTCGTAGTTAGATGTGGATATCAAATGGGTGCACCATTCATTTATATATACCCGATTTTCCATCTAAAAAAGCTTTTTTTTTTTTTCATATATGGGTATTTAATAATACTTTAGAAAAATTTATTCTCTTTTATTTTTTGGTAAATTACCACCCCAACAAAAGAATTACATGAAATTATCAAAAATATATCTAAAGGTTTAAAATAACTTGAAAAGTTTGCTTCTTATCTTTATTTTTTGGTTACCCGAGTTTCGTCTCGACTAATTCGAACTTGATCCGAGTAAGACAGTCGGCTATGGTGGATGGGTCTTCTTACAGGGGTGAATGTATACAGTATGTTTCGAACTCAATACTTCCTTAATCAAAGTCAAGCTTCCTACCACTTAGACAAACTTCATATTATTCCAACATATAAATTATTTGATTGTTATAAATTTGGTTGTGATAGTCGTTTATTTGATAGGTAAGCAACATACAATTAATTTAAATGGCTATTCTTTATTGGCAGAAAAGATAGCAGCAATTTAGATAGATTTTGCTTATTTTAATTGCTTTAATATATATTGTCTATTTTAATTGCACGAAAAATATTATTATATTATTTGAAGTTAGAGAATCTCTACCTGGATTTTGTTGATTTTAATAGTAGAAAAGTTTGGCAATCTTGGTGTCAAATATTTATATATAATATTTTATATAATCATAATACACCAAATTAATTGTTTTATTTGGCTAGTAATAATTGTTTACTAGGTAGGTTAAGAAGCGTATAATTAATTTAAATTATTAAAGTTTATATATTTACGTTGAATCTATCATAAACATTTTATTTACCATCTAAAGTTGAACCTTAAAGGCACCCATTTGATAAATCGGACAAGAAGTATAATTATTATTTTATTTATTCATGAATAAAAAATTATCATTTTGAATTCATGATTAATTTCTCTTGGAGGAATTAATTGTCTTCAGATGACGTGATATCGTGGGTGAAATCCCATATATGTTAAAGTTGAGTTGATTGAAGAGGTTGGAGTTTTCTCCAGCGTGCCCAGTATGGTGGAAGAGTGTTGTTACTTGAACTCTGCCTCAACAAACGAAAAGGAGAATCGAACTCAGAATTATTATGTACTCTGCCTCAACAAGATGATTGATGTCGTGTCAAATTTATGTATCCGAGGAGAAAATAAAAACTTAGGGTTCGACATTTTTATTATTAAAACAACATTTTGGTTTATTTAAGAAAGGAGAGCGTCTCTTTTTGTTCGACATCTTTATTATTTTGCCGATCAATTAATAACTAGTGACAATAAATTATGATTTTTCGATATTTGACATAACTAAATAAACGGATCTGAACTCATAACTGGAATTTTAAGACATAAGAAAGAGATATGGATTGACTGACAACCTACAATTATTCTTTTGATAATTTTTAAAGATAAAAATATATTTACAAAATAAATAAAAAAGCACGAGAGTATAATTCTTACCATGTCTTCCTTTAGCTGAAGTCATGTTGTTGTTTCAACCCCATTTAGATAATATATTTGAGAGATTAAAAAGGAAATTCGAGTTTCTTTCCTTTTTTATTTATTCTTAAGAAATTTATTATATTATTTCCGTTTCGGGGCTATCCAGGTTGTCTTAATATGGTTTTGATTAAAACTTACAGAAGCTAACTTCCATCAATGCAAGAGATAAATACTAAGTTGATGCGAAATTATTTTTGCACTTGGTATGTTAATATTTCGAGCTTGAAATATTATATTAGATAAAATCAATGAATTACTTTGATTTTATCTAATGGTTTATTTATAGAAAAAAAACCTACCTAAATAGATTATTTTTGTAATATTTGGAAAGCATTTAGATATGATATTAATCATTATCAACCAATTTTTGATTGATAACAAAATAATACACTGGATCTATCATTTATTAAGATGATTAGTTGTATTTGGAATTTATTTAAATTCACACTTGGAAACTATCCAAAATAAGTCAGAAATAATTAATTTATTCCTCCCAAAATAATTGTTCGCGTCTAAGATAATTCTAGGATTACGATTGTTTAATTAAATCGTTAATTGATTATTAATAGGGATCGATTTTCACATTAAGAATATTCTTGTTTTAGAATTCCCGCCCTAATCCTATATAAAGGCTAGGTTAAAATGGAGATAATATTTGTTGTCTTGATTGAGAGAAAACTTGTTAAGAGAAATCATTAATCTGCTTTTAAGGGGCTACGCGTGTTTCAGGGACACAGAAGACACAGAGGAGATCCGTCACCGCGAAGAGATCGGGGACGAGCTTTGTCAAGCTGTCCCGTACTCTAGGATCTATGTCGTTATCTTCTCCAGGGGCTACGCGTCGAGCGCGTGGTGCCTCCGAAAACTCGCCATGATGGTGGACAGCTGCAGGGATTCGGTTTTAACAGCTGTTGTTGTGTGTGAGCTTGTCCATGTTGTAAGTCGGCAGTTCGTTGAAGAGTTCATCTCCAATTGATTTTGGACAGGAAGGGCAAGTTTGTTAGCGATGCGGTTGTGGTTATTCTGAACAAGCTGAATATCAGTGATAGGAACGAGAATTATCGTCACAACGAGGGATTCGAGCGTTTGCGAGGGCCTTATGAGATGCTTATGAGCTTGAGGGAATGAGCGATGATCACGCTCTGCAACTCTTCAGTCGGCATGCCTTAGGTGGAGAGAGGCCTCTAGACAACTTTGTTGATTTATCGAAGCGGGTTTGGAATCTTCCCTTAGCTTTGGAGGTGATTGGAGGGCACTTACACCGAAAGGAAAATAGTGTATGGGAATATACATTGGAAAAGCTTCAACGAGTGCCTCACAAAGACGTATTGAGTAAACTGCGGATCAGCTACGATGACTTAGAAGAGAGTGAGAAACACATTTTTCTGGACATTGCATGTTTCGACCATTATGTGAAGCCAAGGGAGTATGCGAGTTACATGTGGGAAGCCCGTGGTTTTAATCCGAAATGTGGATTCGATCTCCTCCAGAACTGATCTTTGATAAAGGTACTGAATGTCGACCAAGACGATGACAAGTATTGGATGCATGACTTAATAAGAGAGATGGGAAGGGAGATTGTTCGTTCCGAGAGACCTCTTCATTGCCCCGGCATGCGCAGCAGGCTGTGGGATCCTTGGGAGGCCCTTGATGTCGTACGCCAAAAGCAGGTAAAAAAATAATAATAATTTCCTAATTTCTTGGATTGGACTTGGTCTCTTGGCTTCCTCATTTCTTTTATTTGGAAACAGGACACCCATCACGTTTTAGCCATCAACCTGCCACATGGTTTCCGCCATTTAACTGGAAAGGAAATCAAGTGCATGTCCAATCTCAGATTTCTGAACCTACGAGAAGCAGCAGAATTAATTGTGGCTACGTTTGTATGTGTCGTGGAAACAAAGTCTTAATCTCCCTTTCTTTATTCAAGATGGACAACCTCGTCATTCTCGAGATCATGGGGGATGAAGTTACGGATGATTCATTGAAAGATCTGGTATTAATTCCCTTTGCCTTTTATTCATCTCTTATGAAGCAGAAAATAAACATTGACTAATGAGGTACATTTTTTTTTTTTTGGTTCTAACAGAGGATGGCTAACTTGAGAGTACTTGACATCACGAATGGTGGGAATCGTGTACTCAACAGGATGATTGATGTTATCTCAAATTTATGCATATGCAAACATCAACAACTACACTTGCATGTTTCTTTTTTCTCAATGAATCATTCCAAGTTTGAACCTCGTGCTTTAATAGGTCAATGGGCCTGGACTCAACCCACCCATAAAGCCCAAATGGAATACGGCACAAAGTCTACTAATCCACGTTAGATATTCATAATACTCCCTCCTAATCTTGGATGTTCATCGTTGGAAATCTTACCCGGAAAAATAGATAGGACAAAACCGTGGTAAAGAGAAAAAGAATATAATACGTTAATTTCTCTATATAACATCATTTCAAAATCTTCATAGGTCAATTTACGAGGATATCTCATGAACGAATTTATAAAAAATTGATACATCGATTTTCATAAATTCAAATACGAAATTTGAATTTTATGATATGTATTTCATTCGATCAGATATATGATTTACATCAATTGATAGTACAAGTAATATTATTCATATACAATGTTGTCGGGACACCCTTATGAAAAGGTAAAAACACGAGATAAATGATAGATCGATCCAACATCGTTCAAATATTGACATACACAGTAAATCATAAAGGATGATATAATCTCACATGATCATTGAATTACCAAAGATCAAATAAAAAATTGGATATGACACTTCACGATCAAATATGTATTTAGTTATTAGGGCTTTTTTCCAAGATTCACATAAAATTCACTCGAATTTTATAATGATGATGAAGTCAAGGTCAGACATTTCTCTTATCCCTATTGGGTATTCTTGTTACATCTCTGATCCTTTATTGTTAGGAAGAGATATTATGTTGCTTCGTTGTAGTCTTTTTTTGCTCTTGGGAGACAGATGGAAGCTAACAGGAATCAATATATACCCGAATTTCTTTATTTGACAAAACTGAACTCTTGATAAAACAAACATGCATTGTGGACTGTTATTTATCTTTCATTAGAATGCGAGATTAGGGAAAGACTCGAAAAATTATTAGTTCAATGACATAATCGGGTAAGGATTCACTGCCTAATGGGAAGTGAATAAGAATAGACTCTTCCTTTCGTGCGTCATGAGCTTGTACTGCAACAATGAATGTCCTAAATGGATCGACACTTGTATTTTAAGTGTAATCGTACATTGTCACTGATCACAATAAAAAAGAAAAGAAAAGAAAAGCATCTTTTTCTTTTGAAGTGTTTTTTTTTTATTAAACGGTATTTCATTAAAAAAAAATGTATGCGCCGAATGAAGAAAAATGATCAATAGACTTAAAAAAAATGCCTTTATTGTGGTTTCGATCGTTGGATGGGTGGACTCCGGTAAAAAATCAATAATCACATACATATTCATGTAAAAAAACATGTCGTAAAATATTTAACTACGAAAAGTAGGGGTTCGATTCGAGTTCTAACCGTGATCTCTAACATTTTATAATTGAATATTAAACAGTAAAAGACGAAATAAATACACTAACCTTGAAGTAGACACTTAATATGTCATAGGAATTTAGTGTTCGTAGAAAGAAAAAGAGAGAAAATGTTATGAATAATTCAAGTCTTCAAGACTCTTAAAGTAATTATTGCATCTTCTGCTTAGGTTGAATTTATACAAAGACATTACTTATAACTACCAATTTACGTATCTTAGTTTATAGGTTACGTTTCCTTATTATTGGGATTTAGTGGAGGGAAATGTGTTTGACTCTTTTCTCGCAACTTTCATTGAATCCTCATTGTAGTCCCTCGTCCTCACTTGGCATCTTCGTCTTGACGTATTCTTTTTGAAAAAATTAGGATGACAGTCCATTATCCTCGCTTGACATTTATTCTTCTTCATACAGTGGCTCTTCATCATGGTTTGTCTTTTTGGACTAGATTTTGCTCGCCATCTTGTATGACCTACTCAAATGTACCAACCAACTCTATTTACACAATCCGTTGATTGTTGCAAGGCTTGATCTTAACTTATAACAATTGATTGAAAACATAGTTGTGCATTTTCTGGCTTTGTGCCGGTGATAATTTCAAAGACAGTAGAATATGCCCCGATTGTATATACCCCCACTGTGGTCTTGTTTGCCAAAACTATAGCGGCTTAAACGTCCTAGAGGGATGTCTCTCAACTCTGAAGATCGAGGAGAAATGATGTCTATGGTCCTTGTTTTTCTGATATACCTGTGAATGCTATTGCTTTTCACGTCTTTTGTTGTTGGGGTTTTCAATGCCTAATATTCCTGTGGATTGCAATATTTGCTTACTTCTGTTAGAATCATAACTATATTTTAGAATGGGGACTTTACCATTAGGGAAGGTGTTTCCCAAGTATCCATAAGTTTTTCTAGAGATATTCGGGTACCTTCTTTTGCATAGGGACAAGACAGTGCAAACCTTGAGAAAGATCCACATAAATCTAGCAACCGTTAGAAAAGCTCCATAGATATCTAATAAAAAAAATTAAATAAACAAATTAAACATGCTCCATGAAAGACCCTCCCGTTTCTCTCTAAGAAAGGAACTACAGATACAAAGAAAAGAGGTCAAGCTACCAAAGAGGATTTGGTGGCACCCTCTGCTTTAGTAAAATTCGAGCAAAACAGCAGACGAAGAATTGTGTCACCCAAAACAGTGCCAAATATGTAAGTTAGATATTCTGACATCACTCATTAAGCTCCCTTGTAAGTGTAATAGCAACTACTCTCATGAAAACTAAAAATAAATATAATATTCGCATTACTATTAAACTAATCTATCTTTTTCAGTTTTCCGTCAAAGTCGCTGATGCATGGAAATAATTTTATGTACCCAATCCTGAGGTACTTCTTTCTATAGATACAATTAATGAAAGTATCAGTGGACTCAGATGATTTAAAAAATTAATGAATGGGAAACATTTTTTTGCTTCCGTTGATAGTTGCAACTATTCATTGCTGTACATATAAAACTTTTTCCAAGCTGCCATGTCATGCTGTGCTAAAGTGTTACTCTGTCAAAAGTTTGGTTGAGATGTCATGAAATCATCCTCGGCAGGTTGACATGATCGTTGTCACAAATGGATGTAGAATATGGCGATCTAGGGATTCAAGGAATTGGAATTGACATTGGGTGCTGGTGCTGCTGGAATAAACCCTCAAAAGGTGAGATCATGGCATTTTTTACTCATCTTATCCAATTTTTGGGTTGCTGGGACAGGTTAATACTTGTTTTATTCTTCATAATTTGGCTCCAAATTTGGGTCGACTTTGTGAAATGTGTGGACTTAATATTTACCATTTCCTATCCATTTTTCTTGAGTAAAATCTTATGAGTTTGCCTGCACCTAATATCTTATGGAAAAGGCTTTTCAAAGCAATACTGAGAAATACCGCAGTGGTAATTCGCTTCTTGACAATTTCAACTTCTTGACAATTATCTTTCATTTGCAACTTTTCTTTTTCATGCCGTTTTAAGTATAATGTTGCTCGTCTTGAACATATCGGCATTGTTTCACAAACGTTTTTCATTTGTAATCTTCAATTCCAGGCACTTTCAGTGATGATTAATGTTGGTACTAACAATGAGAAACTACTGAAAGACCCATTTTGTGAGTTACAATTGGTGGGTAATGCTTGTTGATTGTAGTGGTGAAAATTGCATCTTCAAATCTGTATCTTTATCTATCTTCTATGTGCAAATTTCTTTCGAGTACGCACTCGGCTAGCGAGACGTATGAGAGCAAATGTTCGTATACGTGTAACATTAACCTTACAAATATTTGCAGAGAAGATATTTCCTAATCTTGAAGCCGTATCTTTTGTATCTGTGCCCTGGCTTGTACTTATCAAGTGATACGCAAACTTGCAAGTCAAGGACTTGAAGGGAAAATATTTTTATTTAAAGTTAAAAGTAATGAGAACATTTTTCAGCTATATCAAAAGATACAATAATGGAAGATCATAACAATAATGATTAGACGACGATTCCTTTACTCATAGTAGGCATTTCAGTGGATAATGCAATTGTTTGTGTAATCAGTTGGAAAGTGATTCGGTAAGTGTAGGTTGAGATCCATGAAAGAGTCTGTGCGTGTGAATTCCTTCAATGATGAATATACATTCTATTACCCTTTAATATACCACTCTGTGGATGGTCTGTCGATCATTCACTTTGTCTTTAAAATGTGTTTAAAATATAAACAAACCATATTCTTCTGAAATATCTGGTGTATATCACCAGCCATGTTTTCTTGTAAAGTTAGATAATTGAGGGGACTAAATCCTGTTTGATAAACCTCCAAACAAAGATTGATGGTATTCTTCTTGAAACCACAAAACAAAGCAAAACTACAATCATATTAAGGCTTAGTCATTATAAGATTTAGAAGATATACGATGATTATGGCGTAGCATCTTTTATTATGTGTGTATGGATTGGTTGCATTGTCCTGAGCCGTTTTAGGCGAATTATGACGTTGGTAGAGCAGATGGAATTACTGCTGGTAGGTCATTTTGAGTTTCTTTTTCTGCTATATTGGAAAGAGAAATACTTGATATTTTTGCTTTTGTGGTGTATTACTCCATGTGTCGACATTGAAACCAACAAAAACTGCATTGACAGTGGCTGATTTGAAGAGGATAGAAGAACAAGTTAAGATGGCCCATCTGATTCTACTTGTCGCGGGTGATCCCGTTTTCGGTTCCATTTAAAATGAATATCCTCCCTCGACGATAAGGCTTCGGATTTTGAAAACATCGGAGTCGCCACTAACTTATCTTAAATTCAAGTTAGAAAAATTATAGAGATTCGTTAAGGTTCGGGAATTAGGGATTACTAAATCGCATGCATCACAAAGAAAAGGGAGGCTTTAAAAGTGTGTTTCTAAGCACCTGAGTTTTTTTAGAGCTCATTTTAAAAAAAAAATCAAAAGAAACTCAAGGGAAAAACGGGGTGAAAGATCGAAAGAAACTCCAAGGAAAAACGGGGTGAAGGATGAGCGGGATTTGTACCATTTCCAGGCTCCCTCTTTGTACCTTTGTGCTGGATGATCAGAAAACTATCCGAATGTTCCTCTCCCGATCCTCTGTTCTTCCAAGAGTTTCCTTCTTCTTCTCTCTGTCTCCAAGTCTCCGTGTCCTGTATGCTTCCCGGGATCTAGCTATCTATAGGGAATAGGTTTAATTGTTATTTTTAATTAAATTTTTTATGATTTTATGGAATTTTAGTGATTTTAGATGATTTTTATTGATTTTAGACGATTTTTGATGATTTTTATTGATTTTCGATGAATTTTGTTGATTTTTATTGATTTTTGGAAGATTTGCAATTTTTTAGTTTTTTTTTGAAGATTTTTGTAGAAAAAATTGGGTTATGACAGTTGCCCCTCTTTGTGAGAATGTTTGGTAAAATGTTCGAACAAAAAATTATTAAGAACCCAATTTTTTGGAAAGGATCGCTAAGGCATCGCGTTTGTTAATAAACGCTTGACCCGAAATGGCGTCACACTTGTTAGAAAATGCATAACCAAAAGCCGGTGAAAAGAGGTGTAGCGTTTGTACGAACGCTCAACCACGAAGATTGAAAATGGTGTCGCGTTTGTATGAACGTTCAACTAGGAAAATTGAAAATGGTGTCGCGTTTGTATGAACACTTAACTGAAGTGAAAGTATCGCGCTTAACGAAAAACAATATGACGCTAGTAAACGCTCAGTCGAATGGCGTCACGTTTGTTAATAAACGATTAGCCGAACTGGAAGGGGTATAACGTTTGTTAGTAAACGTTTAACCAACTGGAAGGTATCGCGCTTGTTAGTAAGCGCTTAACCGAAAAGAATGTGTTGTAGCGTAGTAAACGCTTAGTCGAATGGCGTCGCATTTGTTAGTAAATGCTTAGCCGACTGGAAGTGGTATAACGTTTGTTAGTAAACATTTAACCGACTGGAAGGTATTGCACTTGTTAGTAAGCGCTTAACCGAAAAGAATGTGACGTAGCGTTTGTTAGTAAACGCTTAGTCGAATGGCGTCGCGTTTGTTAGTAAACGCTTAGCTGACTGGAAGTGGTATAACGTTGGTTAGTAAACGTTTAACCGACTGGAAGGTATCGCGCTTGTTAGTAAGCGCTTAACCGAAAAGAATGTGACGTAGCGTTTGTTAGTAAACGCTTAGTCGAATGGCATCGCGTTTGCTAATAAACGCTCGGTCGAGTGGCATCGCGTTTGTTCGTAAACGCTTAGCCATATGGCATTGCGTTTGTTCGTAAACGCTTAGCCAAATGGCATTGCATTTGTTCGTGCTCTACCGAATAGTGTCGTATTTGTTAGTAAATGCTTAACCAAAAAGGAAAACTAGAAGTGGTGTCACATCTGTTAGTAGACACTTAATCGAAAGAATTGAGAAATGGATAACTTGACTTTGAGTGATATCACACCACAAGAGTGCTTAACCATAGTGAAGAGTATCATACCTTAGCATAAAGGCTTGAGTTTTGAAATCATGAAGTACGATTGTGATTGTTTGCATCTCCCATGTGTACTTGCCGAATTTCTGACTGTGGATGGTATGAAGGCAAGATGCTCTATATGCATGCACCAAAACTTAATTTTCACTTTTTTTTTGAAAAATAGAAACACTTGTGTGATAGAGAATAAAGAAGGGTCTTTCTTACATCTCTCAAGGCTCACTCAAATATGTTTCTATGCTATCAGAGTGGGAAGTTCGATTCCTTTGAAATGAATGCTCAAGGGCTAGTCGAAAGAGACTTTGATTCTAGTTGTAATGTAGGCTTGGTGTAAGACCATATGGTTAAGGGCTAGTCAAAAATTTTTTGACACTTTGTTCCACTAGGGAATGTGTTTCAATTTTTTTTGAATAAAATCGTTTAGTGAGAATGTATGACAAATGAATATAACACCTGTTTTAAGAAATGATAATTTTACCTATGATGTTCGCCTCGACTTGATGCCCTATAGGGAAAAAGAGGATGTAAAATCAAATCAATGTGAGAAAAATTTTAAACTTGGAACGATACTTTACTTTACCGGTTCCTTGACGACGCGTACTCATTGCCCCAGCAAAAACCTCTACAAAAGAAATGAAACATTGATTAGTTTTTTTTTTTTTTATTTTGTAATATATGAGCTGGAACGATATTTCCTTTACTGGTTACCAGAGGCATTTGGTTCTTTCCCCAGTAAAATCCTCTCCAAAAGAAATGAAATATTGATTAGTTTTTAATTTCATGTGATTGAATCGGAATGATACTTTCCTCTACCTGTACCCAACAACGATCGGTCGTTGCCCCATTTGAAGCATCATTTATTTAGCATGGCTTGTGAGCCTCGTAAATTTTCATTGCTCCTAAAAAGTCTCTGAGGAGAGTTACGCTAAAAGCAAGTATCATTGAAATTGACTCTAGAAAAATTGCTCAGATAATGAAATAAAATGGGTACAATCTTTCGTCTTCAGGTGCAATAACGTCGAAGTGAATCAGCGTTAATTGGCTGGGGTAGAACAACCCCATCCATCTTCATCAAGATCAGGGCCCCTCCTGAGAAAGCTTGCTTGACGACATACTGGCCGTCGTAATTGTAGGCGAATTTTCCACGATGGCCTTTGACGTTCGAAAGGATCCGTTTTAAAACCAAATCACCGGGCTTGTATGTCACTTGTCTAACCTTTTTGTTGAAAGCTCGGGAAACACGTTCTTGATAACATTGCATATGATGTGCAGCAGCGAGCCGTTTCTCATCTATGAGATCCAGGTGAGCTAGACGATGTTGCACATAATCGTCTTCGGCCATGTTTGCTTCCTGGAATACCCTAAGGGACGTGATCTGAACCTCAATTGGTATAACTGCTTGTGTTCCATAGACAAGTTCGAAAGGAGTTGCCACAGTTGAGGTACGTGTTGTTGTTCTGTAGGCAAGTAATGCACATGGGAGCTTTTCGTGCCAATTGCGGTATGTGACTGCCATCTTCCGGACTAGATTCTTTATATTCTTGTTTGCAGCTTCCACAGCACCGTTCATCTGTAGACGATATGGTGAGGAATTGAGATGTTTGATTCGAAATTCCTCACACAATGAATCAATAATCTTGTTATTGAAGTTTGTGCCATTATCGGTCACGAGCAGCTTAGGCACTCCGTAGCGAGCAATTATATTGACGCGGATGAATCGGGCCACATTCTTTGCTGTAACTTCTTTGAATGATTGAGCTTCTATCCATTTGGTGAAATAGTCGATGGAGACTAGGATGAATCGATGACCATTCGAAGCTTTTGGATTGATTGGGCCGATGACGTCCATCCCCCACATTGAAAATGGCCATGGTTCAAATAACGGGTACAATCTAGTGGGAGGCACATGAGCTTTGTCACTGTAAATCTGGCATTTATGGCACCGACGCACGTATGAAATGCAATCCGCTTCGATTGTCAGCCAGTAATACCCTTGTCGCATGATCTTTTGTGCCAGAGCATATCCATTCATATGCGGTCCACATACACCTTCATGGATTTCAGTAATAAGTTCTTGTGCCTCGTGCGTATCAACACATCTCATAAGAGTCCCAACAAATGACTTCTTGTATAACACATCTCCATCTAGAAAGTAATTGCTCGCAATCCGTCGTATGAATTTTTGCTCCTTTCTGCTGCAGCCTTGCGGGAAATTGCTGGGTTGTAAATAAACTTTGATATCGAAGTACCAAGGTCTGTTATCTGGTTCATCAATGATGGCAGCACAACTCGGGTTGTGAGAGATGTCGATTTGCAGGGGCTCGATGTTCATTTGTCCAACCAATGGGATCATTGAGGCCAATGTTGCCAGTGCATCCGCGAAGCGATTCTCCGATCGAGGCAAGTAATTGAACTCAATATGACAGAAGCGTTTGATGATATCTTGAAGGTATTCATGATATGGGAGGAGCTTTGCATCATGAATACGCCATTGTCCAATTGTTTGGGCGATAACAAGTGTCGAATCTCCGAAAACGTTGATGTCTTGTATTCGCAAATCAAGAGCATGCTGAAGACCGAGAATGCACGCCTCGTATTCTGCAATGTTGTTGGTACATGTAAAAACAACCTTCGATGTGACTGGATAATACTGACCGGTGGGGGATATCACAACGGCTCCTACACCCGACCCATTGAGGTTGACTGCTCCATCAAAGTACATACTCCATCGTTGATCATCGTCTGTGACTAGGATATTCTCATCTGGCAACTCAACGTCCAAAGGAGACACGTTCGGTCCTGGGTAGTCAGCAATATAGTCTGCAATACTTCGACTCTTGACAGACTTAGTGGCAACATATCGTATATTGAATTCAGCAAGTTGTAGTTGCCATTTGGAGATACGTCCCATTAGCGTAGGCCGACTGAAAAGGTATTTCAAAGGATCATTTTCCGATACCAGAAGAATCTCGTAGTGAAGGGTGTATTGCCTTAATCGATGGAGTACCCAAACCAATGCACAATATGTTTGTTCCAAAATCGTGTAACGGGCCTCACTAAGTGTGAACTTCTTACTTAGATAATAAATAGCATGTTCTTTGGCACCTTGTGGCTGTTGTGCCAAGAGGGCTCCTAGAGACTCGTCTTGAACAGTAAGGTAGAGTGTCAAGGGATGCCCCGGTGTTGGCGGGAGTAATACCGGAGGGTTCGACAGGTATTGCTTGATTTGTTCGAAGGCGGCTTGGTACTCGGTGTCCCACTCAATTGAGGTATCTTTCTTGAGAAGATTGAATATTGGTTTACAGGTTTCAGACAGATTTGAGATAAAGCGAGCTACACAATTGAGCCGACTCATAAAACCTCTGACTTCTTTAGCCGTCTTCGGTGTTGGTAGATTCTGAATGGCTTCGACTTTGGCAGGATCAACTTCGACACCACGGTTGCTAAAGACAAAACCAAGTAGCTTCCTTGATGTTGCTCCAAATACGCATTTCGCAAGATTCAATCGTAGCTTGAATTTTTCTTAATCGCTCGAATAATTTTTTGTAAGATGTTGACGTGATCTTCCCCTGCGTGCGACTTAGCAATCATGTCATCCACGTATACCTCGACTTCTTTGTGCATCATATCGTGGAATAGTGCTACCATGGCCGTTGATACGTTGTCCCAGCATTCTTCAATCCAAACGGCATTGCTCGATAGTAGAACGGTCCCCAAGGGGTGGTGAAGGTGATCTTTTCCTTATCTTCCTCCGCCATCCGAATTTGATTGTAACCGGAGAAGCCATCCATGAAAAGAGAAGCGATTGAATCATGTGGTGTTGTCTACCAGCACGTCGATATGTGGTAAAGAAAATCGTCTTTAGGGCTAGCTTTGTTCAGGTCACGGTAATCGACGCAAACACGAACTTTGCCATTTTTCTTCATAACTGGTACAATATTTGCAACCCATTGAGGATAACGAGCGACCTCGATGAAGTTCACCTTTAATAATTTGTCTACTTCTTCCTTGATAGCGAGCACAAGTTCAGGTTTGTATCGGCGTTGCTTTTGCTTTTTAGGGGGCACCGATGGATCTGTAGGAATGTAGTGTTGTACAATGTCTATGTCGAGCCCGGGCATATCCGCATAGCTCCATGCAAACACATCTGAATACTCTCGTAATAGGGAAATGAGTTGATCAGCTTCATCTTGAGGAAGATCCGAGCCAATGAACAATTCCTTTGACTCTTCGAGAGTTCCGACGTTAATGACCATTGGTTCACGGATTGTCACTTCTTTAGGCCCTTCATGACGTTTGAGTTCTTGTTCAAAGCCATAGTAATCATCAAGCAACTTCTGGTCATGGATCGAGTCATCATGTTGTTCTTCATATGGATCTTCATCTCCGCCCGAAGCGTCATCCCTGTAAATCGCAATGATTCTTTCGTGAGTCCATGTGTCAAAAAAGTTGAAGTGGAGGACATTAGGTGTCGGGGAGCATGAATAGTTGTGAACCATTCTGGGTGTGAGTGCTCATTTTCGTCATCCGTCCAACGTTGTTTCCCTCCACATTTCAACTTGAAAATTCCTAATATACCGTGTTTATTACATTTTTTGGACTTCCTTGCTAGTCCACGGTAGAAATATAGGAAGGTGGCTCGATCTAAACGAGGAAGCGTTCGCATGTCTAAAAGCTAGTCATAATGAACCCTACACGAATTGAAATATTAAAAGTAAATGAGTACAAAAGACTCGGAATGATTCACCCTTCGACTATGGAGGAGGATGGCGCTTCATTAACAGTGCAAATTGAAAGGTCTTCCAATGATGGGACAAGGTCAACCAGATCCTTCGGGGCCAAGATGAAAGTCTCTCGAAGCGGTGGGCAAATTAGAGATCCGTTTCTGTCTCGATAGGGCTTCTGTTGACAATACCGAAATCCTAGGACCGATAGTCCCACTTTGGCTCTTGATATGGAATGTGAGGGGTTCCAAACTTCCTTGTCCACGAGTACCTAGGCCCTTCCCAGTTTGATAGTCATAGTACACTAGCATCCGAGCTGCATTGAGTATTGGGGCGGGATTTCCGGCCTACTCGCTTCTTTCCGCACCATGTGGATAATCTCAATAGATTGGGTGGTACTCGGTTCTTCTACTGGTTCCGGTATATATGGAAAATTAATTTCACTGCAGACAGGGATATTGCGTTCCCCTTGGACGGTGATGAGCTTGTCCCCTACGACAAACTTAATTCTCTAGTGCACGGTAGAAGGAACTGCACCAGCCGCATGGATCCATGGTCGCCCTAACAGCATGGTTGAACGAGCCTGCAGCTGCGAGTACGTAAAAAGTTGTCTCAAATGTGGCTGGTCCTACACTGATGGCTAGAAGAATTTCTCCTAACACTTCGCGTTTTGCTCCATCGAAGGCTCGAACAATAAGGTTGCAAGCTCGGAATTTGGAATCGTCAATGTGGAGTTGCTTCAAGACAGTGACAGGGACGATGTTTTAACCCAGATCCACCGTCAATCCAATACTCGCGGAATCATCATGTCTCGACACTTGACTGTGATAAAAAGCGCCATATTGTGGGACCTTCCCGGGTTCTGGCAAGTCTTCATCGGAGAAGATGATGGAATCACGAACGAGAAGGCTTTCACATGAATACATCAAGGCAGTTAACTTCGATTTGCGCAGGCACATGGACTTCCGCTGAGAAACTTTTTGTAACACATCGCGATGCTTATCTGAGGAGTTGATGAGGATCGAAAGAGAGATCTGTGTTTGTTGCTTTCTTAATTGCTCGGCAATGTCGTACTCGCTTGTTTCTGATGTACTTGACAACTTTCTTAGCTTCTTCGAGTGGCACCTCACTTATCTTTGCAGCCTCAGGATTCTTTAACGCCTCAATTGCAGGGATACCTCGGCCAGAACGAGTGATTATGTTTGTTTCCTTCTCACTCTCTCCTGATGGACCCGGTGATTGGGTTGGTCGAAACATTAACCTGTGGTTTGTAGAAGAAACGCGTTTGAGCTGTAGTGGATGCGTCGGTGGTAAACCAAGGTAGGAGTTGTAACTGGGCGTATAAAACGACAGGCTTTCTATCTGAATTTCGGAGGTTGTTGTCCGAGTGACAGAACGCATACCACTTTCTTCGTTGCTCAGCGGCCAATCTGACATAGTAAGCTGGGGGAAAAATGAGTGATGTGATTAGCTCTCTATCTTGGCATCATCACTTGTTGATTCATATTCACCATGTTCTGGCAGAGGATTTTGCTGAATGCTTCCGGAGGGCTGGCTGGGTTCCTCGAAAGCTATTACCTTGTCGTCGAGGAGCTACTGTTATTTTAAAAATCAAAGTGCAGAAGCAATTCCTCGTATCGTGGCACCAATGCCCCCTCGAATGATACAAAACCAAACTGCATTTGGGGTTTTGTAACCACTGAGAGGATGGGATTTTCCCCGTGCGGGCTGATGGAGGAATCGGTACAGTGAGTGATGTGACCCATCTCGTGTAGGCGTTGAAACATGACAGTCTAATGGATCAGGAATGGCAAGAGGGGGTCAATATCCTCAATTCTTCTACTGATTTACTATTTTGCCCTGACTTAAGTGAACTTGACTCTGACTCTTGTGAAGCGACAGGTCTTCCATCCACATTCGGGCCTAGGGGATGAGCGGTAGAAGATAGATATCATCTTGGGCCTCGCGGATGTTTGGCATGTTTGGCCACTTCGCTTCTATGTTTGCGGAAAGTTTCACTCTTTCCTTTTCTGCGAGGTGTTGTCTTGATAGTCGATGTTAGTAGCCAATCCGACGTCCTTTTAATAGCGTCTTCTAGTTGCTCCGCATTTAACACAACTTGACTGAATGAGGAACCACGCTGTGTATACTAAGTATTGGTTTCTAGAAATCTCTCGGGAGGAGAGAGAGGAAATTCATCCACTGGTTCTCTCTCTTTGAGTGGAGGTTTGGATCTGCAACGCTTTTTCACGAACTCGGCGAGCAAATTGCCTTTATAGGGGACTTCGTTTGCGATATTTCTCGAGCTTCCGCAGAGTCGGATATAGTGGGACGCCATTTCAATGTTGGAAGCTATAGTGGTTTAGAAATCATGCGCCAGCTCCTTGAACGACACGTATTTAGAATGTGTCTAAAGATAGATACCGGTGAAGAAATGCAGTAGTACGAGTACAGTGAGGCTTTTCCTGAAAGAGAAGCTACTGGGAGTAAGTCATCCTTTTGGGTAAATGGACAACCAATCCCTTTGAATTTCTCGAAAATCCTGGGTAGCTTGCAATTTGATTGAGGTATTGAAATCTGTGTGGACTTGGATATCATAGTACACTCGAGAGAGTAAATATTGTGTCCCTAGGACCGCATTCAGCCTCTCTTCGAGGCAGGCAAGACCGTTTCTCGTTCGCCTTCTTGTAGGGATGCACATTCATAAGGCTTCAACTCTAGCCTCGAGACTTGTCATTCATCTTCAGGTGATTTAAATAGCTCTTTCAAGTGGCGTGGCCGGCCGCATTCCGTCGTGTTGGCGCTTTTGAGGGATAATTTCCGAGTAGCATGGACCTCAGGAAAAATGTGGAGGGATATCTGAAATGGATGGCACCACCTTCAGTGTCAGCACTAGAAAGAACCGTCGTATTTGTGGAATGATGGATGGAGAGGCATGCTAGGTGCCAACCCCAAAGCAGCGCTTTGTGACGGGGGATGTGGAAAAGGAATTGTTGGCGGAAAGTCGTGGTTGATGACATTGGTTGCCGTGGGCATTGGGGGTATAACGGGAGGAGTTTGGAGGTGTTGTTGTTGAAGTGCTTGCCTGCTGGTTGTGCATTTATGTTACTCAGCATGTCTCTGTAAATCGAGACCATGTTTTTCGCAAAGAATATCCACTCTTCGCCTCCAAAACGTGTATTTGGATTTGTGCTCCGACCCCTAATGCTTGATGAATTGTTCAAACCGGCACTTGATCCCAATTGGTGGTCATCGATCATCGAATGTCTGATGAGAGGGGGAGTAGTAGTAGAGTCTGTAGACATTTCCCATATTGGGCAGTGTTGCCGTCCGTCAGAGAGAGGTCCTGAGCTAGCCATGGTGTTGTACCGTTCCAGCTTTGTAGCTCGACATACCGGGCGCTGTCCTTGAGAGGAGATTAATTTTAGTACCTTTGGATTAAAAAAAATTGTATTAATGAAAAATAATAAATAAATGAAGATGATGCAAACGACGTGGTATGCGAACATACGAAATGAGCATCCATGCTTGACGCGTCTTTCGGACCAAAGGGATTTCTCGTATATTTCTAAATGAAAATTTCTGAATCGATTGTCCACATGTGTGAAAGGAGATGGCAGGTATATTATGGATCTCAATTGAGGAAGCTAAAACTATTTTTTTATTTAAGTCATGGACATCATTAATTTTCGAACCGCCTCACTTAAAAAGGATGAGTTTGAGCTTTACGAAAGAACTTTCAAGTTTTAGTGCCCCCTCCTTTTCTTTGGAATCGGTCGAGAGAAACATGAATGGTATGCCTCCGTTTCCCGAGACTTACGCTGTAAGACATAACCCGTGAAAGTTGTAATAACCTCGGAAGGGAGGAAAATATAAACTGTCCCTTGCAGGAACGCGACACTAAACAAAAGCATGCGTTGGGTCTGTTTCCCTCATCAAAGCCTATCGCTGCTGCTGACTCTTGCTTCTTTTTATGCTTCTGTCTTCACTACCTGTTTGGATTGTGTTTTTTTTTCCTTCTGAATGTCTCTTCCCCCAGATGCCTTTGATGTTCAAATCTTAGCAAATGGGTGTAAGAGGATTTCTCGCAGTATGTGGGAATCCGAGAGTGGAGTCATTCTCTGGGCCCGAGACTATGGTAAACGGCTGGGGGCCCTTACCTCAAAACAGGCAGGGGGTCAAGACTGATGGGTTCAGAACTCCGTGACCAGTCTTGGTAAATAATCTCTCTCGCGGTCGATTGGCGTTGGTTGGGTGCATTCGCCTGTGATGTGATGCGCCATGTGCTTGCGAGTGGATAATGTTTCCGTGTTTCTATGTTTGGTAGACTTGCCTGAGCATTTTGAGAAATGGTTGACGAAGTAGCACTCCAATTCTTAGGTATTGTCGCGACTGATTAGTCTCGAGTGACCTCCTCGTCCAGGGTTGGAGAAATCATTTTCTACTTACACAAGGTTTGACCGCCTGATGCCTATTTGTTATCACAGGAAATGCAGGGAATTGAGATTGGAGAATGACACTATCTTACTAGTTTTAAATGACTGTCGGATTGATTTCGGGGAATATGATTGTGGATCGTCAGGTGTTGTGGTTTGCAGTATCCTCAGCTCTCGAGGAGCGGGAAGTTCAACCGGATGATCTTATGAGGCCCGTGACCCGGAGCTCAGTAAGGTTGTGCTGGACGATCCTACCAGTCGGGCTAGAGTCCTTTGAGCTTGCTGCAAAGTTCTTGCTATGGGATCGTAGTAGTTGATCTAACAGCAACCAACATACTCGGGACTGCGTTGCAAGGCGGGAGTATCTTGAGATGTAACGGGAGGACATAGAGGAAGGCAACCTGATATTCAAGACATCGGGCAGAGAACGCTGCAGATCTCGAGCCCGAGTGCTGGCGACGTCAAGAGTCGAGCACCCAGCAGACAGAAACGTGCACGGCTCCACCAGGAATGTGCGTTCGAGGATGTCTCAATCCTTAGG
>JARUPY010000026.1:0-97636 GCA_029817715.1 Melastoma dodecandrum | reverse complement strand
AATCCTGCCGGACCACCTCCGCCGGGAGGAGCTGCCCGCCGGCAACGCCCTGGTGGAAGCCGCCACCTTCCTGGCGATCCTGCTGGGCACCATCGCGGCGGGCGCGGCCTCGGCGTTGGGCGGATCCGGGCTCCTGTTTCGGCGCCCTCCGTGAATGCTTTCGCGATCCTGTGCTGGCTTATCCGGCCCGGATGATCCCGAGCGACCGGGGAGGGCGCGCCGGACCTGCGGGTCGATTCCCAAACGTCGCCCGCTCCGACCTACGCCCTGCTGCGCGAACCTCTGGGCCGACACGCGGCTGTGGCGCGGCTCGCTAAACCGTGAGCTGTTCTGTCTGGCTGGTCGGCGTCGTGATTCACCTCGCTGCTGCCCACTCCAGAGCCCGTGCTGGTGGCGCGGCGCCTTCAACGGCACCGAGACGGTCATCACCCTGCTTCGCTCGCCCTTTTCTGCCATCGGCATCGCGGTGGGTTTCCGGTCTCGCCTCGTGGCTCGCCAGCGGTCGGATCGTGCTGCTGCCGAACGCCGGTCGGCGCGGTGCCTGATGGGCCTGTCGGCCCTCATGGAACCTCTCGCCTGGACCATCCGGCCCACCTGCCGGCGCCCACCCCGCGGAGCCGATGGGCCCGCTGGACTTCCTCGTGGAGCCGGCCCACGGCCCTGCGCACCGGGATCGACTTCCTGGGGCTCGGCCGATCTCCGGGCGGCCTCTACCATCGGTCCCGTTCCTTCGCGGCCGTGCAGGCCTGGGCCGAGAAGGCCCATGCGGGCGGCGGATCATCTGGCTCGGTCAACGTCATGACGGCGGCCTTCATGGTGGCCGGGACCCTGGCGCTGGCGGCGCTGCAGGGTGGCCGGGCACGTGTCGATCGCGAGCCTGCGTCACACCCAACTCTCCTCCCACCGACCACGCGTTTCGTGGCTGTGCTCAACTCGTGATCGTCGGGCGCCATCGTGTTCGCGACCACTGCCGACACAGCCCGTTCCGTCCGCGACTCGGCCTCCTGTCGATCCCGTGTTCCGGGCCTTCTACCGCCTTGAGGTCCGCGGGCTTCGACCAACCTCGGCGGCGGCCGGGCCGAACGCCATCGTTGGCCCTCAAGTCCCCACGTCTCGTTCCTCGACGCCCCGCTCGCGCCACTCTCTCTCCTGGCGACCAGGAGCCCGGTCTTCGCCATCGAACAGCGGCATCGCACCAGCGCTGGTGGGTACGGCCCGTTCCTGCGGGTCACCAAGGCGATGCCGCTGGAACCCGACGCGCCCCCTCGTGCCACCCGCCAACGCTAGATCAACGCGGGCTCAAGAGCGGCGAGACCCTGAATCATCTTCCCCGAGGGACGGCTCCACCGTTCCACCGGCAGCCTGATGAAGGTCTATGACGGCGCCGGGCTGATCGACCGACAAGTCGGGCCGCGATGGTCGTGCCCCGTGAAGATCGGACGGGCTGGAACGCACACGCCTTCTCGCGCCTGTCCCGGCGGCAGGTGAGCCGCCGCTGGTGGCCCAAGGTCATCGTGACGGTGATGCCGCCGGTGCGCCTCACCGTCGACCCCCCGCCCTGAAGGGCAAGACCCGCCGGCAGGCGGCGGGGGCGGCGCTCTACGGGATCATGTCGGATCTCGTGTTCCGCACCACCGACATCGACCGCGGCCTGATGGCGGCGCTGATCGAGGCGGGGGAGCTTCACGGCTGGCGCCGAACGCCCTGGAGGACCCGTCGGCGGGCGCCTGAGCTACAGCCGGCTGGTGATGGGCGCCAAACATCCTCGGCCGCAAGCTCATGCCCCTCGCCCCCGTGGGCGGCCGGATCGGCGTGATGCTGCCGAACGCCAACGGTGCCGCCGTGACGCTGTTCGCGCTCGCCTCCGCGGGCCGGGTGCCGGCGATGATCAACTTCTCCGCCGGAGCGGCCAACGTGCTCTCGGCCTGCCGGGCGGCGGAGGTGAACCGGATCCTGACCTCCCGCGCCTTCATCGAGAAGGGGCGCCTGGGACCGCTCGTCGAGGCGATCCGCGGCTTCCCTGGAGCTGAATCTACCTGGAGGAACGTGCGGGCGACGATCACGACGTCGGACAAGATCCGGGGCGCCCTCGCGCCGCGCCGCCCCCTCGTGGCGCGCCGCGGCGAGGATCCGGGGGCGGTGCTGTTCACCTCGGGCAGCGAGGGCACGCCGAAGGGCGTCGTGCTCGCCAACCGCTGCATGCTCGCCAACGTGGCGCAGGTGGCGGCCCGGATCGATTTCGGGCCGATGGACAAGGTGTTCAACGTCCTGCCGGTGTTCCACGCCTTCGGGCTGACGGCCGGGCTGGTCCTGCCCCTCGTCTCGGGCGTGCCGGTCTATCTCTACCCGTCGCCGCTGCATTACCGGATCGTGCCGGAGCTGATCTACGGCTCGAACAGCACCGTGCTGTTCGGGACCGACACGTTCCTGACCGGCTATGCCCGGGCCGCCCATTCCTACGACCTGCGCTCGCTGCGCTACGTCGTGGCCGGCGCCGAGGCCGTGAAGGAGACCACCCGGAAGACCTGGGCGGAGAAGTTCGGCCTGCGCATCCTGGAGGGCTACGGCGTCACCGAATGCGGACCGGTGGTGGCGCTCAACACGCCGATGTTCAACCGCTTCGGCACGGTCGGGCGGATCCTCCCGGGCATCGAGACGCGGCTTGAGCCGGTGCCGGGGATCGAGGAGGGCGGCCGTCTGTCGCTGCGCGGCCCCAACATCATGCTGGGCTACCTGCGCGCCGAGAAGCCCGGGGTGCTGGAGCCGCCGCCCGGCGGCTGGCACGACACCGGCGACATCGTGGCGATCGACGCGATGGGCTTCGTCACGATCAAGGGCCGGGCCAAGCGCTTCGCCAAGATCGCGGGCGAGATGGTGTCGCTCGCCGGCATCGAGGCGCTGGCCGCCGAACTCTGGCCCGATCGCCCGAGCGCGGTGGCGGCGGTGCCGGACGCGCGCAAGGGCGAGCGCCTGATCCTGTTCACGCAGGCGAAGGACGCGACGCGATCCGCCTACCAGAGCTTCGCCAAGGGCCGCGGCGCCTCGGACGTGGCGATTCCCGCCGAGGTGGTGGTGGTCGAGGCGATCCCGATGCTCGGCACCGGCAAGATCGACCAGGTCGCCGTCACGAAGCTGGCCCAGGAGCGGGCGAAGGAAACGGCCGCGGCCTGAGCGCGACCCAGGAGCCCGGCTGGCGGGCGCCTCACCGGATCGCCACGTCCCGAACCCCGCTTCGCATCACCCAAATAGGGGATGCGGACCCCTGAGGGATTCGGTCGAATTACGAATGCAGCCCGATTCGAGCCGGCGGCGCAACCGGGCTCGTGAAGTGGCTGGTGTCGGGGGTTCGCATCGAGAGGGGTTGGTCATGGCGAAGGACAGGCGAATTCCGAACTGGCTGGCGAGGCGGAGCTATTTCAAGCGGATCGAGCGCTGGTCGAAGTCCGACAAGACCCGCGGGGCGCCCACGGCCGCCGAGAGTGCGCCGACCCTCCTGCCATCGAACGTGGTCCCCTTCCCGATGCGCCTGAGCCGGCACGACCGGCCGGACTTCAGCGACCTGCGCGGCGTCGGCATCGCCTGAGCCGACCTCCGCCTGAACCCCGGCGCGCGGTCGGCTGACGTCTCTATCGATCGCTGGTCGCGCAAAGCCGGCGGACGCTGTTGCGAAGCCTGCTTCAGCGGACGGATCGGGCTTGCCGGCGATGTGTGAACGGGGAATCCTGCGCCGCGATCCGGCGAGGCCCGATCAGGAGGATTCGTGCGGCAGGACGGGCCCGAGTCGGGAGGGGGAGCGCGTCGGATTGCGCGTGCGCTCCTCGGGTTCGCGGCACTCGGATTGGCGCTGCTGGCGGCCAGCGCCGGCTTGGCCTGGCGGTATGAAGCCGCGCTGCCGCCCCTCGACCTCACCGCGGCTCGTGCGCGCTCCACGGTCGTTCTCGACCGGACCGGGACGCTGCTGCGCCCCTTCGCGACCGCGGATGGCCGGTGGCGTCTGCCGGTCACGGCGGAGGCCGTCGATCCCCGCTTCCGGGCGATGCTGCTCGCCTACGAGGACCGCCGCTTCGCGCATCATCCCGGCATCGACCCGGCGGCCCTGCTGCGCGCCGCGGGGCAATGGCTGAGGCGGGGACGCATCGTCTCGGGCGGCTCGACCCTGTCGATGCAGGTGGCCCGCCTGCTGGAGCCGCGACGCGCACGCTCCCTCGACGCCAAGCTCCGTCAGATGGTGCGGGCCGTGATGCTCCAGCGGAGCCTCGGGAAGCCCGGGATGCTGGATCTCTACCTCGCGCTCGCCCCCTATGGCGGTCCGCTGGAGGGCGTCCGGGCGGCGAGCCTCGCGTATTTCGGGCGGGAGCCCGCGCGGCTGACCGCCGCGCAGGCCGCGCTCCTCGTCGCCCTGCCGCAATCTCCCGAGGCCCGCCGGCCCGACCGTTTCCCGGAACGCGCCCGTGCGGCCCGCGACCGCGTGCTGGAGATCGCCGGCGCGCGGGGGCTCCTGACCGTGGCCGAGGTCGCGGCGGCCCGGGCCGAACCGGTGCCCACGGTGCGGCACCCGTTCCCGATGCTCGCCGCCCACGCCGCCGAGGAGGCGGTCGCGGCCGAGCCGGGCAACCCGGTGATCCGCCTCTCCATCGATGGGCGCCTCCAAGAGCGGTTGGAGGCGCTGGCGGCCGAGCGCGCGGCGGCGGCCGGCCCGGATCTGTCCGCCGCGATCCTCGTCCTCGACAACCGGGACGGGCGGATCCTCGCCCAGGTGGGCAGCGCCGGCTATCTGGATCAGACCCGGCGCGGCGCCATCGATATGACACTGGCAATCCGCTCCCCCGGCTCCGCGCTGAAGCCGTTCGTCTACGCCATGGCGTTCGAGGACGGGCTCGCGCATCCCGAGACGCTGCTGGACGACCGCCCCACGCGCTTCTCGGCGAGCTACGCGCCGGAGAATTTCGACCTCACCTTCCAGGGCACGGTCACGGCCCGGCGGGCGCTGCAACTGTCGCTGAACGTCCCCGCCGTGGCGCTGATGGAGGCGGTCGGCCCGGCGCGGTTCATCGCCCGGCTGCGGGCGGCCGGCGCCGGCATCCAGCTCCCACGCGAGGCGGCACCGGGCCTGCCGGTGGCGCTCGGCGGTCTCGGCATCACGCTGACCGACCTCGCGCGGCTCTATGCGGGATTCGCCCGCGGCGGCACGATGCCGGAACTCCTGCGCCGCGCCGGAACCGACGCGGGCCCGTCCGCACGCCGGATCGCTGATCCGGTGGCCGCCTGGTACGTCGCCGACATCCTGCGCGGAACGCCACCGCCGGAGAACGCGCTGCCGAACCGCATCGCCTACAAGACCGGCACCTCCTACGGCTACCGCGACGCCTGGGCGGCCGGGTTCGACCGGCGCGTGACCGTGGCGGTCTGGGTCGGCCGGCCAGACGGGGCGGCAGTCCCGGGCCTCGTCGGACGGATCGTCGCGGCGCCGATCCTGTTCGACGCCTTCGCGCGCCTCGGCCGCGAGCCCGAACCGGTTCCCCGGCCCGCGGGCATCCTGACGGCCGGGCCGGGGGGCCTGCCGCCGCCGCTCCGGCGCCTAGGACGCGAGACCGCCGACGCGTCCGGACCGGCGCTCCGGATCGCCTATCCGCCGGACGGGGCACGAATCGACCTCGGTCTCGTCACGCCGGGCGGCACCATGGCGGCGGGCGGCGCGAGCCTCGCCCTCAAGGCGCTCGGCGGCGTGCCGCCGCTGACCTGGATGGTCGATGGTCAGCCCGTCGCCCAGACGACGCGGCGGCGCGCCGAATGGAGCCCGGAAGGTGCCGGCTTCGCGCGGATCTCCGTCCTTGATGCAACCGGTGCGAGTGCCAGCGTTTCCGTGCGGCTCGAATAGCCGAGCATTACCGCTTCCCGCAGCGAAACTTTGCCGATGTACCATTTTGCATGGAGAACAACCCGCCGAAGCTGACGTACTCATACGGACATTCACGGGTCGTCAACGAAGAGGGGTCTATCCGTGACCGGTGAGGTGGTGATGGCGTGGAAGGTCGGCGCCGCGATGGCGGTGCTTCTCGGGTTCGTCGGCGTGGGGGCCGGCGCTGGCGGCGGCGGCGACGCCGATCCGCGCCGCGCCGGCTGGCGCGACACCTATCGTCCCCCCGCCGCGATTCCGTTTCCCCCCGAAAACCCCTATTCGCCGGCCAAGGCGGACCTCGGCCGTCGCCTCTTCTTCGATCCGATCCTCTCGGGTGACCAGACGCGGTCCTGCGCGACCTGCCACATCCCCGACCTTGCCTGGGCCGACGGGCGCGCCCGCGCGGCGACGCGGCAGCAGGGCGACATGGATCTGCGCACGCCGACGCTCATCAACGTCGCGTGGCAGGACGGGCCGCTCGGCTGGGACGGCAAGTTCCGCACGCTCGAAGCGGTCGCGGCCATGCCGATCATCGCGCCGGGCAACATGAACCTGCCGATCACCGCAGGCGTTGGCGCGGCTCTCCGCCGATCCGACCTACACGGCCGCCTTCGCGGCGGCCTTCGACGACCCCGCCGTGACCAGAGAGCGGCTGGACGCGGCGCTCGCCACCTTCGAGCGCCTGATCGTGACCGCGCCCGCCCCGTTCGACCGGTGGATCGCCGGGCAGGAGGATGCGATCGGCGAGCCGGCCAAGCGGGGATTCGACCTGTTCAACAGCAAGGCCGGCTGTGCGGGCTGCCATTCCGGATGGTCGTTCACGGACAACTCGTTCCACGACATCGGCGTCGGGGTCGGCAGCGATATTGGCCGCGGGCGCCTCAAGCCCGGCTCCGTGGCCCTGACCTACGCGTTCAAGACGCCGACCCTCCGCGAGGTCGGACAGCGCGCGCCCTACATGCACGACGGGTCCGTGCCGACCCTCGAAGCCGTGGTCGCCCTCTATGATCGCGGCGGCGTCGAGCGCCCGAGCCGATCCCGCTCGATCAAGCCGCTGCATCTCTCGGCAACCGAGCGTGCGGATCTACTCGCCTTCCTGGCGACCCTGTCGACCGGGGCCGACCGCGATCTCATGACGGCGTCGTTCGCGGCCCTGCCGCCCGCGCCCTGAGACCGGCGCAGCGCCGGCCGGACGCCGGGTCGCGCTTTCCCCGCGAGGCCCGCGTCGGCTCAGCGAACGCCCAGCCCCCCCGCGGCGGGCCCGGCCGGGTTCCGCTGCTCGTAGGCCACGGAATCGCGCGGGAGGCTCAGACCGTGCCGAGGGTCCAGACGCTGCCGAGCAGGCTCAGACCGGCCACGCCGAGGAGCACGTAGGTCAGCAGCCGGTTCCGGCGCAGATCGCCCGTCAGTGCCTGAACCAGCGCTCGGTTATCCTCGGCGAGACTGTTCCGCGCAGCCACCAGCTCGTTGTACATGTTGGTGATGGCGTTGGTGGACATGTAGACCAGGAGCAGGTGGACGACGAAGTCGTCGTCCGTCGTGGTGTTCAGGGCGGCCGCGATGCGAACGGCGAGCTGCCGCTCCCAGGGCTGGAGTTCGCGGCCATGGACCGACCGGTAGAACCGCTCGAGGTTGGTCACGGCCGGAGCGCATCCCGCCAAGCCATGTGGAAATTGCGCCGCAGGCGCCGGCCCTCGACCCGAAGGCGCATAGGCGCGGTGTTGGCCAGCGCCTGCCAGGTCACGTGCTGGACGCGCAGCGCCTCGATCAGGCGCTCGCCAATCCGCTCGATCTCGATGATCCGGAAGTTCGGCTGCTTGCGCAGGGCCTTCACGAGATCGGCCGATTCGAGGTAATCGAAGTTGGTCGCCTGTGCGGTGTTCTTGGCCAGGATCGCCCGTTCGCACTCGATCAGCATCGGGCGGAGCTCCTTGAGCACATCGAGGGCGGGGGGATCGACCGCCCCGGCCGCCACGACGACGCAGAGCCGGACCTGGGCCTCCCGGCAGCTCTCCACGATGATCTCGGCGCAGCGGCGGGTCGTCTCGGTGTCGCCGGCCGGGAAATCGACCACCACGAAGCGCTCGGCGGCCTCGATCACGTGCTCGATCATGTCCTGGGCCAGGGTCGGGTCGACCCGGCCGGTGCTGTCCTCAGCGCGCAGGCGCTTCCGGTCGCAGGTGATGCCGGCCCGGCGCGGCACGAAGTTGCCGCTGGCGGGCGCGCTCTCCTGCATCAAGGCCATGTGGAAATGACGGTTGGCCGGATCGGTGTCGATCGCCAGGACGGGACTGACCTCGGCGCAGAGATCGGCGACCTGAAGCGCGATCGTCGTCTTGCCGACACCGCCCTTGCCGCCCAGGCAGAGGATCAGGATCTTCGCCGCCGAACCGAGAAGGTCGTGCTGGATGTCCTGAATCTCGTCCGGGCTGTACCAGGCCGGGGTCTTGGTCTGCGTCGCATCAGTCATCGAGTGTCTCCGTGCTGTTGGATGAGTGGCGGTGTCCGCGCGGCGCACCGGGCTGGACCGGGAGGCAGGGCTTCAGGGTCGGCGCCGTACGCGTGGCGGCGCCCGTCCCGACCGCATCGGCGCGCTGGCGGAGCGGGAGGCTCCCGGGCAGCCGGTCCGATCAGGCGCGGGCCCGGGCGGGCGCGGCGCGCGCCGAGGATGCCGGGAGGGAAGATCGGAACGGATCCGCGCCGCGTCGCTGCGCCGGTCGGGCCTGGACGCATCGCCGCCGAGGGCGGTTTGCATCCGCAACCGGACGAGGCGCTGCGCCCGTGCAAGGGCCCGGATCTCAGATCTTGGAATGTCACTCCTCCCTCGCCGCCTGCGCTCGGTACCGGGCTTCGGTCGCCTGCACCGCTGCGCAGACGACATCGGCCCGCCTGAACCGAGCACGACAAGACTCTGCGCAGAAGAATGCGGGATGCAACCCTGCAAAGCCGAGTCTAAATCTCAATCCTGCTGTAAAATAGGAATCTGAATGAACCGTTCTCGCCGACAATATTCAAATCTGTCCGGCGTTATTTGTCATTTCGCTTCAGTTTTTACTTATATAAGAGCGATATATGGAAATATAAAAGAATCTTTGCTAGGTGATTATTTGAGTTCGAGGGCAAATTCGTTGCGTGCCGCGAGCCGAAACCGAGAGGGTCGGCGCACGGGTGCGTTGGGCCCTGCGTGTCGAGATCTGCGTGTCGAGATCTGCGCGGTCAGGGGACGTGTCGGGATGGTGTCCGGCCGGGGAAAGGTGCGAGCCATGTCCGGACCGGGCTCCTCGCGCGCCGAGACATCGCCCCGTGTCGGCGTGCCGGTCAGCCTCGCCTGCTGCGCGCCGATGCCGCTGCCTGGATCAGCAAATCTTACGCAGAATCCACAGCGTTAACCTTCCACTCACATTCGTTAACAAACCCTTCGCTAGATACGAGTGGAAGTAACTTAAATAGCTCGGTAACCACGTAGTCGCCGCGCCGCGACGAGGGCCCGATGCCAAGAGCCAAGACGAAGCGGTTATCGGGCGGATGCGCCCTCGGGCTGCCGGGCTTCGCGATCCTCGCCGCCACAGGCCCGGCCGAGGCCCACGTCAAATGGTTCTGCGCCTACGACGTCGCCGGTCAGCCGCGCGGCCTCGAACAGGTGCTCTGCCCTGACTTCGAGTGGCTGACCGGCCTCGCCATCGTCTGCCTGATGCTGGGCTGCCTCGCCGAGGGCACGCCGCTGGGCGGGGCGCTGATAAACGCGCTGGACCGCGCTACCTTCCGCATCCGTACCGATACCGAGCTGCTGGTCCGCTGCACCCTCGGCTTCTTCCTGGTCTCGGTTTGGGAGCTTGGCGGCATCATCCTGACGCCTGAGCTGAAGACCGACGCGGCCTGGATCCCGTGGCTGCAGCTCGCCATGGCGGCTTGCTTAATCTCTCGCCGAACCATGCCGCTGACCGGCCTGGGCATCGTCTTCCTCTTCTTCTTCGCCACCGCGCAATACGGCCTGTTCCACCTGGCCGACTATCCGGTATTCCTGGGCGTGGCCGTCTACCTGATCTGCCAGGGGCTCGGCCTGAAGCCGTTCGACATCCGCCCCCTCGACATCGTCCGCTGGGCCGCCGCGATCACCCTGATGTGGGCCTCGATCGAGAAGTGGGCCTATCCGGAATGGTCGGCGCCGCTGCTCGCCGCCAAGCCGCAGATGACCATGGGCGCGACGCCCGAGCTGTTCATGCAGGCCGCCGGCGTGATCGAGTTCACCCTCGCCTTCGCGCTGGTCTGGACGCCGCTCGTCCGGCGCTGCGCGGCGATCATCCTGGCGGCGATCTTCGTCTCGGCGATCGTCGAGTTCGGCAAGGTGGACGCGATCGGCCACTCCGGCATCATCGTGGTGCTGCTGGCGATCGCCGCCGACAATGTCCGGGTGCCGGTGCGGGCCCGGCAGGCGCTGCTGGCGCCGGCCTGGTACGGCGCGGCGCTGGCGCCCTTCCTGGCCCTCTACTATGTAGGCCACGCTGTCCTGTTCGGCGGCCTGAGCACGATGCCGGTCATCTGATCGGCGCGGCCTGCGCCGGCCCCCACCTCATCGCACCGCCAGCAGCGGCGCGATGACGTCGGTCAGGCCATTGATCAGGATCTGCGTTCCGACGCAGAGCAGCAGGAAGGCGAACAGGCGCCCAACCACGCGGGCTCGGGCCGGCCCCATCAGCGCCACCACCCGGTCGGCCGAGGCGTACAGGAGGGCGACGGCCGCGGCCACGACCAGGGCGGCCAGGGAGACGCCGAGGTAGAAGCCGAGCCGCTCGGCGTAGGCCGCGGGCCGGTTCGCGCCGAGGGTGATGGCGACAGCGAATCGTGCCCGGACCGGTGGTGAACGGCAGGGTCAGGGGAAAGAACGCGATCTCGGAGAGCGGGCCCGGCGCCGGGTCAGCCTGCGGTTCCGAGGGGGCCGCGACGCGGTTGGCCGACCCTGACGCTTCGGCCTGCTTGCGCGCCTCGCGCGCCTCCGGCCGGTTGAGCTGGGTCCAGGCCGAGGACATCACCACCAGACCGCCGGCGATGCGCAAGTGCCCCGAGGCTGACGCCGAAGAAGTTTGAGGATCGGCGTGCCGGCCCAGAGGGCGCCGAGCATCACCAGCGCGGCGTAGACGCCGATCCGGCGGGACAGCAGCACCCGCGCGGCGTGGCTGTAGGCGCTCGTCACCTGCGCGAAGATGAAGGCGCCGCCGATCGGGTTCACGATCGAGATCAGGCCCGAGAGGGCGAGCAGGAATTGCTGGACGGTGAAATCGATGCTCATCCCAGTCGGTCCCGGTTGCGGCCCGTCTAAGCGGGTTTCCGCAGGTCTGGCTACCGGCCTTGCGACGAAAACCTGCGGTTTCATCAGGGACCTGAGCGGAGGAAGCGCTGGCGTGCCGGTGCGCGTGTGGCGATACGACCGCACCCGTCCGAGACAGGGCGCGCGCGTCCCGCTCAGCCCGGGGACGGGGCCGGCACCAGGACGCGCGCCGGCGCGAGGCGGCGGGCGCGCCGTACCTGCTGCACGGCGACCGGACGGTAGAGCTGTTTCGTGGCGTCGACCACGTGCAGCCCGGCGAAGGGGAGGGACAGGCCGGTGCCCACCCATTCCCAGGCGGGGCCGGTGCGCAGCATCAGGCGCGAGCGCACCGGCGGCATGTACAGGGTCTCGGACCAGTTCACCGGAGAGAACAGGGTGTCCCGCATCAGCCGGCCGAGCTGCGAGCGGCTGTAGGGCTGGCCGTGGCCGAAGGGCGTCGCCTCGCGGCGGGCCCAGGACGCCCCGCCGATTCGGCACCACCAGGATCATCCGGCCGCCCGGGGTCAGCGTCCGCCACACCTCCTGGAGGAGCTCGGACGGGCTCTCGACCGATTCGAGGGCGTGTACCAGGATGACCCGGTCGATGGCGGCCTCGGGCAGGGGCATCATCGTCGGATCGGCGAGCGCCGCGCAGGAGCGCCCGGAACTCGGCCAGTTCACCACGCCCTGTGTGGCCGGCATGAACGCCAGCGTCCGCTCGGCGATGCAGTGGATCGGCCCAAGATACGGGGTCGCGTAGCCGATGCCGAGCACACGCAGCCCGGATACCGAGCCCAGGAACTCGTGCAGCGCCCGCCCGACCACGCGATGCGTCGTGCGGCCCAGGGGGCTGGCGTAGAAGGCCCGCAAGCCGTTGACGTCGAGACGCATGAAGGGACAGGACACCGGAGCCGGAACGTTCACCGTACTCAATGGTGAGCCGGACGGCCCGGGGCAAGCACCGAAGGAACCGGGCCGCGCCATCGCCCGTTCACGGCGGCGGCATGCGCGCAGGGCGGAGATTCTTCATTCGATGGCTGCCGAGCCCGAGATCCGCACCTTTCTGTGCCGCAGCGACAATATCGGCGTCCTGATCCGCGACCCCGCCACCGGGGCCTGCGCGGCGATCGACGTGCCGGAGGCCGGGCCGGTCCTGAAAGCCCTCGATGAGACCGGCTGGCGGCTGACCGACATCCTCGTCACCCACCGGCACGGCGACCATGTCGAGGGCATTCCGGCGGTGAAGCAGGCCACCGGCGCCCGGGTCGTGGCGCCCGCCAGGGCCGGCGACGCGGTCCCGCAGGTGGACCTCGCCGTCCGGGAGGGCGACACGGTGCGGGTCGGCGATCTCGCCGCCGAGGTCTGGGAAACGCCGGGCCATTGCGCCGACCACATCACCTACTGGTTCGCGCAAGCCGGGATCGTCTGCGCGGGCGACACGCTGTTCACCTTAGGCTGCGGCCGGGTCATGGAGAGTCCGCCCGAGACGCTGTACCGGTCGTTGCGGCGCTTCGACGAGCTGCCCGACACGGCGCAGGTGTTCAGCGGCCACGACTACGTACTCTCCAACGCCCGCTTCGCCCTGGCGGCCGACCCGGACAATCCGGATCTGAAGGCGCGGGTCGCGGAAGCCGAGCGGGCGAAGGCCGAGGGCCGCTTCCTCGTGCCCTCGACCATGGAGGCGGAGCGCGCGACCAATCCCTTCCTGCGCAGCGCGCTGCCGACTCTGGGCGAAATCCGTGGATGTGCCGCCAGAAAGTGACCCCGAAACGGTGTTCGTCGCTTTAAGGGCGTGGAAGAACCGCTTCTGACGCAGGGGGCAACCAGAAAAATTTGTTGCCTTCTCAAGGCAAACTGACACATAGGAGTGTTTAAGCGGTCTTAAATCGCTCAGGTAACCGGGCTCCCGGGGGGAAGCCGCAACGTCAACGCGAAGCGCCGGGACGCTTCAGCCGGTCTGATGGGGGTCCGTCTCGCCCTACCACCTGTCCACTTCCCGCCTGCCTCTTCCGTTCCTCAAGCCAGAGTCTGCCGCGTCTAAGGAAGAGTCGCTCGCCGTCAAGGCCAAGCTTCCTGGAACCGACGACGCCGAGACCGGTCCGCTCCGCGACGTCGGAGACACGGCCGGCACGCAGCGGCCCCGCACGCCTGTCGCGGCCGATGTCCGGCTGCTCGGCATCGCCACGGAGCATCTCTCCCGCCTCGGACCCAAGCGCGTGACGGTCGTGGCCGTCGCCGCCGAGGCGGGCATGACCCACGCCAACGTCTACCGCTACTTCCCGTCGAAGGATGCGCTCCTCGACGCGGTGGCGGGGCGCTGGCTGCGCGAGGTCGAGGCAAGGCTCGCCGGCATCGCCGACGCGCCCGACCCGGCCGACGACAAGATCGAGCGTCTGCTCACCGCCCTGGCGACCGTGCAGCGCGACGCGCTGGTGGACGAGCCGAACCTGTTCGCGGTCCACCTCGACGCCACGGTGGCGGCCCGGCCGATCGCCCGGCGGCACCGCGTGCGCCTGCGCAGCCTCGTGGAACGCGTGGTGGAGGAGGGGATCACCTCCGGGATTTTCTCGGCGCGCGACCGGGAACGGGCCATCGCCTATATCTTCGACGCGAGCTACCGCTTCACGCATCCGCTGGCGATCCAGCACGATGCCGAGGTGCCGCGGGACCTGATCGAAGCGCGCTTCGGCGCCGTGATCCACGCGATCCAGCGCGTTCTCCGCTCCGGCGTGCTCTGAGCCCACGCCCCATCGATGCATCTGTGAAGGCCCGGACCTTGCGTCCGGGCCTTTCGCGTTTCCGGATTTCCATCGGCGGCGCGGCGTGGGAGAACCGAAAATGACAGCTTTCCAAATCTGTCATCGAAGCTTTGCAGCACGCCGGCGGTTGGGTGCAGTGCACCTAAAACCTTCGCCACGTTGACGTTTCGCCGAGCTGGCCCGCATCGGCCCGACGCTCCTGGCCGAAAGGATGAGGCGTCGGCCCATCCCGCATCGGGTTGAAGCGACGGTGCTTTTCGGCCACACAGCCGCGCAGATTTCACAGCGGCGAATCCGGTCCCGCAACCGGCGGACGAACAATCCCGGGATCGCCCGAACCAGCATCGAACTCGACACGCAAGGGAGACGGATCCGACATGGCTCGCAACAAGATCGCGCTCATCGGCGCCGGCCAGATCGGCGGCACCCTGGCCCTCCTGGCCGGCCTCAAGGATCTCGGGGACGTGGTGCTGTTCGACATCGTCGACGGCGTGCCGCAGGGCAAGGCGCTCGATATCGCCGAGGCCGCCCCGGTCGAGGGCTTCGACGCGACCTACGCGGGCGCCAGCGACTATTCCGCCATCAAGGGCGCCGATGTGGTGATCGTCACCGCCGGCGTGCCGCGCAAGCCCGGCATGAGCCGCGACGACCTGCTCGGCATCAACCTCAAGGTGATGAAGGCGGTGGGCGAGGGCATCAAGGCCAACGCGCCCGACGCCTTCGTGATCTGCATCACCAACCCGCTCGACGCGATGGTGTGGGCGCTGCGCGAATTCTCGGGGCTGCCGCACAACATGGTCGTCGGCATGGCGGGCGTGCTCGATTCGTCGCGCTTCAGCCATTTCCTCGCCGAGGAGTTCGCGGTCTCGGTGAAGGACGTCACCAGCTTCGTGCTGGGCGGCCATGGCGACGACATGGTGCCGCTCGTGCGCTACTCCACCGTGGCCGGCATCCCGCTGCCCGACCTCATCAAGATGGGCTGGACCACCCACGAGAAGCTCGACGCCATCGTGGAGCGCACCCGCAAGGGCGGCGGCGAGATCGTCAACCTGCTCAAGACCGGCTCGGCCTTCTACGCGCCCGCCGCCTCCGCCATCGCGATGGCCGAGAGCTACCTGCGCGACAAGAAGCGCGTGCTGCCCTGCGCCGCCTATCTCGACGGCGAATACGGGGTGAAGGGCATGTTTCATCGGCGTGCCGATCGTAATCGGTGCGAACGGCGTGGAGCGCGTGCTGGAAGTGACCTTCGACGCGGCCGAGAAGGCGATGTTCGAGAAGTCGGTCGCCTCGGTGAAGGGCCTCATCGAGGCCTGCAAGGGCGTCGACGGTTCGCTGGCGTAGTTCAAAGCGGATAGCGAATAGGGAGTAGCGAACAGGGCCCTGCCGGTCCGCTCGCGCCACTCGAACTATTCGCTACTCGCTCCTTCCTATTCGCTCCTCCCCACGAGGTCCCGATGAAACATCCACGAATATCAGGCCAAGGCCGTGCTGAAGGAGTTCGGCCTGCCCGTCTCCCGCGGCGTGGCCATCTTCAACCCGTCGGAAGGCCGAGGCCGCGGAGGAGCTCGGCGGCCCCGTGTGGGTGGTGAAGAGCCAGATCCACGCCGGCGGCCGCGGCAAGGGCAAGTTCAAGGAGGCGAGCGCCGGCGCCAAGGGCGGCGTGCGCGTCACCAAGTCGATCGACGAGGTGAAGCAGTTCGCCGGCGAGATGCTCGGCCAGACGCTCGTGACGATCCAGACCGGCCCGGCCGGCAAACAGGTCAACCGTCTCTACATCGAGGAAGGCGCCCAGATCGCCGAGGAGTTCTACCTCTCGATGCTGGTCGACCGCACCACCGGCGGCGTCGCCTTCGTGGTCTCCACCGAGGGCGGCATGGACATCGAGGCGGTCGCCCACGACACGCCCGAGAAGATCCACACCATCGCGGTCGATCCGGCCACGGGCGTGATGCCCCATCACGGCCGCGCGGTCGCCAAGGCGCTGGGCCTGTCCGGCAACCAGGCCAAGGAAGCGGCCTCGCTCACCGAGAAGCTCTACGCGGCCTTCGTGTCCAAGGACATGAGCCTGCTCGAGATCAACCCGCTGGTCCTGACCGCGGACGGGCATCTCAAGTGCCTCGACGCCAAGATCTCGTTCGACTCGAACGCGCTCTATAAGCACCCCGACATCGTCGCGCTGCGGGACGAGACCGAAGAGGACGCCAAGGAGATCGAGGCGTCGAAATACGATCTCGCCTACATCGCGCTCGACGGCACGATCGGTTGCATGGTCAACGGCGCCGGCCTCGCGATGGCGACGATGGACATCATCAAGCTCCACGGTGGCGAGCCGGCGAATTTTCTGGACGTCGGCGGCGGCGCCTCCAAGGAGAAGGTGACGGCGGCGTTTCAAGATCATCACCGCCGATCCCAACGTGAAGGGGATCTTCGTCAACATCTTCGGCGGTATCATGGACTGCAACGTGATCGCCAACGGCGTGATCGCGGCCGTAAAGGCGGTGGGCCTTCAGGTTCCGCTGGTGGTGCGCTTGGAGGGTACCAATGTCGAGCAGGGCAAGGCCATCATCCGGAATTCCGGCCTCAACGTCATCCCGGCGGACGACCTCGACGACGCCGCCCAGAAGATCGTCGCCGCCGTGAAGGGAGCCTGATCATGTCGGTGATGATCGACGCCAACACCAAGGTCATCTGCCAGGGTTTCACCGGCAAGAACGGGACCTTCCACTCCGAGCAGGCCATCGCTTACGGCACCAAGGTCGTGGGCGGCGTCTCGCCCGGCAAGGGCGGCTCTTCGCATCTGGGCCTGCCGGTGTTCGACACGGTGGCCGAGGCCCGCGAGGCCACCGGCGCCGAGGCCTCGGTGGTCTACGTGCCGCCGCCCGGCGCGGCCGACGCGATCTGCGAGGCGATCGACGCCGAGGTGCCGCTGATCGTGACGATCACCGAAGGCATCCCGGTGCTCGACATGGTGAAGGTGAAGCGCGCGCTTTCGGGCAGCAAGTCGCGCCTCATCGGGCCTAACTGCCCCGGCGTGCTGACCCCCGGCGAGTGCAAGATCGGCATCATGCCGGGCAACATCTTCAAGAAGGGCTCGGTCGGCGTCGTCTCGCGCTCGGGCACGCTCACCTATGAGGCGGTGTTCCAGACCTCGAACGCCGGCCTCGGTCAGACCACCGCGGTCGGCATCGGCGGCGACCCCGTGAAGGGCACGGAATTCATCGACGTGCTCGAACTCTTCCTCGCCGATCCCAAGACCGAATCGATCATCATGATCGGCGAGATCGGCGGCTCGGCCGAGGAAGAGGCCGCGCAGTTCCTGAAGGACGAGGCGAAGAAGGGCCGCAAGAAGCCGATGGCGGGCTTCATCGCGGGCCGCACCGCCCCCCCGGGCCGTCGGATGGGCCATGCCGGCGCGATCGTCTCGGGCGGCCAGGGCGGCGCGGAGGACAAGATCGCCGCCATGGAGGCCGCGGGCATCCGCGTGTCGCCGTCGCCCGCGCGCCTCGGCTCGACGCTCGTCGAGGTGCTGAAGGGCTAAGACGCCCGCGCGCCTGCGTTGCGGCCATCGCAGGGCCGCAACGCCCATATCGGGCGTGCAGAGACGATTTCAGCGGGGCGGTCACCCGCCCCGTCTCGATGTGAGGGCGATCCGCCGCGCGGCCGGAGAGCCTGAAGGGCAGGACTCCTGCCCGCGCGACAGGATGGACGCACCATGGCACGCCAGGATGTGAACGAAGCGCTCCTCGAAACCTCGTTCCTCTACGGCGCCAACGCCGCCTACATCGAGGAATTGCAGGCGGCCTACGCCCGCAACCCCGCCTCGGTGGATCCGGAGTGGCAGAGCTTCTTCAAGGCGCTCGGCGAGGACGAGACGCTAGTCGAGAAGAACGCCGCCGGCGCCTCCTGGGAAAAGCCGAACTGGCCGGTGCCGCTGAATGGCGAGCTGGTCTCGGCGCTCGACGGCAACTGGGGCGCCCTGGAGAAGGCGGTCGGCGACCGGATCGTCGCCCGCGACGCCAAGGAGGCCAAGCCCGGCAAGCCGCAGGACAGCGTCAGCGCCACGACCGGCGTCTCGGTCGAGCCGGCCACCAAGGATTCGGTGCGGGCGATCATGCTGATCCGCTCCTACCGCATGCGCGGCCACCTGCACGCCAAGCTCGACCCGCTGGGCCTGGCACCGCGCGGCGATCACGAGGAGCTGCACCCGCAGCATTACGGCTTCACCGAGGAATCCGATTGGGACCGCCCGATCTTCCTCGACAACGTGCTCGGCCTCCAGTTCGGCACGATCCGCGAGATCGTCGACATCCTCGAGCGGACCTACTGCCAGACGCTCGGCGTCGAGTTCATGCACATCTCCGATCCGGCCGAGAAGGCGTGGATCCAGGAGCGCATCGAGGGCAAGGACAAGGAGATCTCCTTCACGCCTGAAGGTCGGAGAGCCATCCTCAACAAGCTGATCGAGGCCGAGGGCTTCGAGAAGTTCCTGGACCTCAAGTACACCGGCACGAAGCGCTTCGGTCTCGACGGCGGCGAGTCGATGATCCCGGCGATGGAGCAGATCATCAAGCGGGGCGGCGCCCTCGGCGTGCGCGAGATCGTGCTGGGCATGGCCCATCGCGGCCGGCTCAACGTGCTGACCAACGTGATGGGCAAGCCCCACCGGGCGATCTTCAACGAGTTCAAGGGCGGCTCGGCCTCGCCCTCCGACGTCGAGGGCTCGGGCGACGTGAAGTATCACCTCGGCGCGTCGTCGGACCGCGAGTTCGACGGCAACAAGGTGCATCTGTCGCTGACCGCAAACCCCTCGCATCTGGAGATCGTCGATCCCGTCGTGCTCGGCAAGGTGCGCGCCAAGCAGGACCAGTGGGCCAAACCGAACATCGAGCGCCGCACCGTGCTGCCGCTGCTGATCCACGGCGACGCCGCCTTCGCGGGCCAGGGCGTGGTGGCGGAATGTTTCGGCCTTTCGGGACTGAAGGGCCACCCGGACCGGCGGCTGCATCCACTTCATCATCAACAACCAGATCGGCTTCACCACCAGCCCGCAGTTCGCGCGCTCGTCGCCCTATCCCTCGGACGTCGCCAAGGGCGTGCAGGCGCCGATCTTCCACGTCAACGGCGACGACCCCGAGGCGGTGACCTTCGCGGCGAAGGTGGCCGTCGAGTACCGCCAGAAGTTCGGCAAGCCGGTCGTCATCGACATGCTGTGCTACCGCCGCTTCGGCCACAACGAGGGCGACGAGCCGGCCTTCACCCAGCCGAAGATGTACCAGCGGATCCGCAAGCATCCGTCGGTGCTGGAGAATTACGGCCGCAAGCTGGTCGAGAACGGCTCCGTCACCCAGGAGGCGCTCGACGCCCGCAAGGCCGAGTTCCGCGGGATGCTCGACAGCGAGCTCGACGTCGCCAACAATTACAAGGCGAACAAGGCCGATTGGCTTGACGGGCGCTGGTCCGGCGTGAAGGCGGTGCCACGAGGACGTGGACGACCCGCGCCGCGGCCGCACCGCGGTCTCGGCGGAGACCCTGCAGGAGATCGGCCGCAGGATCACGCAGGTGCCCCCGGGCTTCCACCTGCAACCGCACGATCCAGCGCTTCATGGACAACCGCGCCAAGGCGGTGGAGACCGGCGAGGGCATCGACTGGGCGACCGCCGAGGCGCTCGCCTTCGGGGCGACGCTCCTCGACGGCAACCGGGTCCGCCTCTCGGGCCAGGATGTCGAGCGCGGCACCTTCTCGCAGCGCCACGCGGTGTGGATCGATCAGGTGAACGAGCAACGGTACACGCCGCTCAACTCGATCCGCGAGGGCAGCGTCCATCGAGATCATCAACTCGATGCTCTCCGAGGAGGCGGTGCTCGGCTTCGAATACGGCTACACGCTGGCCGATCCGCGCACGCTGGTGATGTGGGAGGCGCAGTTCGGCGACTTCGCCAACGGCGCTCAGGTGATCATCGACCAATTCCTCGCGAGCGGCGAAAGCAAGTGGCTGCGCATGTCGGGGCTGACGCTGCTGCTGCCGCATGGCTACGAGGGCCAGGGGCCGGAACATTCCTCGGCCCGGCCGGAGCGCTACCTCCAGGCCTGCGCCGAGGACAACATGCAGGTCGCCAACGTCACGACGCCCGCCAACTACTTCCACATCCTGCGCCGGCAGTTGAAGCGCGACTTCCGCAAGCCGCTGGTCCTGATGACGCCGAAGTCGCTGCTGCGCCACAAGCGGGCGGTCTCGAACCTCGACGCGCTGGCCGAGGGCTCGACCTTCCACCGCGTCCTCTGGGACGATGCCGAGGATGAGGGCGCGCAGAACAAGCTGGTGCGCGACGACAAGATCCGCCGGGTCGTGCTGTGCTCCGGCAAGGTCTATTATGACCTCCTGGAGGAGCGGGAAAAGCGCGGCCTCAACGACATCTACCTGATGCGCGTCGAGCAGCTCTACCCGTTCCCGTTTGAAGGCGCTGGCCAACGAGATGGCCCGCTTCCGTAACGCCGACGTGATCTGGTGCCAGGAGGAGCCCAAGAACATGGGCGCCTGGAACTTCGTCGACCCCTATATCGAATGGGTGCTCGGCCAAGCCGGCTCCGCAGTGAAGCGCCCCCGCGATGTCGGCCGCCCGGCCTCGGCCTCGACCGCGGTCGGTCAGATGTCGAAGCACCAGGCGCAGCTCCAGGCCTTCCTCAACGAGGCCCTGGCCGTCTGATTCTTTTGGGACTTGGCGGCGACCTGATCGGGCCGCCGCCTCTCACTCCTGGCCGTCCGGCACGGCCGAACCGATCCGGAAGTGCAAGACCTATGGCAACCGAAATCCGCGTCCCCACGCTCGGCGAATCCGTCACCGAGGCGACGATCGGCCGCTGGTTCAAGAAGCCCGGCGACAGCGTCGCGGCCGACGAGCCCCTGGTCGAGCTCGAAACCGACAAGGTCACGCTGGAGGTCAATGCCCCGACGGCGGGCCAACCTCGGCGAGATCTTGGTGCAGGACGGCGAAACCGTGGAGCCCGGCGCGCTGCTCGGCTCGATCGTCGAGGCCGGCGCCGGCGGCGGTGCCAAGAAGGCGGCGCCGAAGGAGGCTGCCAAGGCCGAGAGCCGCAGCGAGGCCCCGAAGGCTCCCGCGAAGGCCGAGGCGCCGGCCCGGGACTCCTCCGCCGGCTATGGCAAATCACGGCGACGCCGCGGCCCTGGCGGCGCAGCAGCGCCCGGTGGGCGACAACGGCCCGGCGGTGGCCAAGCTCGCCCGGGAATCCGGCGTCGACCCGTCGGGCGTGAACGGCTCCGGCAAGGACGGCCGCGTGACCAAGGGCGATATGCTGGGCGCCATCGCCAAGGGTCCGGCCGCGGCACCCGCCAAGGAGGCCCGCCCGACCCTGCCGCGCGCGCCCTCGGGCGCCGGACGACGCGTCGCGCGAGGAGCGCGTGAAAATGACGAAGCTGCGTCAGACCATCGCGCGCCGCCTCAAGGATGCCCAGAACACCGCCGCCATGCTGACCACCTTCAACGAGGTGGACATGTCGGGCGTCATGGCGCTGCGCGCCAAGTACAAGGACGTCTTCGAGAAGAAGCACGGCGCCAAGCTCGGCTTCATGAGCTTCTTCTGCAAGGCCGTGGTCGCGGCGCTGAAGGACGTGCCGGCGGTCAACGCCGCGATCGACGGGCAGGACCTCGTCTACTAAGAACTTACTACCACATCGGCCATCGCGGTCGGCACCGATAAGGGCCTCGTCGTGCCGGTGGTGCGCAAACGCCGACGATCTGTCGGTCGCCGGCATCGAGAAGACGATCGCCGGCTTCGGCAAGCAGGCCCGCGACGGAAAGCCTCTCGATCGAGGATCTGCAAGGCGGCACCTTCACCATCTCCAACGGCGGCATCTACGGCTCGCTGATGTCGACGCCGATCCTCAACCCGCCGCAATCGGGCATCCTCGGCATGCACCGCATCGAGGACCGTCCGGTCGTCCGCGCCGGCAAGATCGAGGTGCGCCCGATGATGTATCTGGCATTGTCCTACGATCACCGCGTGATCGACGGCAAGGAAGCCGTGACCTTCCTGGTGCGCGTGAAGGAAAGCCTGGAGGATCCCGCGCGGCTGGTGCTGGACCTCTGAGGCTGTCATGTCGGGCGCTGAGAACAGGGTCGCCATCGTCACCGGCGGCGGCCGCGGCATCGGCCGGGCTGTGTCACTGCTGCTGGCCGAGCGCGGTTACGCCGTCTGCCTGAGCTACGTGTCGGATGCCGCCGCGGCGCAAGGCGTGGTCGCCGCGATCACCGCCATGGGCGGCCGAGCGCGCGCCGTGAAGTGCGATGTCGGCAGCGAGGCCGACGTGATCGCCCTGTTCCAGGCGGCCGAACGGGCTCGGCCGCCTCACGGCGCTGGTGAACAATGCCGGCGTGGTCGACGTGAAGTCCGACGTCGCCGACATGAGCCTCACCCGCCTCCAGCGGATGATGACTACCAACGTGGTCGGCAGCTTCCTCTGCGCCCGCGAGGCGGTGCGCCGGATGTCGACCAAGCGCGGCGGGTCCGGGGGCGCGATCGTGAACCTGTCCCTCTGTGGCGGCGCGGCTGGGCGGTCCCGGCCAGTTCGTGGACTACGCCGCCTCGAAGGGCGCGATCGATTCCCTGACGATCGGCCTCGCCCGCGAGGTGGCCGCCGAGGGCATCCGCGTCAACGCCGTGGCGCCCGTCATCATCGCCACCGAGATTCACGCTAGCGGCGGCGAGCCCGACCGGGTGGAGCGCCTCGGCCCCGCCGTCCCGATGGGCCGGGCCGGCACCGCCGAGGAGGTGGCCGCACCGATCGTGTGGCTCCTGTCGGACGAGGCCTCCTACACCACGGGCGCCATCCTCGACGTCGGGGGCGGCCGCTGAGCCTCGACCCGACCTGACATCCCATGCCCGTCTGCGACGCGGCACGACCGACCGGAAGCGAACCTGCATGTCCTACGATCTCGTCGTCATCGGCACCGGCCCCGGCGGCTACGTCTGCGCCATCCGCGCCGCACAGCTCGGCCTGCGGACCGCCGTCGTCCATAAGCGCTCGGACGCACGGGGGAACCTGCCTCAACGTCGGCTGCATCCCCTCGAAGGCGCTGCTCCACGCCTCCGAGTCCTTCGAGGAAGCCAACAAGCACTTCGCCGATCTCGGCATCGATGTCGGCACGCCGAAACTCGATCTGAAGAAGATGATGGCGTTCAAGGCCGAGGGCGTGGCCGGTAACACCAAGGGCGTCGAGTTCCTGCTCAAGAAGAACAAGGTCGACACCTTCCACGGCACCGGCCGGATCGCCGGGGCGGGCCGCGTCGAGGTGATCGCCGAGGACGGCGGCAACCAGATGCTGGAGACCAAGAGCATCGTCATCGCCACCGGTTCGGACGTGGCACGGCTTCCGGGCGTGACCATCGACGAGAAGGTCGTGGTCTCCTCAACCGGCGCCCTGGAGCTCGACCGGGTGCCGAAGAAGCTCCTCGTCATCGGTGCCGGCGTGATCGGGCTCGAACTCGGCTCGGTCTGGCGCCGGCTCGGCGCCGAAGTGACGGTGGTCGAGTATCTCGACCGGCTGGTGCCCGGCATGGACGGTGAGGTCCGCAAGCAGTTCCAGCGGATCCTGACCAAGCAGGGCATCGCCTTCAGGCTGTCCACCAAGGTGACCGGCGTCGAGGTCGGCAAGAAGGGCGGCGCGACCGTCACCGTCGAGCCGGCCGCCGGCGGCGCGGCGGAGACGCTGCAGGCCGACGTCGTCCTCGTCTGCATCGGCCGGACCCCCTACACGGAGGGGCTGGGCCTCGACACGGTCGGCGTCCAGCGGGACGACAAGGGCCGGATCCTCACCGATTCCCACTACGCCACCAACGTCACCGGGAACCGTCACGGTCGAGCCGGCGGCGGGCGGCGCGGCGGAAACGCTCCCGGCCGACGTGGTCCTCGTCTGCATCGGCCGGGTGCCCTACACGGAGGGCCTGGGCCTCGACACGGTGGGCGTCCAGCGGGACGACAAAGGCCGGATCCTGACGGACTCGCACTACGCCACCAACGTCACCGGCATCTACGCGATCGGCGACGTGATCGCCGGCCCGATGCTCGCCCACAAGGCCGAGGACGAGGGCGTGGCGATCGCCGAGATGCTGGCCGGTCAGTCCGGCCACGTGAATTACGGCGTGATCCCGAACGTGGTCTATACGTTCCCGGAAGTCGCCTCGGTGGGCAAGACCGAGGTAGGAGCTGACCAAGGACGGGCGTTCGCCTTCAACGCCGGCAAGTTCCCGTTCACGGCAAGACGGCCGGGCCAAGGCGAACGGCACCACGGACGGGTTCGTGAAGGGTGCTGGCCAGATGCCAAGACCGACCGGGTTCTCGGTGTCCACATCGTCGGGGGCGGGATGCCGGCTACCTGATCGACGAGGTCGCCGGTGGGCCACTGGAGTTCGGCTGCCTCGTCGGGAGGGACATCGCTCCGGGACCTGCCACACGCGCTCCGACGCTCACGGGGAAGCCGTCAAGGAGGCCGCTCTGGCGGTGAACAAAGCGCGCCATCCACGTCTGACGGCCGAAGGGCTTACGGCCGCGATGGTTCGCTCTTTCGGCGGGGCTAAGCCATCAGCGCGGAAGGGCGGCGGGTCCGCAATCCCGTGGGAGCCGTGTGGATTCACGCGCCACGTCGGAGAGGGCAGAGCGGTGCCGCGCGTCTCTCTCCCCCCGCAAAGGGAGGAATGGGAGGGCCGCGTGGGAGATTCTGGACCGCCAGAATTGGCGCGGCGTCGGGTCCAATCCGATGGAGAGAAAAACGAGACTGTCGTTGCGCGCACGGGCGAGGGCGCGTGGCGCGCTCCGTCAACACAGCCGCGGGCATGAAAACCTGTGTGGCGCGTGTGGGCGAAGACCCCACGCGCGATCAGGCGATCTTGCGCCGGGAGTTGGGCAGGTCGGCGATCCGCAGCAAGCGCGCTCGGAGCGGGCGGGGCTGGTCAGGGGCATTCTTCTAGCAGGTAGGGCCGGCGCAGGGGCCCAACGCGTTGTGCAGGGCGAGGTCGATTGTCGCGGGCGTAGAACGGCAAGCGCAGGACCGCGTCGACGCCGAAATAGCGGCCCGCCTGGGCGACCGGCTCCAGACTCGGCCCTTGTGGTTCAACAGGGTGATCCGCGTGGGGAGCCCGAACGGGGTTGGATTCTGGCAGGGCGAGTTCCAAGCCAGTCGATGTCCGGAGTGCTTCACTGTTCGATGAACGCGACGTCGTTTAGGACGCCAAACCTCAGCTGCTTCAGGGCGTGGCGGCCGTCGTCGGTCTCGATCGAGCTTCGATGGCCGAACCCGCTCCGGGCGACCACGCGGCTGATCGCCGAGCGCCCGGCCGGCGTCGAGCAGGCGAGCAGCGCCCGGGTCGGGGCCCGGCGCGGGGCGTCGGCGTGCAGGAGTTGCTCGAGATGTGGATGGGATTGAGGGCGGTCTTCAGGGGACCTCCGTAGGCCCCGAGGCTGGTGGCGATCCTCCTGCCAGTGCGGCTTGACGCGGGTCGCGATCACAGACAAACCCAGGCACGGCCGGCTCGGCACCGGCCCGAGCGCGCCACCGCCACGGACTCTGGGGCCGCTCAAGATCGGCGAGCTGCAGCCCGACGAAGGCGAGGGTGGGGCGGTGCTGGAACAGAATGTCGCACAGGGCTTGGCCGGAGGTGAGCCTCGTCGATGGTCGGGCCTCTGGGATCGAAGCGCTGGACCACCGTCCGAAGAGAGTCGCGACGGCCCCGACATCGCAATCCGCGATCACGGACACGCGCCGACCTCCTCCCGGTTTTCGATGCCTTGGCGTCCCGTCCGCGATCGACCCGTTCCCTGACCGTGACAGTTTGTGAACTTAGATCGTGACGAAGCTCTTAAAGAAATACGGCTGTTCACTCTGACTTGAAATTATCCGGCCACTATTCCAGCGACGATCGGCTCCCTAATAACAGTGACGCAGGCCGGATAAATTAGCGGCTAAACCGGGGATGGGCGGACGCGGTAGGCAGTCATCAGCCGGGCGGCATCAACCTGGGTGTAGAAGCTGGGTGGTCGACAAGGAGGCATGGCCCAGGAGTTCCTGGATGGCGCGCAACTCGCCCTGCCGGGCCAGGAGATGCGTCGCGACGGAATGGCGCAGGGCGTCGTCGGCGTTGCGCTTTCGGGCGAGGCCGAGGGGACGCCCCGGGCCCCGAGCGGACGGTTTGTACTTGATGATCCGCGGCGAGAGGGGGCCGCCCCCGGGCTCCCACGAACAAGGGGCCGTCCGAGGGCAGCGGGGCAGCGGGCAGGCCGCGACGTAATCGGCGACTCGCCTGCGCCACGACCGGCAGGATCGGCACCATGGCGGATGCTTCGCCGCCCTTGCCGAGGCACGGGTCGACATGATCGCTTACTGGCAGCGGCGCGTCGCGGCGGGCAAGGCCGTAGGGCCCTCGGAGATGCGCAGGCCCGACCCCGTAGAAGGAGGCGCCAGCACGGCGGCGGTCCCGGGCGAGCACCCAGGGCTCCCGCTCCTCGCCGGCGCGGAGTTGCCCGTTATCGGTTGAGCGCAGACGGCGGCCTGGCCACGGGCAGAGCGGCGGGGCAGGCGCCGGGGGACCTTGGGCGATGCGCACGCCGCCCACGCGCCGAGGACGGTGCCGTGGCCCTCCCGTTCCAGGTAGCACGCGCGAAACGAGCGCAGTCCTCGGCGGAGCATTGCGCATTCAGCGAGCGGCCGGACACTGCTCGTCGGCCCGGGCGCCGCGGCCATGAAGGCGCGGATGTCGCGAACCTTGAGATGCGACCAGCACATCGGGATCGTCGGGGCGTGCCCTGCCGCGACGCGAGATGGCCGCAGGATAACTGGCGCAGGTCGCGCCCGTTTAGGCCTCGACCGTGTTGGGCCGGAACATCCGCCGCTCGTCGCGCGAGTGCCCCTCCGTCCAGCGCCCGGACGAGTTCGCGCAGGGCGCGCGGTCGCCCGGTATCAGCATCAGGTCGTCGGTCGTGGGCGGATTACAGGTCATTGCCTTTCAATCGGATCGAATGAAGTCTTGCTGCGCCCTTTTAATGCGATGTTGCGGCTCGCTTGCACGCCGTCCGACTCGCGCCGCGCAAACCCGTCGTGCGAGGCTGAGGCGATGACTGTCTGGCCTATGCCGGCGCCGCCCTGGCGGGAGATTGTTTCTGGCAGGATGCTTCGCGTTATTGGTCCTGGTTGCGGCTCCGGCCGCTTCCATCTGGTGGGTCTTGCCCGGCTTGGCCTCGCTGGCGGCCCAGTTTTCGCCGGCCTGCATGACGCTGGTCGACAGTCCGGCTAGCGGGACGTGCACCTTCGCACGGGCATATGGCCGGGGTCTACGTCGCCGCGTCGGTGGCTGTGGCTGTGGCTCGCCGAGGGACAGCGGCCCGATCGCTGGGGAGCCTCGCGGGGCGGCGCGCGTCTGCCTCGCCGGGACGGCGCTGTGATCCTGCTGGGCTCGGGCGCGGATGACGCGGGCTCATCGACCCATCGCGTAGTAGAACTCGACGTTTCGGCCCGCCCAGGTCCGCCACCGCTGGGCGATCCGGTTGGACGAGGGCGAAGAGGGCGGTGATCGACGCGATGTCCCAGACGTCGTCCGGGCTGAAGCCGTTAGCGCGTCGAGCGACCGCGTGGTCCGCCGGCGCCGACCGGTCTGGGAGGTTGTCGCGACCTTCACCGCGAAGGGCCAGCCATGGCGCGCTGAACGCGGCGTTGATGTCGGCCCTTGTGCGTAGTTGACCGCGACCTGTATCGGCGATTCAGCGGGATTTCTTCGCATGTGACCCGCAGGGATCGCCCCGTGGGGCGGACCACGCGAGTAGACGGCACTGGTTGGCCGGCGCTGGTCGCCCACCACGGATCATCTCGCGCTCGGCCTTGGTTCAGGGCCGCCGGGGTCCGGTCCATCAGCGCGTTCGTGATAGGCCATGAAGGCCCGGAGGAATTCCGTCCGGACGGTGGGCCAGCGCACAGGAAGGATGTTGGGCACGAAACCCGCCTTCTCCTGCACCAGGGCCGATCCGGGCGGCGGCGAGGTCCTCACGGCAGCTCCGAGGAGGGTCAGGCACCGGGATAAGCGGCTGTCTGATCGGGGCGTCGGCGCTCATGGTCATCCTCGGGAACATCGCGAGGCCTTGGGTGAAACCAAGCGTTCACGGATACGTACGGCAGCTTCGGGCCGTTCGTCTCGAGCAGTGGAGTATTCATGTCCAGCGCCCGTCCGCATCCATCGGCACATCGATCCCGGGCCTCCGCCGCACACGGGCTGGCGGCCTTCATCACCGCGCAGGGGGGGGTTGAAGCTCACCTACGGCGGATTGCGGCAGTCGGTCACGTCGGACGGCGACCTTCCGCTGGCCCTGAGGCTGCGGGAGCTGTTCGAGGGCATTCGAGCCGACATCGTCGCGGCCGTGCGGCCCGATGAGCGGTTCGCCGTGGAAGGAGACCTTCGTCAAACAAAGGACGACCAGGCGACGCTGAAGTGAAGCTGGGGTCACGCACCGCGCCAATGGCCGCTGGTGGTCCCGGGCGCTCAGCCGGGCTGCCGGTGTTCGAGTACGCGGCGAACCTGATCAAGAAAGTCCGTTCGCGGGCTCCGGGCACGCCGAGAAGGTCCAGATCCAGGCCGATGGTGCGCTTCCCCTTCCCTTTTTCCCTCCTCTTCATTGCTGCCGAATGCGGAGTTCCGCGTCGCCGATGCCGCCGACGCGCTGGCCATCGCGATCTACCCATGCCAGCCACCGGGAAGCGCAGGCGCTCCGCTCGAGCGCATTCTGCCGGGCGGAAAGCGCCGAAGCCTCACCGGCCAGGCGGCCGCGGGACAGGCTCTCGAAGGGATGGGCTTCTCCGCACAGGGGACCGCAGCGCGCGCATCGAAGCCGCGCTGGCCAAGCAGAACTGACGGGATCGGAAAGGACTTGGTGGGGGAAGTAGGACTCGAACCTAACGATGCTTACGCAGCGGATTTTACAGGTCACGCCCCCTTTGCCGCTCGGGTCATTCCCCCAAGGCGGTAGTTTGGCAAGCGGCGCCGTTATGGTGAGGGGTGGGCAGGGTTCAACGCTTGGTCGTGACCGGTTCCACGTATAGGACTGCGGCATGGTGGCGGCTTCTGGGCTGTGTCCCGGCTCAGCCTACGCTCCCGTCTGGTGCCGAGCCCGCGAAATTCAGCGCGTAGCCGGACAACCGTTCTGGATCGTGCTCACGGATCGGTCTACCGTATCGGCGGGGCGGCTACGCGCCGCCCTGGGGCGTGGAAAACCCTCCGTAATCGGGTTGGTGCTCACAGGCTTGAGCAACCATGTCCTTGACACACAGCACGGTCGGGGATCCTGCGGAGCAATGTCCACGGGCGCACACGGGTGCTAAAGGTCTCAGGGAACCGTTTTGCGGCGGTTTTCAAACTCACCCGGATATGGGTGGTCGAGGCTCGTTTCGCGGGGGCACGTAACCGCAGGTCAGGGACCTCTGGGAGGGAGGCGCCGGTCATGGCGAGCCAGGAAAACCGTGACCGGTCGAGCGCTTCGACCTCGACAATCAGATCCTCGGCGTCAGGAAGGCACGCTGGATCGGATTATCGGGAGCGCGCTTCCGTGCGCATCGCGAGGCTTTAGGCCTATCGAAGCTCGAATGCTCGGTCAGCGTGCTCGGAGTCACGGCGCAGCAGGTGACGAACTACGAGTCGGGACGGAGCCCGCGTTGCCGGCCGCGGACGCTCTTTCGAATCAGCGACGAGCTGGTCGTGCCGATCGGCCTTCTGTTCCCCCTGGAGCGGAAGAACCTTAACACCACGCACGGATGCATCAGGGGGGCATCATGGCCGAAACATGTGCGGGCGTTACGGATCGCGTCGGTTCACTGTTTGGCTATTTTCAGCCTCATCGTGCAAGCCAAGGAACCTCACCGCGATCCACACCGCCAGCAGAGGATGGTGGGGGGGGGGCGCGCCAGCGGCACGGACGCCTCGGCCGGCCTGGGCCGGGCTGAACGTCGGGAGTGTCTCGGGAAGATAAAACGCGAACGTTTCCGCAGACTTCGGGGTATTCACAAAGGAATCCCGAGTCGGTCACGGTGCGCGGATGTCCCCTGCGTCGCCAGGCCGTTTTGACCCGCCCAGCTCCGTCCCTGCGGTGTCGCACCTAGCGGCACGCTGTTGGCGCTGGTCGACGCCATGGCGCGCAGGCCGAGGCGGCCCATGTCCGCGACATCCTGGCGGCGGTCACGCCCGGTGGCGGCAAGTCGCTGCTGCCGGTGATCGCGGCGCACCGGCTGATCGCGGCAGGGCTGGTCGAGCGGGGTGGGTCTTGGGTGGTGCCGCGGGAACCATCCACGGGCGGCTTGCAAGGCCGGAGGAGGGAGGCCTTCTTCGCCGACCCGCTCTGGCGGGCAACCTTCGGCCATGCGCTCAGTGTCCGGGCCGCCGACAACGAGCACAGATCCCGCAGCGGGGTTTGGCCGGCTACGTCACCACCTATTCAGGCGGGGCGCCGCCGCCCGGCGACTCCACCTCGCCGGAGGCGCGGGCCCATTCGACACCCTGATTCGTCGTCGACGAGGTTCCACCCACCTGCCGGTTGCCCGGTCCGACCGGGCGCCGAGGAGGCGTCGCCGGAGGAGAGCGATGGCTGGGCGCGTTGGGGTCCCGGGCGATGCTTTGCCGCTGATGGGTATGGCGGCGGCGTTTCCGCCCTCTACCTTGTCCGGCCACGGATCGTAAGGCAGGGCGGACGGTGCAGGCGCATCCTCGGGCCTGCCCTACCTGGCCCGGATGCGCCGGGGCGCGGTACCAGATCTCGATCTCGACGCCCCGGGGGCCTTGCGGTTGATCGGCTACTCGCGGGCGCAGGCGCTCGCCGAGCGGGCAGTGCTGCCGGTCACCTTCGGGGCCATCGAACGGCGTAGGCCAGCTGGCTGGAGGGCGGGGCGGTTCGCCCGGGGGGACCAGCCTTCGGGGTTCGGCCCCCACAGGATGGGCGCCGGCTCCCGGTGCGGTGTCACGACCGGCCGGCCCTGTTCACCGCCCTGGCGGCACCGGGCTTTGCCCGCGACATCCCTGGAGCGGAGGCCTTCCACGTCCACGCGACGTCTTGCAGCGCCCGGCGACGGACCGAGGCGGTGCCTTCCCGCCGGCGAGTGGTCCGGCACGGGGCCTCGGCAAAACTACTGGTCGTGGCGCCGGAACAAGCGATGCGCCCGCGCGGTACCTCGCGGACCCTTGCGGTGGCTGGATGCCGCAGGGGCAGGGGGGTGGGTGTGGAAGCGCGACGTACGGCCTCGCCACGTCCGGCCAGGGGGACGGCCCACCGCGGCGCTGGCCGCGTTTCCGGGCTCACGCCCGAGCCGGCCGTACCTCGTACACCTGTGGCCAGTGGCCTACGAGGGGACTCGACGCGCCGGATAGTCGCGGTGGTCGGCCGCGCTCACCCATATTCCGCTCCGGCGCCCCTGGACTGGAAGCAGAGCAGATTGCTGGCGCGGGCCAGCCCGGGGTCGATCCCCATGCGGGATCCTACGAACGCGCAGCAGTGCGGTGATCTTCCACCCCGACGACCACTCTTCGCCCGCTTCCGGCTTCGGAACTCGAGAACCGAGCAGATGGCAACCAGCGTGCCGCCGCCGCGCGAGCGGCCCGAGCGAGCGCCGTCGTGCCCGGAGCTGGGACCGTTGGCGCGACGAGGAAGCCCGCCGGGATCACGCCCCCTGGAGTATGCCAACGCGATCGGCCTCGCTAACGCCCTTCCTGCGTTCCACACCTCGCCGAGCTCGTCGCCGTCCGCCTCGTGCGCCAGGGAACCCCCGTTTCGTTCACCCGAGCGGTCCCTGCGCCAGAGGCTCGCCGCCATCGTGGTGGCGGCACCAAGGGCGGTCGAGGACGAGGCCTCCCTGGCGGGTGCCGCGCGGCCGTGCTAATCTCGCCCACCGCTCTCTAACGCCGTTCTCAATAACGCGTCCTGGGCAAGGGGTCCACGCGCGACGATTGGGACGCTTCCCGAGCTGGAAAGCGGCCCTGAGCGTGGCTTGGAAACGCAACCGCCTTGTCGGACCATCTCGACCGCCTCAGACGGCGACGCCCGCCTACGCATTGGTCCGAAAGCCAGCGCCGCGGTCGCTGGGCAACCGGAGCGACGTCGGCCGGTCGACTGATAGCAGAAACGGTGAGGCGCGCCCGAATGGGAACCGAGACCCTGCCCGCCGGATTTCGCCGCGACCCTGACAGGCGCGGCGCACCCCAGCGGCGTGGCCGGCGCCGGCTAGCGGCACCTGTGGTGGCCTCGCCTCGCGGATCCCGGGGGACCGGGGCTCGGTGAATGGGCTGGGGAGCGGGCGCACGCCCTGGTCCAAGACGGCGGCCGGCCGGTCCGGAGAGCAGGGCCTGGGGTTCCAATTGCCCATCTGCAAACGGAATCGAAGGGCGATGCCGGCAATGGCGCCGCTATGGTACGGGCCGCGCCGAGTGAACCGCACCACGTTTTGACCGGACAGGCGGAAGTAGCTTCACGAAGGCATTAGGCGTAAGCCTATGGGTTAAGTCTATGTCATCCGATCATACGACGGCCCCGCCAGTGCACGGCGAGATCCTGAGCGGCGTTTTCAGGCCAGGCGGCGTCGTGGTTCTACCAATTGAGAAAATTCCGCTTCGTCGAGGAGATGCCAGCTCAGCCCCGGCTCGTCCGTTTCGTTCGTCGCCCGCCGCTACGGACCTCTCGCCGTATGCCTGACTGTTCTCGTGGGGAGGAAGCGGCAGCATGCTGGGAGGGCGGCCATCAGGCACGTGCAGGCCGGACGTGAGGTCGTCTGTCGGCACGAGCCGTGGTGGGTGGCGTGCGCGACCTGGAACGGCGCGTTTGCGCGAACTCGAAACGCCTGCTCAGGTCGCAAGACCATATGGAAGGTCGAGATCCTGAAGGAGGCGCCTCGACCTCGCTGCTGCCGCGAAAAAAAAAGACTCCGGACCTCCGCCACTAGCCTCCTGGAGCGCCGCCACGATGCGGCGGTTCGCAGATGATTGATGAAGACGAGTTGCCGACACCTCTTGGCGTGGGCCCAGCTCCCACCTCGCCTCGAGCGTCCTGGACCCGTCCCGCCCGCCGGCCAGCGCTGCTCCTATGCGCAAGCCCGAGGACTGCAGGTGCTGTTGCCCACGATCACGCGCGATCGTACGATTGCCCGCGAACCGAGCTACGGCTACCGCCGCATTAACCGCTGTTGGTGAACCGGGGGGTTGCATGCGCTTCGCGCTGGCGAGGCGGTCGTCAAACGCCAAGCGCGGTGGGTGCTGCGCTTCCTTGCGGGTTGAACGGGACTCACCCTCGGCGCCGCACACCGCCCGCCGTCCCGGCCCGGACCCACGACGGTACCGTGGTGGCCCTGCGCTCGAAACGTGCGCCTGGTTGCTCGGTCCACCTCGAACTGCACTGCCGGGACGGGGCGATCGTCCCGGGTGCTGTTTGCCATCGATGCTTGGCGACCGACGAGATCATGGCCTGGTCGGCGGACCAACCGGCGGCGGAGGAGCGGCGTCTCACGGGCGAGATGGTGAGCGAATGGCATGATTCGCCCTGCGTACGAGCGCAGGTTCGGGAGGCCAACGAAGGGACGGCCGCACCCGATCGAGTGGCTGTCCGACAACGGCTCCGCCTACATCTCGCCAAGCAGACCGCTCACGACAGCTGCTTTGCGCCTCGGCCTTGCGCCTGCTGTTCTCGACGGTGCGTTCCCCGCAGTAGCAACGGCATCTCGGAGGCGTTCGTTGAAGGACGCTCAAGCGCGACTACGCCCGCCTACGCCCAATCCTGCCCGACGCCGAGACCGTGTATTGCGGGCTTTTTGCCGGGCTGGTTCGAGGACTAACAACTCCGGTTCACCCGCACTCCGGCCTGACGCATGCTCATCGCCCCGGAGAGTTCCGCAGCCGAAAATGCTCCTTAACCCACCCCGCGCCTGTACCGGTCAGGACAGGGTGCACTACCAGCCGGTCGCGCCGAAGCGCGGGGACCCGACGGCGGTAATATGAACGGGCTGCCCTTCTCGCCGCCCTTTCCACACCCGACCTAACCCGTTTCGGCCACAGGGATCGGATAAACGGGGACCGGAGCGGTCCCGGAACGAGAGCGAGGCCAAGGCCGGTCACGCGGCCGACTACGTCAACAACATCCATACAGCCGGGATATGTTTCTCGATTTCTAATATCTCAATGATACTTGCGCTGATCTTGATTTTATCGCGCAGATCTATTCCTTTGTTTCGGCTTTCGTTTTATTTTTTTCCCATGCAAACACGGGCCGCCCTGCGCATACGAAGACCGACAATTGCCCACAAGCATTTGCGTGTCTTTTCCATTTCCCCATAATGGGGAAGGACTTGTTTATGCCTATGCGTCTCGAATCGACCAGCAGGGGCTAAACATTACTGACCCGCTGTTCGATAAGTGGTGGGTTGTTTTGATCTGGCGGCGTCCGGTTCTTGCGGGCCTGTCACTGCGCTATCCGGCGCGTGCCGCCGAAACTGGAACGCTGGAGCGGTAATCTGTATCATTCTTGGAATTATGCTTGCTCGGCGTGGCGCTCCACGGCGCCCGCGCTTAGAGCACATTCCCGATCAGGTTGGAAACGGGCTCGGTGGACATTTGCCCGTGTCGAACGCGGCGACGGTCCCCTCTCCCGCAACGGGCTACGACAGTCACGTTTCTCGATCGGGACAGGGCCCGACCACCGCGCGCGAGTCTGGCGGTCCAGATCTTCGGACGCGCCATCCCTTCCCCGCAGCGGCTACGATCTTCACAGGCGCCGTGGCCTGACGCCCGCACGGACGCTCCCCCCTCTCCCCGCAAAGGCGGGGAGAGGGCGCTTCCGCGACCATCGCAGGGGCGACGAGCGGAGGTGTGGAATCGGCCAGCCCCGCAGAATGGAAGACGGTGACGCGGCGACGCCGCTCCAGGCCCTGGTCGGGACCGGCGCGAGAGCCCGGCTGCCGCAGGGCGGAGCAGAAGCGCTTTCGAACGTGCTCTTGCGTGTTGATCGCAGACGGCGCATCGCTCGAACAGGCACGATGCCGCTAATGCGCGGCAGAAATTCGCGTCCGGGCTCGTCCAGCGTCGATGGGGGGGGGGGGGGCGCTCGCAGCCCGGACAGACCTTCTTGGCGAGGCGCAGGAGCGCTTGATCGGTCGCGATCTCGGACCGCCGCTCCTCATCGGGTCGGGCCTCGGCAAGCCGCTGACGTTCCCTGTAGGCGTGGAGGGCGTTGATCGCGGCGCGTCCGGCCACGAGGGTGACGACCACCCCAACGCCATAATGGGACGTAGCCGCCGTAGCTCGGCAGGTACGGCACCAGCTCGACGAAGAAGGCGAAGGCCGCCGCCAGCGCGAAGCCCCACACGAAGGGCCAGTTGCGCGTGTTCCGCCGCTTGAGCAGCAGCCAGCCCGCCACGAGCAGCAGCGGAACGGTCAAGGGCCAACCGGTAGCCGAATACGCGCAGCTCCTGCGCCCCCTCGGCGGCGGCGAGCTTCTGCTGAGCCGCGGCGCGCTGCGCGCCCGCCTCGGTCATCAGCGCCGCTTCCTTCCGCGCGAGAACCGAGATCCGCCTGCGCCAAGCCTTCCAGCCGCTCCTCGACGGTCCGTTCGGCGGCCTTCAGGGCGTCGAGGCGCTGCGTGCGGGCGATGAGATCGGGATCCTGATCGACGCGCTGTGTCGTGTCGCGGGTCTTGAGCCAATTGGCGAAGGTCTCGCGCGCGGCCGCCGACGCCGAGCGCGCCGCGTCGAGGGCGAGCTGCGCCTGGTCCGTCTGCTGCTGGTTCTCGCCGCGCTCTCTCCGGACCTGCTTCAACGCGGCCTCGGTCGCCCGCGCCGTCTCGGCATCGAGGAACTGCGCGACGGCGTAGCGGTGCTCGACCTCCGGCAGATCGCCGACCACCAGAGGACCCGAGCCCGATCAGGAAGCCCGCGAACGCGAAGGCGACGAGCCACAGGATGAGCGTGAAGGTCCGCTCGGACAGACTGACACCTGATCTCAACGCTCGATCCTCGACGCTCCCTGGGAGGCGCGATCACCTCCGACCGGGCGGCGGGGTCCGGTCACCCGTCCAGCCCGAGGCGACCGCCGCAGCGCGCGCGTGCGATCGAATCACGCCCCCGTGGAACGCTTGGAGCCTAGCAGGCCGCGGCGGGACGTGCCTGTCCCCGCGCGCTGCGGGCACAGGTTCGGCGAGACTTGCCGTATCGCCCGCCGCAGCCGGGCGCACCATGATCAGCAACGGGCTTCCGGTCGCACGTAAATGCGCGTGTCACATGAGGAGCCGATCATTCGATGCGCGCGCATTCCGGGCGTCGCCCCGGCCGGCACACGGAACGCCGAGCCGCATAACCTGTTGTCAGGCCGTCCGGCGCGCATGCTGGGTCACGAGAATCGGAGCGGACCTATGAGCCTCCTCGGCAGCATCGTCGGCAAGATCCTCCACCCGTTCGGCGGCGGGAGCGCAGATGCAGCGCCCGCCTCAACGGCGGGCTCGGGCGGCCCGGCCACGTCCGGCACCTCCTCGACCCCCTCCGCACCCGGCAGCTCCGGCGGCGGCGAGCCCGTGGATGTGGCGGCCGTTCTCAACGGCCTCGCGGAGAAGAATCCGCAGACGCTGGATTGGCGGCACTCCATCGTGGACCTGATGAAGCTGCTCGGCCTGGATTCCGGCCTTGCCGCGCGCAAGCAGCTCGCCGACGAGCTGCACTACACCGGCGACAAGGAGGATTCGGCGAGCATGAACATCTGGCTGCACAAGCAGGTGATGCAGAAGCTCGCCGAGAACGGCGGCAAGGTGCCGGACGACCTGAAGCACTAGAACCGACGGGGGCGGGGTGCCGGTCTCGCGGCGCCCCGCTCAGCGGCCGGTCCGAACCCGGGTCCAGAGCCGGGTGACGAAGCGCTGGGTGCGGTCGTCCCAGGCCGTATTGATGGACAGGCGTTGCATCGTCGCCTCGTCCGGGTAGATGCCGGGATTGCTCAGGATCTCGGGCTTCACGAACTTCTTCGCCGCGAGGTTGCCGCTGGCATAGGCCACGAAGTTGGTGTTGGCCGCCGCCACCTCGGGCCGCATCATGTAGTCGATGAAGGCCAGGGCCTCGGCCGGATGGGCGGCATCCTTCGGGATCGCGAAGGTGTCGAACCACATCAGCGCGCCCTCCTTGGGAACCACGTAGGCGATCTCGATCCCGTTCTTGGCCTCCTCGGCCCGGCGCTTGGCCTGCATCACGTCGCCCGAATAGCCCACAGCCACGCAGATATCGCCGTTGGCGAGCGCCTGGATGTATTCCGACGAGTGGAACTTTCCGCACGGTGCCGCGCACCTTGAAGAGGGCGTCGGTCACCAGGGTCAGGTCGTCCCAGCGCTTCGAATCGGCCTTGGCGCCGAAGGCCGGGAGCATGCTGGGAATCAGGTCCTCCGGGCTGTCGAGCATCATGATCCCGCAATCCTTGAGCCGGTTGGCGGAGGCGGGGTTGAGCACGAGAGTCCAGGAATTCACCGCGGCGTTGGCGCCCAGGCGCTCGCGGACGGCGGCGATGTTGTAGCCGATCCCGGTGGTGCCCCACATGTAGTCGACGGCGTAGGTGTTGCCGGGATCATAGGCGGCGAGGCGGGTGCTGACCTCGGGCCAGAGGTTGCCGAGGTTCTTCAACTTGGACTTGTCCAGCGGCAGGAAGGCGCCGGCCCGGATCAGCCGCTGCAGGTAGGGCCCGGACGGCACGACGAGGTCGTAGCCCGACCGGCCGGCGAGCAGCTTGGTCTCCAGGATCTCGTTGTTGTCGTAGGTGTCGTAGACGACGCGGATCCCGGTCTCCCGGGTGAAGGCCTCGAGCACCTGCGGGTCGATATAGTCCGACCAGTTGTAGATGTTGAGGATCCGCTCGTCGGCGGCCGGGGCCGGCCGCACGAGGGGAAGGACGGCGAGGAGCGCCCCCGCGAGGGCGACCGCGGCGGCCGCCAGGACGCTGCGGCGGGGGCCGCTCACCGGCTCCTCGCGGCCACGACCACGATCTCGACCCGATATTCGGGGGCGGCGAGCTTGGCCTCGACGGTGGCGCGGGCCGGCGGGTTCTCCGGGGAGACCCAGGCGTCCCAGGCGGCGTTCATCTCCGCGAAGGTCGCGATGTCGGCGAGATAGACGGTGGCCGAGAGGATCCGCTCCTTGTCGCTGCCCGCGGCGGCGAGCAGCCGGTCGATCTCGGATAGGATCTGCTGGGTCTGGATCGTCACCCCGGTGCCGACCGTGTCGGACGCGACCTGCCCGGCGAGATAGACCATGTCGCCGAAGGTGACGGCCTGCGCCATGCGCTTGCCCGGCTCGATCCGCTGAATGTCCATGCCCGTCTCCACCACCGCCTCAAGACCCGGCGTATCTGCCGCCGCGCCGGCTTGGCGGTAAAGGGGCGCGGGCGCAACCGCCGCGGGATCGCGGGGAAAATCGTCGTCGCGTGCCGGGGTGCGGGCAACCGTCGCGGGGCCCGAAGCGTTCTGCCGGCATCGTCAAGCAAGCACTGGGGTCTAATATGGGCATTCTCTGGACCATCATCATCGGGTTCCTCGCCGGCGTCATCGCCAAGTTCCTCATGCCGGGGCCGAACGAGCCCGCCGGCTTCATCCTGACCACGATCCTCGGCATCGTCGGCGCCTTCGTGGCGACCTTCCTCGGCCAGGCGATCGGCTGGTACGGACCGAACCAGGGCGCGGGCTTCATCGGCGCCATCGTGGGCGCCGTCGTGGTGCTGTTCATCTACGGCCTGATCGCCGGCCGCCGCACCACGACCTACTGACCCGTCCGACCGGACCGGAAACGACGAGGGGCGCCTCGCGGGGCGCCCCCTTTCGTTGTCTGGCCGCTGCATTCCGTTGGAGAGGGTCGAGCGCCCACCGTCATCACGCGCGCAGCGATGCGATCCAGGGCAGCGCGTCGAGGCCGAACGGCGTGCCGCCTGGGTTGCTTCGCTCCGCTCGCAAAGACAGTGACGCCGGCGCCCTCGAACGTCCTGGGCTCAGAAATGCTCGGAGGCCGCCTTCACGGCGCAATGGCCGGTGGCGCCGCGCACCGCCAGCCCGACGCCGACCACGAGCGCCAGCAGGCTCAGGAGCTTATTGGGACGCGGCTGCGCGGCCACGGCGGCGATGCCGAGGCCCAATGCCACCGAAACGGCGCGTTCCGTCGTCGAGATATTCGGCTGCCCGCTGAAAATGTCGTGCATCATGTCGTTGGCCATGCGTGGTCTCCGGTTGGGAAGTCGCCGGGGAACGCGGCATCCGGCGCCCCGTTCCCGGCCGAGGGACCGGAACGGCGGTCTCGCGGCGCCATGAAAAAGGGCGCGGCCCCGGAGGACCGCGCCCATCTGAAACATCCCGCACCGGCCGGAGCCGGCGCGTTGGTCCGTGTGACTTACTCGCCGGCCTCGCGGCGGCGCTCGCCGCGGTGACGGCCGCCCTCGCGGGGTTCGCGCGGCTCGTCGCCACGCTCGGCCCGCTCGGCGTCGCGCTGGGCCTTCACCTTCTCGGTGATGTCCTCGCCGGTCTGCTGGTCGACGACCTTCATGGACAGGCGGATCTTGCCGCGGTCGTCCTGGCCGAGGAACTTCACCTTGACCTTGTCGCCTTCCTTGACGACGTCCGTCACCTTGGCGACGCGGTTGGCCGCGAGCTCCGAGATGTGGACGAGGCCGTCCTTGGCGCCGAAGAAGTTCACGAAGGCGCCGAACTCCATGCACTTCACGATCGTGCCGTCGTAGATCACGCCGACCTCCGGCTCCGCCACGATCGAGCGGATCCAGTTGTAGGCCGCCTTGATCGCCTTGCCGTCGGCGGAGGCGATCTTCACGATGCCGGTGTCCTCGATGTTGATCTTGGCGCCGGTCTTCTCGACGATCTCGCGGATCACCTTGCCGCCGGTGCCGATCACGTCGCGGATCTTGTCCGTCGGGATCTGCATCGTCTCGATGCGCGGCGCGTACTCGCCGAGCTCCGGACGGGCCGCCGTCAGGGCCTTGGCCATCTTGGCCAGGATGTGCGCGCGGCCTTCCTTGGCTTGCGCCAGGGCGACTTGCATGATTTCCTTGGTGATGCCCTGGATCTTGATGTCCATCTGCAGCGCGGTCACGCCGTTGGCGGTGCCGGCCACCTTGAAGTCCATGTCGCCGAGGTGATCTTCGTCCCCCAGGATGTCGGTCAGCACGGCGAAGCGCTCACCCTCGAGGATGAGGCCCATGGCGATGCCTGCCACCGGACGGCGCAGCGGCACGCCGGCATCCATCAGCGACAGCGAGCCGCCGCAGACCGAGGCCATCGAGGACGAGCCGTTCGACTCGGTGATTTCCGACAGGACGCGGATCGTGTAGGGGAACTCGTGGTGCGCGGGCAGCACCGGATGGATCGCCCGCCAGGCGAGCTTGCCGTGGCCGATTTCGCGGCGGCCCGGCGCGCCCAGCCGGCCGGTTTCGCCGACGCAGTACGGCGGGAAGTTGTAGTGCAGCAGGAAGCGCTCCTTGTAGGTGCCTTCCAGCGCGTCGATGAACTGCTCGTCCTCGCCGGTGCCGAGCGTCGACACCACCAGCGCCTGAGTCTCGCCGCGGGTGAACAGCGCCGAGCCGTGGGTGCGCGGCAGCACGCCGACCTCGCAGACGATCGGCCGGACCGTCTTCACGTCGCGGCCGTCGATGCGGGAGCCCGTGTCGAGGATGTTCCAGCGGACCACCTTCGACTGGGCCTCCTTGAAGGCGGCCTTGACCTTCTCGGCCGGGAATTTTTCCGCGCCCTCGGGGCAGAGGGCGGCCATCACCTTCGCCTTCACGGCGTCGACGGCGGCGTAACGCTCCTGCTTGACGGTCTTGGTGTAGGCGGCGCGCAGCTCGGTCTCGCAGACCTCCAGCACGGCCTTCTCGACGTCGGCGTTCTCGGGGGCCTTGAAGTCGCGCGGCTCCTTGGCGGCCTTCTCGGCCAGGCGGATGATCGCCTCGATCACCGGCTGGAAGTGCTTGTGGCCGAACATCACGGCGCCGAGCATCACGTCCTCGGAGAGCTCCTTGGCCTCCGACTCGACCATCAGCACCGCGTCCTGCGTGCCGGCGACGACGAGGTCGAGGGACGACTCTTCCTTGGTCTCGGTGACCAGCGGGTTCAGCCGGTAGCCGCCGTTGATGTAGCCGACGCGGGCGCCGCCGATCGGGCCCATGAACGGCACGCCCGACAGGGTCAGCGCCGCGGAGGCCGCCACCATCGCGACGATGTCGGGCTCGTTCTCGAGATCGTGGGTCAGGACGGTGACGACGACCTGGGTGTCGTTGCGCCAGCCCTCGACGAAGAGGGGACGGATCGGACGGTCGATCAGGCGGGAGACAAGGGTCTCCTTCTCGGACGGCCGGCCCTCGCGCTTGAAGTAGCCGCCCGGGATGCGGCCGGCCGCGTAGGCGCGCTCCTGGTAGTTCACGGTGAGCGGCATGAAGTCGATGCCGGGCTTCGGCTCCTTCGTGGCGACCACGGTGGCGAGCACCGAGGTCTCGCCGTAGGTGGCGACCACGGCGCCGTCGGCCTGCCGGGCGACCTTGCCGGTCTCGAGGACGAGCTTGCGGTCGCCCCACATCAGCTCTTCACGTTGAACGTCGAACATTCTGTCTCTTCCTTGCCTGCGGCGGGCTCAAGCCCGGCGCCGCCGGGGGCAAGACGGCGAGACACTTCCCGTGCGAAGTATCTCGCGATCCTGCCCCGATGCCGACGCCTCGAAGCGGCCCGCTTGCCGGGCGGCCGGACCCATTCCGGCAGCCCGTGATGGTGAAACGCGGTCCCGGGCCGGGCCCGGAACCGCGCGAACTTGGCCTTAGCGGCGGATGCCGAGACGCTCGATGAGGGCGCGGTAGCGGGCCTCATCCTTGCGCTTGACGTAGTCGAGCAGCGAGCGGCGCTGCGAGACCAGCTTCAGGAGGCCGCGCCGGGAATGGTTATCCTTGGCATGGGTCTTGAAGTGACCGGTCAGGTTGGTGATCCGCTCGGTGAGGATCGCCACCTGGACCTCGGGGGAGCCCGTGTCCTTGGCGTCCTTGCGGTGTTCCTTGATGAGCGCGGTCTTGCGCTCTGCCGTGATCGACATCGCGTGCCTTGCGGGTTGTGCGGGTCGGATGCGGCGCCCCGGGGCGGGAGCGCGCGAGCTGGGCGTTCGGCCGGTGCCGGGATGGCGTCCAGCACGGTCACAGCGCCAAGCGGCTCAAGCCCCGCCCGAAAACCCGGGTCGAGGCCGCGCGATCCATACACGAAACCGGGGGATATGCCAGCCCTGGGTTGGGGTCAGTCGAGCCGCTTCGCGGCGCGTCCTGTGCTGGCTTCCGGATCGGGTTCCGCTGTCGCTTCACCTGTCCGGGAAAGGGACCGTGGCGAATGAGTTACGCGGCCTTTTCCCGGGCGCATGCAGCGCCAGCGGAATGCGACCCGGGACCCAGCACAAGAACAAGCCGCCTAGCGGCACCGCCCCGACGTCTCGTCCTCGGCAGACCCGAGAAAACGGTTAACGCCCCCATGATATCCGGAACCCGCGCACGAAACGCGGCCCGGCGATGAACGGCACCCTCTCGGATGCGTGCGGTGTCCTGCTCGCGGCGCTGCTCGGCGTTCCCCTCGTCCTCCTGCCGGGCTACGCGCTCGGATCCTTGACCGGAATCCTCGGCTTCCGAGACTTGCAACCCGGCCAGCGGACCCTGAGCGCGGCGCTCCTCGGCATCGGCCTGCTGCCGGCCCTCGACAGCCTGATCGTCCAGGCGGCCGGCGTCCCGGCGGCGGCCCTGGCGAATGGCGCCCTCGGCCTTTCGGCCCTGCGCCCGGCGCTGCGCGACCTGCGCGGCCCGCGCGACCGGCCGGCCCTGGCGCTCGGCGCGCTCTGGCTCGGGATCGTGGTCTACGCGCTGATCGACCTCGACACCGGCACCGCGCTCCACCAGCCGCTGACGATCCTCGATCTGGTCAAGCACGCGGCCCTGACCCGGGCGATCGTCGACCACGGCCTGCCGCCCGTGGACCCGTTCTTCGCCCGCCCCGAGCAGGCCGGATACTACTACTACTTCTACACGTTGACCGCCGTCGTGGACTGGGCCGGGGGCCGACTCGTCGATGGGCGAGCCGCCTTCGCGGGCCTCGCCGCCTGGACCGGGATCGCCCTGCTCGGCCTGCTCGACCGGCTGCTGGACGCCACTGGCCTCGTGCGGGACGTCCCGCCCCGGCTGCTGCGCCGGGCCCTCTGGATCGTCCTGCCGGCCGGCGGCCTCGACATCCTGCTGGTCATCGCCGACCGGGCTCAGTCCGGTTCCTGGCTCCCGATCCCGGAATGGCTGAACGAGCAGGTCGTCAATTGGCCGACCTCCCTGGTCTGGGTCCCGCACCACGTGGCCGCTGCGCTGGCCGGCTGGGTCGGCCTGCTGGTGCTCGCCGAACGTGCCGACCGGGGGCATCCCGGTCGACGCGCGGAGGCCACGGCGATCGCCGTGGCCGGGACGGCCTTCGCGGCCTGCGCCGGATTGTCGGTCTGGGTCTGCCTCGGCACCGCGGCTGCGGCCGCGATCTGGCTGGCGCTGCTCGGCTTCGAGCGCCGCTGGCGCGCGGCGGGCCGCCTGTGTGCCGCCGGCCTGCTCAGCGCCGTCCTGGCCGCGCCCTACCTGCTCGGCCTCCTGGGGAGCCGGGCCGGGTCGGGCCCGGCCATCCTGTTCGCGGTCCGGCCCTTCGGACCCGTCGAGGGGGTGGCCGACGAGCCGGTCCAGAGCATCCTGCGGCTGGTTCTCCTGCCGGCGAACTACGCCTTCGCGCTGGGCGCGCTCGCGGCCGGCACGCTCCTGTTCTGGCGGACCGTCCCCCGCCGCGCGGCGCACGCGCGCGAGGCGGGGCGGCTCCTGACCGTCTGCGCGGCGGCGTCGCTGGTGCTCGGCGGGTTCCTGCGCGCGGCGATCCTCTACAACGACCTCGGCTGGCGCGTGGTGCTCCTCGCTCAGGTCTCGGCGGTGGTCTGGACCGCGGCCGCCCTGGCCCGCAGCGCCGCCGGACCGCGGCTGACGATGCCGAGAGCGTTCGCGGCGCTGCTGCTCCTCGGATACGCCACGACGCTCTACGGCTTCGTCGAGATGCGGGCCTATCCCGCCGCCGGACGGGCGGATTTCGCCTTCCTCAACGGCCGCCCCGAGATCGACCGGGACCTGCGCGCGGCCTATGCCTGGGCCGGCACGCACCTGCCCGCCGACATGGTGCTGCAGGCCTCGCCGCGCCCACCGCGGGTCTTCGCGTTCGGCCTCGACGGGCATCAGCCGGTGGCGGTGGCCGACCGGAAGGCGCAGCTCTGCGGCGCGGATCCCGAACGGGTCGCCGCGCGCGTCGCCGCGATCGCGCCGATCTTCCGCGCCGGCCTGACCGCCGCCGAGGTGCGTCGCCTGGCTGCCGCCTCCGGTATCGGAGCGCTCGTCGTGACCGCGCGGGACGAGGTCTGGGCCGACCCGGATTCATGGCTCCGGCGAGCGCGTCCGAGTTATGCAGGTCCGTTCGTCCGGATCCTGCGCGTCGAGGAGATCCATGACTGAGCCTGCCCCCTCGCGCACGGGCTCCGCCCTGCGCTGGATCGGCGCCCAGGCGCTGCTGCATGCGGGGGCCCTCGCCCTCGGCTTCGGCGCCTTCGTGCTGCTGTTCCAGACCGACCTCTGGTCCGGCGTGCCGATCCTGTTCTACCGCGGCCTCCTCCTGCTGGTCGCCTTCCTGATCACCCTCGCGGCGTTCACCGCGCTGGCCGGCCTCGGCCGCGCCTGGGGGCTGCGCCGCCGCGACGCCCTCGGGGCCTGCGTTCTGTCGCTGTCCCTGAACCTGAGCGCCTTCGTGATCCTGCCGGTCACGGTCGACCGCTCCATCAGCACCTTCCTGCTCGGCCAGATGGCGGCGCATCCCGACGAAAGCTACGACGCCGCGCGGGCGCGGGCGGTGTTCGAGACGGTCTATCTCGGGACGTTCCGGCAGATGGAGCGGCGGCTCGCCGAGCAGCACGCCTCCGGCAACATCGCTCCCACGGCGGACGGCTACGTCATCACCCCGCAGGGCCGCGCCTTCATCCGCTTCGCCGGCCTGGTCGCCAGGGCGTTCAGGACCGACACGCGGATGATCGACGGCGGCGTCTCCGATAAATCGGCCACCGCGCGATCAGCGGAGATCGTCCGCGACGCGGGTCAGGGCGGCGGATCCGACAGCGGGTTGCGGCGATGATCCGTCCCCGCTCGTTCGGGCATGGAACATGCCCCGACGCGGTGCTGGGATCCTGAGGCGCGGGGGACGGGAACGATGGCGGAGTCGGCGGTGACCATTGGGACCGGTGAGGCCGCGCAGCCCGGCCGCGACCTCGCCCGGAGCCTGACAGCCCCCGGCCTCATCGCCATCGGGCTCGGGGCCACGATCGGCGCGGGCATCTTCGTGCTCACCGGGACGGCGGCGGCCCAATATGCCGGGCCCGCCCTCAGCCTGTCCTTCGTGATCGGCGGGATCGCCTGCGGCTTCGTCGGCCTGTGCTACGCCGAGCTGGCGGCGATGATCCCGGAGGCGGGCTCGACCTACACCTACACCCGCGCGAGCCTCGGCCGGTTTCCCGCCTGGATCATCGGCTGGGACCTTGTGCTGGAATTCGCCGTCGCGGCCGCCACGGTGGCGGTGGGCTGGTCGGGTTACGCCCAGTCGCTCGCGGCGGATTTCGGCCTGCGCCTGCCGGCGGCGCTCGCCGGAGCGCCGGGCGAGGGCGGGATCGTCAACCTGCCGGCCGTCGCCATCGTGCTGCTGCTCACCGCCCTGCTGACCCGCGCGACCCGGGAAGCCGCCCTGGTGAACGGGCTGCTGGTCGCCTGCAAGGTGGCGATCATCCTGGCCTTCGTGGCCGTCGGCGCGGTCCATCTCCGGCCGGAACTCTGGCATCCTTACGTCCCGGACAATGCCGGCAGCTTCGGCGCCTTCGGCTTGAGCGGCGTGTTCCGCGGGGCCGCGGTGGTGTTCTTCGCCTTCGTCGGCTTTGAGACGGTGGCCACCGCCGCGGGCGAGTGCCGGGCCCCGCAGCGCGACGCCCCGGTGGGGCTGATCGGCTCGCTCCTGATCACCACGGTGCTGTATGTGGCCATGGCGGCGGTGCTCACCGGCCTCATCCCCTAGCGCGACCTCGACGTCGCCGATCCGGTGGCCAAGGCGGTCGACGCCATCGGGCTCTCGGCCTTCGCGACCGTGATCAAGATCGGCGCCTTGATCGGTCTGACGACCTCGGCCCTGACGGCCCTTTACGGGCAGGGCCGGATCTTCTTCGCCATGGCGCGCGACGGATTCCTCCCGAACATCTTCTGCCGGGTCCACCCGGTGACGCGGGCGCCCGCCGCCAGCCAGACGGTGATCGGCCTGTTCACCGCCGCGGTGGCGGGGCTGGTGCCGATCGACATCCTGGGCGAGATCGTCAGCATCGGCACGCTTCTGGCGTTCTGCCTCGTCTGCATCACGGTGCTGATCCTGCGCCGGACCGAACCCGACCGGCCGCGCCCCTTCCGCGTTCCCGCGGCGACGCTGACCGCCGTGCTCGGGATCCTGTCCTGCCTGATCCTGATGGCCTCGCTGCCGGCCGATACCTGGATCCGCCTCGCGCTGTGGCTGGCGATCGGGCTGGCCGTCTATGCCGGCTACGGCCGGCGCCACGCCCGGATCAGCTGATCAGGTTGATCGTCGCCTGCGTGAGGGTACTGAGCGCGGTGGAGGCGTTGAGGCTCAGCTCGTAGTTCCGGACCACCCGCTGCAGGTCGGCCGATTCCTCGGCCACGTTCACGTTGGGCAGGCGGACGTAGCCCCTGGGATCGGCGACGGGGTTCGACGGGTCGTAGCGCCGGCGGAAGTCGCTCGTGTCGCGCACGACGCGGCCCACCGGGTCGCGCGGGCTGTCGGCGACGACGGGGGCGAACACCGCAATCTTGCGGACATAGGGCGCCCCACCGGGCGTGCTGGCGGCCGAATCGGCGTTGGCCAGGTTCTCGGAGATCGTCCGGATCCGCCCACTCTGGACCTGCCGGCCGGCGGCCAGAACATCGGACGCCGCGTGGAGAGCGCTGGTGTCCGGCATAAGGGTCAGGGGCGTGATCAGCGAGGAGAGACAATCCTCCGGTAATCGGTCTTAACGCGTGGTTAAATGCGCCGTCTCGGTTCGGCAGCGCATCGCGAGGCCTGGTCGGCGGACCCCATCCCGGTTCGGCCCAAAGCGCGCATGCTGAAGCCACCGCGCCCCCGATCGCACGGCCGCTGCCGGATGCGTATCCCTCAGCGCAAGGCGTCGATCGCCCGCTCGCTTGGCATGAAGAAGGTATGGGAGCCGATCGGACACGCCGCGAACTCGGCCTCCGCCCAGAACCGGGCTGCGGCGTCATCGAGCGCATGAACGAGGATGGCGCGCACGCCGATCGTCTCGGATGCATCGATGATCCGCAGGAGAGCGTCCCGGAGCAGATCCTGCCCCAGGCCGGTCCCCCGATAGCGCAGATCGCGCGCCAACCGTCCGATGAGCGCGACCGGGACTTGATGCGGCATGCCCCGGGCGCGCTTCATCTTGCTTGGCATCGCGCTGCGTTCCACGCTGCCGCTGGCAATGCAGTAATAGCCGACCACATCGTCGCCGTCGCAGACGACGTAGGTACGCGCCGTCCGCCCCTCGCTGACGGACGCATGGTCCCGAAGCCACAGGTTGAGGGCGGGCTGGCCGCAATCGAAGTCGGTGACGCGATGTGCCGGCGACAGGCGGGCGGGTGCCGTGAGGCTTGGCCCGACGGAGGGCAGATCGCCCTTCAGGTTTCCCAAAGCGGCGACCGCTTCATCAGCGCCTTGAGGCGTGCGCCGGCCGGGCGTGGATTGTCCAGCGCGTGCGTGAAGGCGTCGTGCTGGTCGGGGGTCAGCACGAAGAGGCGCTGATCGAGGAGCACATCGATCGCCTGCCGACGGGCGGTCTCGATCACGAACTCGGTGCGGGTCTTGCCGACGACGGACGCCGCCGTGTCGATCAGGTCGCGGGTTTCGGTTTCGACACGCAGGTTGATCGTGGATCCACGACGCGCCGGATCCTGTCGCGAAGCGGGGCGTTGCGTCGCATCTGCCATGGTCGCCACTCCGCCCACGTCGCCACGCCGCGCGCGGCGCCGACATAGTGGTCAGCGGTATACACAATGTCAACACGCGAACGGGGGTGATGGTCCTCGCCCGGTCATGTCCGCGGACCAAGTGCCTGCGCGCCAGATCTTCGGCTATTGCACCTTGCCGGAGAGACTCACCGCCTCCCGCAGATCCCGCCCGTCGGTGAGCCGCAGGCCCCGGCGGCGCAGGGCGGACAGCAGCGCGCGGTCCGGGAACGGGCAGTAGGGAAGCACCGGTTCCATGCGACCGTCCGGAACGGCACCGGAGCGGGCGATCGCGTCGAGCAGCCGGTCCAGCATCCCGCGGCCATGGGCGTGGAGCGCCACGGCGGCCCGGCTGGCGGTGGTGCCGGGGGGCAGCGGCACAACCTCCTGGGACAGGATCGCCCCGGCATCGATCGCGGCGGCGAGCCGGTGCAGGGTCATGCCGAAGCTGCCGGGTCCCTCCGCCAGGGCATGGATCGTCGGCACTGGGCCGCGGTGGCGCGGAAGCAGGCCGGGATGGCCGTTGATGCCGCCGAGGCGCGCCAGCGCGATCGTCTCGGGCTTCAGGATCTGGTCGAAATGGTAGGTGAGGATCACGTCCGCCGCCGCCGCGCCCAGCGCCCGCGCGACCTCCGGACCGTTGACGTCGTCCACCGTCAGGGTGGGGATACCGAGGCGGCGGCACAGGGTCTTGAGCGGCGTCGCCGCCGGCGCATCGCCGCTGCCGGCCACCGCCTGGGTGAGCGGCGCCAAGGGGCGCAGCAGATCCGGCAACCCGAAATTGACCGCGAGATAGGGCAGGATCCCGGTGCCCGAACGGGCGAGGTGACGCCGAATCTGCCCGGTCAGGCCACCGCTCGACGGCCGCTCGGCGTTGGACAGGCCGACGACGGCGATGTCGGCCCGGTGATCGGCGACCAGCCGGCGCACCACCCGGGCGTTCGGCAGGGCCTCCAGGACGAACAGGGCGATCCGGGGCCGGGCCATCAGCGCCGCTTCCGCCGCTGGAACCGGAACGCGTAGAGCCCGGCTTTGCGGACGTTCTCGGGCAGGAGCAGCACGGCGCGGGCCAGCGCCGTGAGGATGAAGGGGAAGGCGATCACGTCGCGGTTGGCCGCGATGCCCTTGGCGATCCGCACGGCCGCTTCCTCGGCGCTGATCTCCAGGGGGCGCCAGCCCTTCAACTCGCCGCCCATCGGGGTCTTCACGTAGCCCGGCGTGACAACGTTGACCTTCACGCCCCGAGGCCCGACCTTCTGGCGCAGGGCGAGGCCATGGGCCACGAGGGCCGCCTTCGCACCGCTGTAAGCCGGGGCATCCTGCAGGGGCGCGTAGGCGGCGAGCGAGGACAGAAGGACGATCTGGCCGCGCCCGCGCTGAAGCATCAGCGTCAGGGTCGGGAGCATGACGTTGAGGGAGCCGGTGTAGTTGATGTCGGCGGTCTCGAAGGCGACGTCCTCGGCCTCGACCCGCCCCTCCTGGTTGCCGCCGTTCACCGCGGCGTTGGCGATGACGAGGTCGAGGGGTGCCTCCGCATCCGTCCGGTGGACGAGCGCCACGGTGGCGGCCCGGTCGCGGGTATCGAGGCGAGCGGCCTCGACGACGGCTCCCTTCGCGCGGCAGTCTCCGGCGACGCGTTCGAGGCGCTCGGCGTTGCGGCCGACGAGGATGAGGCTCACGCCGGTCTGCGCGTAGTGGCGCGCCAGCGCAGCGCCGATGCCGCTCGACGCGCCGGTAATCAGGATACGGGGCATGCGGCGGGTTACGCCGCCGGGCGTGGAAAGATCAAGGTCGGGAGAAGCTCACCGGCGGCCAAAGCCGTTTCAATTGCTTCCAAACGGCCCGACGGGCACCGCCGCGGTACGACGACACAAGCCAGGACGATGTCTGAATCGGCTCTCCAACCCTCCACCTGAGGTGCCGGAGCGCGACGCCGGCCTCGAAAAGGATCTCCAGCCGGCCGCGCGATCCCTGACGCCGGCCTCCGAGGCCCGCTCACGCAGGCCCTTCAGGAGGAGAGTATTGAATGGGATCACCCGACGACTCGGCCGCAGGATCCTGCCGTCAACCGCGGTGCGCGTCAGTAGACCGGCGCGAGCTCGCCGTTCCGCTCGGCCGCCTCGCGGATCGCCCGCGCCGCCGCCAGCATCGAATCGGGCAGCGCCGCCTCCATCCGCGGCACGGAGCCGGCGACCGCCCGGTCGATGGCTTCCTTCGAGAAGAAGCCGCCATTGACCTGGGTCCGGTTCAGCACGACCCGACGGAAATCGGCCATCAAATCCATGTCGGGCGGCGTCGGATTCTTCCAGAACCCGTCGAGATCGCCCTGATGCGTCAGGCCGGCCATGTTGTAGATCGCGGTGCCGACCGCATGGGTCGGGCGGCCCATCTCCAGGGACAGCATCCCCACCGCCGAGTTGACGATGACGACGCCGCGGGCGCCCTTGATAAGAGCCGGCAGGTCGCCGCCGTCGATGAAGTCGAGCCGGTCGCTGACGCCGTGGCGGCGGGCCGAGGCGCGGGCGAACTTGCGCCAGTTGATCAGGCCGCTGTCCAGCGGGTGCAGCTTTACCAGCAGCCGGGTCGGCGCCGCGGAGGCGTCCGCGAACGACTTGATCACCCGGTCCATGAAGCCCTCGACGCCAAGGAACGGCGAGTGGACCCGGATCTGGTAGTCGCTGTCGAGCTGGAGCGGCAGCAGGAAGTAGTCGCAGCCGACCGCGCGGTAGATCTCGTCGCAGCGCGCGGCCTCGCGGCGGGTATGGCCGCGGCGGGCGAACTTCTTGATCCAGCCCGCGTATTCGGCGGCGATGTGGGTTGGCCGATGGCTGCGGAAATGCGGGTAGAGATAGGGGAACAGCACGTTGGCCAGATTGTAGCCGACGTCCCAGACGCTCCGGCGCGCCATGTCGCCCGTGGAGGGCATCGCCCGGCCGGGCTGTGGCAGACGGCGGGCCAGGGCGCGGATCTCCGCGGCCGTCCGGGGCAGGGAGGAGAAGCCGTTCACGCCGCCGAGTTCGCAGGTGATCCAGTTCGGGCGGATATAGCCCTCCTCGAACACGTGGACCCGCAGGCCGCGATCCTCGGCGATCATCCGCGCGGCCCTGTGGAACGGCCGGCAATCACCGAACAGCACGATGTCGGTCACCGCTTCGCGGTCGAGATAGGATTCGAGATACGTGCCCCAGGCCTCGCGGCGGCCGCGGTAATTGTCCGCCGCACCGTTCCAGAACAGCCAGTCGCCGGGGCAGAGATTGATGCGCCGGACCTGATGACCCCGCGCGCGCAGCGCCTTGCCGAGATCGGAGAAGAACGGCGTGGCGATTCCCTGAAGGAACAGGAAGGTCGCCGGGCGGTCGCGGAGGGCGTCGAGGGCGGGCTGTTGCATTCCGCGGCGCTTCTATCCTTAACCTGTGGCCGACCGAGCCGGGCCGACGACACCATGAGGTGGCATGGTGCCCGGTGGCCCCGCAATACGAGCCGACGCGTCGGCTCGGATTTTCCGCGCCGGCGTGTCCCCTCTGCAACGGTGGCACGCCCTGCGGCTTGGCCACGGATTGAGCGGGCAATCGCGGCGACGGTATGTCCGAATCCTTTCCAGTCCGTGGCACGGGTGACGGCACGCGGACTTGTCCCCGCGTTACCCAGCCATCCCACACGCGCAAAAATGCGCTACAGGCGGCCCCCGACACGCCGTCGAAACACCGCCCGCCCGGAGCTGGACCCGCAGATCATGCCCCCTCTCTCGACCCCGTCGCTCTACGCGCCCGGCCGGACGAGCCGCCGCCTGCGGGCGGAGATCGAGGCCGCGACGGGCCTCGCCTTCGGGCCGCCGCGTCCCGGGGCGGTCGCGGCGATCTGGACCCGGGGTAGCCGGCCGGGACGCCTGCTGGCCCTCGCCGGGTTCCGTCGCCTTACGGTCGAACCTGGGCCGCTGCTCAGTCCCTACGACAACCCGGACACCGGATACGCCTCCCTGCGGATCGGCCTCGACGGCGTGCCCCTCGGCGGGGAGGGTGGCATTCACTACCTCGATCCCTGGACGCGGGCGCCGATCGACCGCGCGGTCTGCGCCGAGCGGGTGGCATGGCTCGCGGCGCGCTTCGCCGAGAACGACCGGCGCGTGATCTATGTCGGGATGTCGCGCTGGAAGCGGCCGGCCCTCGACGTCCTCGGGGCCGGCCCCGCCGGACGCCCGATCCACACCATGACCACCGAGGCAGCGGTCGCGGCGGGGCAGCGCCATCGGGGCCGCGTCCTGGCCTGGGCGACCCGGGCGCCGGGCCAGCTCGAGGTGGCCTGCGCGGAGGGCGGCCTGCCGCTCGCCCGGGTGGAGGACGGGTTCCTGCGCTCCGTCGGGCTCGGCGCAAGCCTTCAGCCGGGCGCCTCCATCGTGGTGGACGATCTCGGTATCTATTACGATCCGCGCCGGGAGAGCCGGCTGCAGCGCCTGCTGGCGGAGTCGGACTTCACGCCGGATCTCGTGGCCCGGGCGAAGCGCCTGCGCGAGGAGGTCGTGGCGCGTCGGCTCAGCAAGTACAATGTCGGGCTCGACGCCGCCGCCCTCGACTGGCCCGCAGGCCGGAAGATCGTGCTGGTGCCGGGCCAAGTGGAGGACGACGCCTCGGTCCGGCACGGCTCGCCGCTGGTCCGCTCGAACCGGGCCCTGCTCGAGGCCGCGCGGCGGCGCAACCCGGACGCGTTCCTGCTGTACAAGCCACACCCCGACGTGGAGGCGGGCTTCCGGCCGGGCATCATCCCCGAGGAGGAGGTGCTGCGCCTCGCCGACCGGATCGTCGCCGGCATCAGCATCGTCGATCTCCTCGACCGGGTGCATCACGTCGAGACCATGACGTCGCTGGCCGGGTTCGAGGCGCTGATCCGCGGCCTCACCGTGGCGACGCACGGCCGGCCGTTCTACGCGGGCTGGGGCCTGTCGGAGGACCTCGCACCGGGGGCCGATCGCGGCCGTCGGTTGCGTCTCGACGAGCTGGTGGCGGGCGCCATGATCCTCTACGCGCGCTATCTCGATCCCGTGGCGATGAAGCCGTGCAGCCCGGAACAGCTCCTCGACCGCCTGAGCGCGGCCCGGGAGGCGGCGCCGCGCAGCGCCCTCTCCATCAATCCCGTCACCCATCTGGTGATGCGCGCGCGCTACGGGCTGCTGAACCCATTGGTGCGGGCCCTGCGCAGTCGCCGCGGGGTCGGCCGCGACGCAGGCGGCCCGCGGTAAAGCCGACGCCGCGCCGCAAAGTCGCGGCTCGCGCGGCTCGCAAAATCGCGGCTCGCGCGACTCGGATGTGACACCAAAGCGATAGGGCGCGCTGCTAAAGTCGGTCGTCAGCACAACGCAAGCGGGCCGCTCTCGACCATTCCGGATCAGGAACGGCTGATAAGCCCTTGCTCCCGCGCGCCGTTTCCCCGGGCCATCTCCCGGCGGCGAGCGGGGTTGCCCCACGTCGAGTAACCCGAGTTTTGACGACGTTCCTCACCGCTACCGGACTCGCGCTCGCCCTCTGCCTCGCGCTGGAGGTCTTCGCGGGCGACGCGATCACCCGGGCGAGCCTCGCCCCGCGCGACCTCGCCCTGCGGCTCCTCGGCTACCTGCTGATCCTGCTGTTCTGGTTCGAATTCTCCTGGCGCCCCTGGCTCGCCGGGCTGACCTGCCTGATCTCGGTTGCGGCGCTGGTCTTCGTCAGCCGGGCCAAGCGCTCGGTGATCGGCGAGCCGCTCCTGTTCAGCGATTTCGCCCTGCTGCCGCAGGTGCCGCGGCATCCGCAGCTCTATTACATCCCGCCCCTCTGGGATCCGCGGATCTCGATCCCCGCGGTCCTGACGCTCGCCGCGACGATCCTCTGGTACCGCACGGAACCGAGCGTCCTCCCGGCGCCTCCCCTCGCGCGGATCGCGTCGCTGCTCGGCCTGCCCCTCGGGCTCGGGCTAATCGTCTGGGCCGCGCCGCGCCCGCCACTGGCCCGGCTGATCGCCCGCTGGTTTCCGCAGCCCGATCTGGAGGCGGACGTGGCCCGGGTCGGCCTGCCGGCAAGCCTCTTGGGCTATACCGCCCGGGCCTTCGCGGGCAGCGAGCCCGTGCCCGCGCCGCCCGCGCTGCCTTCCGGACCGGGGGACGATGTCGTGGTGGTGATCCAGCTCGAATCGTTCATCGATCCGGCGCGCCTGGGCGGCCCGTCCCTCCCGGTCATGGACCTGTTCCGCAGCCGGGCCGCGCAGTACGGCCGGCTTCAGGTCCCGGCCCACGGCGCCTACACGATGCGCAGCGAGCACGCGGTGCTGACCGGGCGGCCTTCTGAGGCCCTCGGCTTCGGCCGCTACGACCCCTACACGTCCCGCGGCGGCGACGAGCCGACGAGCCTCGCCCGGCTGGCCCGCGGCCGTGGATACGGGACCCTGTTCCTACACCCGTTCCACCGGGACTTCTTCCGCCGGGCCCAGGTGATGGAGACCTTCGGCTTCACCGACCTCGTGATGGAGGAGGCCTTCGCGCAGACCCCGCGCGTCGGTCGCTATGTCGGGGATGTGGCGCTGGGCGAGCGCCTCCTGGCGGAGGTCGCGGCGCGGCGCACGCCCCTGTTCCTGTTCTGCGTGACCATGGAGAATCATGGTCCCTGGAAGCCGGGCCGACTCCCGGGTCTCGACGACCCCCAGGCGCAGTATCTTCATCACGTCGCCAACACGGGCCGGATGGTCGAGAACCTCGTGGCCGGGCTCGACGCCCTGGCCGGCGAGCGCAGCGAGGCCATCACCCTCTGCGTGTTCGGCGACCACGCGCCCTCGCTGCCGAGTTGCAAGCCGGGTTTCGGCGGCCGGACCACCGAATACGCCCTGTTCCGGTTCGGCCGCCCGCCGGCGCCTCCGCGCCGGCTCGACATCCCGGCCGACGCCCTGGGCCGGACGCTGCGCGGCGCCATCGCCACCGCGCCTGCGGACATCGCCGCCCGGACATGATACGGTTAAGCTTGGGCGGCATAAGCGTGGCGGTGCCACGCTGGTGACGCATTACCGGCCGATAGCGCAGCCGCGCGCGATGGGGCCGCGTCTTCGATGCGGCCGTTAAAGCGATCGCAGCGTTTGGCGATCTAACTGGAAGTCCCGGTCCGGGCCAGCCATGGCGCGGGATCGGCTGGAGAAGACTTGAGTGATGCTGCGTAAGACGGCGCGCACTGCCCTGTTGGCCGCCCTGGCGGCCGGATCAGCCGGCGGGTGCAACTACCTGCCTGCGGCGGGTCCGACGGCGAGCGCGATCCAGGCGGGCTCGGAGGTGGCGACCGCCGATGGCGGGCTGCTGGCCCGCTACGAGATCATCGACGTCACCCCCGCCGTCATCGAGGCCCTGCGCGGCCGCCCCCTCGACAGCCTGCTCGCCTCCTTCGGCGACCACCGCCCCTCCGCCGAGCCGGTCATCGGCATCGGCGACATGGTCTCGGTCTCGATCTGGGAGGCCGGATCCGGCGGCCTGTTCTCCGGCCCGCTGGTCGCCGACCGCTTCTCGGCCGGCTCCAAGTCCGCCCTCATCCCCGAGCAGCCGGTCGGGCGCGACGGCGCCATCTCGGTGCCCTATGCCGGCCGCATCAAGGGCGCCGGCCGCCGCACCCAGGACGTGCAGGCGCTCATCGAGAACGAACTCGCCGGCAAGGCGATCCAGCCGCAGGTGCTGGTCTCGGTCACCCGCCCGATCAGCCAAGCGGTCACCGTCACCGGCGAGGGCGCGGCCGGCGCCCGGCTGCCGCTGTCGGGCCACGGCGACCGCATCCTCGACGTGATCGCGGCCGCCGGCGGCAACCGCTCGCCGGTCAACGAGACCTTCGTGCGGCTCTCGCGCGGGCCGGTCACCGCGACCGTGCCGCTGACCACGGTGGTGTCCAACCCCAAGGAGAACATCTACCTGCGGCCCAACGACGTGCTCACCCTGGTGCGCGATCCCCAGACCTTCATCGCGGTGGGCGCGCTGGGCAACAGCACCGAGCTGCCGTTCCAGGCCGACGGCATCACGCTGGCCCAGGCGCTGGCCAAGGCGCGCGGCCTGTCGGACTTCGCCGCCGACCCGGCCGGGACGTTCATCTTCCGCTTCGAGCCCGCCAGCGTGGTGCGCCGGCTCAACCCGGGCTCCAAGCTTTTGGGCACGCCGCTGGTGCCGGTGGTGTACCGGATCGACATGCGCGATCCCAACAGCCTGTTCGTCAGCCAGGCGTTCCGGATGCGCAACCGCGACCTCGTCTACGTCTCGAACGCGCCGTTCACCGAGCTGTCGAAGGTGCTCTCCGCCTTCAGCGGCGTCACCGGACCGATCGCCTCCGCCGCCACCGTCTACGCCTACACGAGAAACTGAGCAGGACAGCCGACGGTCTGCGGCGCTCCGGCCCCAGCTTCGACCAGCGGCGGCGCCGTTTGCAGAAGCGAATCGAAGCCGGGCGCTCCGCGCGTGCCGGCCTCGCGCCGCCCGCTATACGTTCGCGCCGCCCGTGCCTTCGGGGATCGCCCGAATCGACCCAGGTTATCAGCGGCTCCGTCTGACCAGGCTGCCCTTCGCGCAAACGCCAATCGGGGGCGCGAATGTGATCCGCGCCCCCGATTGATCGGGTGAAACTGCTTCGCGGATCCGGAGCCCAGGCCCCGGCCGGATTCAGACCCGCTTGGCCAGCAGCTGCTCGATCAGCGAGCCGCCCTTGTCGATCGCCGCCAGCTCCTCGGCGACCGCGTTGACGGTGTCGCGGATCTGGTCGGGCGTGTGCTCGGAGGTCAGGAAGAAGCGCAGGCGCGAGGCGCGCTCCGGCACCGCCGGGTGGATGATCGGCTGCACGTTGATGCCGCGCCGGAACAGTCGGTCCGACAGGGTCACGGCCTTCAGCGAATCGCCCACGATGATCGGCACCACGGCGAGGCCGAGGCTGAAGCCGGTATCGAGGCCGAGCTTCTTGGCGGTCGCCAGGAACAGCGTGCCGTTCTGGCGCAGGCGCTCGACCCGCTCCGGCTCGGCCTGCATCACGGCGAGCGCCGCCTCGGCGGCGGCCGCGAGGGGCGGCGACATGCCGACGCTGTAGACGAAGCCGCCGGCCGAGTGCTTCAGGTACTCGATCAGCGCGATCGGGCCGCAGATGTAGCCGCCGCAGGTCGACAGCGTCTTCGACAGGGTGCCCATCCAGATGTCGACCTCCTTGGGGTCGACACCGCAATGCTCGAACAGGCCGGCGCCGGTCCGGCCGGTGACGCCGAGGCCGTGGGCCTCGTCCACCATCAGCCACGCGTCGTAGCGCTTCTTGAGGGCGACCAGCCCTGCCAGGTCCGGCGCATCGCCGTCCATGCTGTAGAGGCCCTCGACCACGATCAGCGCCCGGCGGTGCTCGTGGCGGGTCGACTGGAGCAGGGTCTCCAGGGCGTCGAGGTCGTTATGCGCGAAGGAGCGGCGCTGGGCGCCGGAGAGCTGGGCGCCGGTGACGATGCTGTTGTGCGACAGCGCGTCGTGGAAGATCACGTCGCCGGCTTCGAGCAGGGCGCCGATGGTGGTCACGTTGGTGGCGTGCCCGCTCACCATCACGACGCAACCCTCGGACCGGTAGTGCTTGGCCAGCGCCAGCTCCAGGCTGATGTGCCCGGGCCGCTCGCCCGCCACCACGCGGCTCGCCGAAGCCGAGGTGCCGTAGGCATCGATCGCCTCGCGGGCCGCGTTGCTGACCCGCGGATGGCCGTTGAGGCCGAGATAGTCATACGACGAGAAGTTGGTGAAGCTCTTCTGGTCGATCCGGGTGGTCGCCCCCGCCTTCGCGTCGTGGACGCGGAAGAACGGGTTGCCCAGGCCGATCAGCTCGGCCGCCTGGCGCTGGAGCTTCAGCTCCCGGTAGCCCGGCAGGTTCTCGAAGTTCTGCGCCGCCGACTGGCCGGCCGGGGAGGCCGCCTTGGCGGGTGCCGGGCGCGGTGTCGCGCGCCCGAGGCGGTTCGTCACGAAGCCGGCGAGCGCCGCGCGCCCGCCGTCAGGCCGTGCCGTATCGGTCATGAGTTGGTCTCTTTGATCTCGCTGGACGTCTGCTCGATGAGTTCCCGAAGCGGCGCCATCATCTGCGCATCGATCTCACCGCCGATGTGCTTCGAGGCGAGACTCATCGCGACGCCGGCAGCCTCGTCCATAGGCGCGGAAACCGCCTGAATTAAGGACTCCGACAGCTCGTTGACGGTCATGCCCGAGGACAGGCCCGCGGGCGGCGCGTCGAGGGCGAAGCGCTCCTGCAGGCTGGCGCCGAGTTCGACGCCCATCAGCGAGTCGAGGCCGATCTCCGAGAGCTGGCGCACGCGGCTGATATCGTCCTTCGGCAGGCGCAGGATGCGGGCGATGTCCTCGACGATCGCGTCCGACACGGTCTTGCGGACCGAATCGAGGTCGCCGCCCTTCAGCAGCGCCGCGATGTTGATCGCCTGGACGCCGCCGGCCTCGGCCTGCTGGTCCGACCCGAGTTCGGCGTAGCTCGGCGAGCGCATGGTGGCGAGACGCTCGCGCGCCTTGCCCCAGTGCATCGCCGCGATGGCGATGACCGCCTCGTCCGGGGACGCGCCCTGGCTGCCTAGAGCCTCGGCCATCAGGTCGAGGCAGCGGCGGGCCTCCATCGGCGTGACGCCGACGCGGCCGGCGAGGCCTTCCATGACCGCCTTGTTGCGGGCGAGCATGCCGACATCGCCGATCGCACCCCAGGCCACCGCCAGGGCCGGCAGGCCGCGGCGGCGGCGCTGCCGCGCCAGACCCTCCATGAAGCCGTTGGCGGCCACGTAGGAGCCCTGGCCCGGGTTGCCGATGAAGGTCGTCGCCGAGGAGAACAGGACGAAGTAGTCGAGGCTCCGGTCGCGGGTGGCGGCGTCCAGGTGCTGGGCGCCGATCACCTTCGGGCCGATCACCGCGTCGAGCGCCGCCGCGTCGATGTTGGAGATCAGGCCGTCCTGGAGCACCGCCGCGGCGTGGAGCACGCCGGCCAGCTTCTTGCCCTTCTGCTCGATCTCGGCGAGCAGCCGGTCCACCGAGGCGCGGCTGGTGATGTCGACGGCCTTGGCCTCGACGGTCACGCCCCGGGCCGACAGCTCGGCCACGATCGCCTTGGCCTCGTCGGTCGCCGCGCCCTTCCGGCCGGCCAAGACGAGGTGCTTGGCACCCCGGTCGATCAGCCAGCGCGCCGCCTCCAGGCCGAAGCCGCCGAGGCCGCCGGTCAGCAGATGGACGCCCGTCTCCGAGACCGTGAACGGCTTAGCCGTGTCCTTCATGATCGTGCCGGCCTTGGGCGGGCTGATCACGATCTTACCGATGTGACCCGACTGCTGCATCAGCCGGAACGCGTCCGAGGTCTCGGCCGCCGTGAAGGGCTGGTAGGGCAGGGGCTTCAGGCCGCCGTCGTTGAACAGCGCCATCACCTCGCGGAACATCCGCGCGCCGTCATCGCCCTGGTGCTGGATCACCTGATCGAGGTCGACACCGAAGTAGCTGAGGTTCCGCCGGAACGGGCGCAGGCCGATATGGGTGTTGGCGACGTAGTCGCGCTTGCCCAGCTCGACGAAGCGGCCGAACGGCCGGAGCGCGTTGAGCGAGCGCTCCATCGCCTCGCCGAACAGGCTGTTCAGCACGATGTCGACGCCGTCGCCGGTGATCGCCCGGACCTCGTCCACGAAGGCGAGCGAGCGGGAATCGAGCACGTGCTCGGCCCCGAGCGCCTTCACCAGCGCCCGTTTCTCGCGGGAGCCCGCCGTGGCGATGACCCGCGCGCCCTTGAGCTTGGCGATCTGCAGGGCCGCCAGCCCGACGCCGCCCGCGCCGCCATGGACCAGCACCCACTCGCCGCGCCGCATCCGGGCGCAGGAGACGAGGCCGTAATAGGCGGTGAGGAAGGCGACCGGCACGGTGGCGGCGGCCATCGGGTCGAGGCCCTGCGGCATCGGCGCGACGACGAGGTCCGGCACCACGATGTGGGTGGCGAAGCCCGACTGGGCGAAGGCGACGACCGGGTCGCCGACCTTGAAGCCCTTCACGCCCGGGCCGACGGCCGTGACGCGCCCGGCGCATTCCAGGCCGAGGCGGGGGCCGGCGAAGCCGTCCTCCAGGATTTCTTCCGGGAGCATCGAGAGCGCCCAGAGAACGTCGCGGAAGTTGAGGCCGGTGGCCTCGACCGCGATCTCCATCTCGCCCTTGCCAGGGGCACGGCGCTCGGCCGGACCCCAGACCATCTCGCTCAGGCCGCCGGTGTTGCTGCGCTCGAGCCGCGCGGCCTCCGCCGGGACCAGATCCGCCGGATCCCGGTGCTGCGGCCGGCCGGCATGGAAGCGCACCACCTGCGTGCACTCGTCGTCGAGCACGATCTCGGTCTCAGGCGTACCGGAGAGGATGAGGTCGCGCAGGCGCTCGGAGGCGCGCTTCGACGACATCTCGGGGGAGAGGTCGATGCGGCGGACGTCGAGGTTCGGGGCCTCGTTGGCGAGCGTGCGGGAGAAGGCCCAGACGCCGGCCTCGATGTTGGTGGTCTGGCCACCGCGGTCGCGGGTCGCGCCCGGGGCCACGACCCAGAGGCGGGTCTGGCGCGCGCCGAGATGCTCGGTGCAACGCTTCAGGCTGAGGCAGCGGTCGCGCAGCCGCTCGGCCGCCTCGCCGCCGCGGGTGAAGGCGCCGGCCAGGAACACCACCGTGTCGGGGGTCTCCTTCTCCAGCTCCATCAGCGAGGTCTCGGAGTCGAGGATGATCGAGACGTGCACGCCGCCCGCGACCAGCAGGGTCGCCAGCGAGGAGGCGGTCTCGGCCGCGAACTCGTCGTCGGAGCCGATGATGAAGGCGAAGCTCTGCGCCGGGGCCGGGCCCGGACGCACCGGCGCTTCCGCCGTCAGCAGCAGGTCGTCGCCGTTGGCCGAGGCCGCGCGCTCGACCTCGACCTTGACGAGGCCGTGGGCGCTGAGCGTGCGCTGCCAGCCCTCGATATCCTCCAGCCGGCCCACGGGGAGGCCGCCGACGGCCTCCTCGAACCAGCCCGGCGTCAGGCCGAACACGAGGTCGCGGAACAGGGAAGCGCCCGGCTCCACCGCCACCAGCAGGCCGCCGGTGGCGAGCGCCCCGGCGAGCTGGCCCGGCAGGGCCCGGTCGCCGCGATGCAGGCTGCCGGCCGCCAGGATCAGGTCGAAGCTGCCGGGGGGGAGCTCGTCCGCGGTCTCCACCACGGCGGCGGCGCGGCCGAGGGACAGGCGGGCGCGCTCGGCGAGCCGGCGGTCGGTCTCGAACACGGTGAGCCGGGCCTCGGCGGCGGCCGTGAAGGTCGCGGCCTGGGCCGAGAGCGGGCCGAAGCCGACCTGCAGCACCCGCAGCGCCCGCTCCTTCGGGAGCTGCGCGCGGCTACGCTCGATCAGGCCGGCGACCACGTCGGCGCCGTGGCGCGCGGTGGCCGAGCGCAGCACGAAGGCGTCGATCGCCCCCTGCGGCAGGGCCGGCGCGTCGGTCAGCGTGCCGGCGAGCAGGCGGTCGACCAGGGCGCCGACATCGGCGATCAGCACCAGCTCGGCCGAGAGGTCCGGATGGTCCCCCGCGATCCAGCGCATGATCTCGTCGGGCGCCGGGAGCGCCGAGCCGTCGCCCAGCGTCCAGTTCTGGCCGGTACGCTCGGCGAGCCCGCTGCTCTCCAGGGCGTAGAGGGCGTTCAGCAGCCAGGGGCGCAGGGTCTCGGGCACGCGCGGGTCGGCGGCCGAGACGGTCTCGCCCTGCGCCAGCCCAGCGGCGAGGCGGTAGGCGAGGGAGGTCGCCCAACCCTCCAGCAGGAGGTGCCCCGGCGACAGGGCGGCATCAGACGGCCCCTTCGCCTCGGCGGCCAGCGGACGCAGGCGCGCGGCCACGCTCGGGCGGCGCTCCATCGGGATCGCGGTCGGCTCGGTGGCGAGTTCCGGCACCTGCGACAGGGCGTAGGCCGCGAGGTCGCCGCCGCCCTTGGCGCGCAGGGCCTGGAACCGGCCTTCGCGGATCGTGGCAACGATCTCACCCTCGGCATCGAGCAGGGTGAAGTCGGCCAGGATCGAGCGCTCGTTGCACCGCCGGGTGCGGATGATCGAGCGGGTGATCACCGCGCCGGGGCGCAGCAGGCGCACCTCACCGAAGCGCACCGGGATGTAGGCCTTGCCGCCGTTCTCGCCGAGCAGGTCGGCAAAGAGCAGGATCAGCCCGTGGAAGCAGGCGTCGAGCCGGTTCGGCACCAGGGCGTAGCGGGTGTCGGGCTCGGCCGGCAGCAGGTCGGACACGATCGTGGCGTCGTCCAGACGGGCGCTCATGGCGACCTGCTGGAAGCTCGGGCCGAAGGCGAGACCGGAGGCCAGGGCCTTGGCGTAGAGCGCGTCGCCGCTGAGCACGTGCTCGCCGGCGGTCTCGAAGCTGAAGCCGTTCAGGTCCGGAGTCTTCGGGGCCGAGAAGGTGCCCTCGACGATCTTGGCCTGGGCGTGGAGCTGCCAGGGCGTCTGGGTCAGGCGCGGGCGGCTCAGCACCTGGATGCCGTTGCCCGAACCCGACAGGCGCACCGCGACCTCGCGCAGGGCATCCTCGGCGAACACCATCGGCGCCACGATCTCGAAATCGGCGAGCACGACCTCATCGTCGCGCAGGGCCTCGCGGACGCAGGCGAGCGCCATCTCGACGAAGCCGGCGCCCGGCATGATCACCTGGCCGTCGACCTTGTGGTCCTCCAGCTCGGGCACGGTCACCGGATCGACGAAGCCATTCCACTCCAGGCCGTCGAAGGTCGTGCGCGACCCGATCAGCGGGTGGTAGGGGCGGGGGCTCATCGCGCCGACGCCCTCGGTGGTGTCGGCGAGGCGGAACGGACGGCGCTGCCAGGGATAGATCGGCAGGCGCACGTCGCCCTTCGGCGCGTCGCCGAACAGCACGGCCTCGTCGACCTGCGCGCCCTGGACCAGGGCGGCGCTGACCGCCTTGGCGATCGGGTCGCCGCCCGACGGCTTGCGGTGCATCACGCCGACCGTCGCGGTCTCGATGCCCAACGGCTCGACCGCGTCGCCGACATGCGACATCAGCGTCGCGCGCGGACCAACTTCGACGAAGACACGGGCGCCGCGGCGGGTGGCATCCTGCACGGCTTCGCAGAAGCGCACCGGCTCGCGGATGTTGCGCCACCAGTAGCCGGCACCGAAATGCGCGCCGTCCAGCACGCTGCCGGTCACGGTGGAGACCATCGCGGTGGTGCCGGACCGCGCCTTGAGCCCGGCGAGGTCGCGCAGCAGCGGCTTCTCGGTCGGGTCCATCAGCCGGCCGTGGAAGGCGTAGGCGAGGTCGAGCTTCCGGCCGCGCCGGCGCTTGCGCGACAGGGCCTTGAGGGCGGCTTCGATATCGGCCACCGGGCCGGCGACCGTGACCGCCTTCGGGCTGTTGTAGGCGGCGATGTCGAGGCTCGGGTAGTCCTTGAGGAAGCCCTCGACCTCCTCGGCCGGCATCAGCAGCACCGCCATGGTGCCCTGGCCGTGCGTCGTCTCCTGATGGTGGCTGCGGTAGTAGATGACCCGGACCGCGTCCTCCAGGCTCAGGATCCCGGCGGCCTCGGCGGCGGCGATCTCGCCCACGCTGTGGCCGAGGACGTAGGACGGGATCAGGCCCTTGGCCTTGAGGGCAGCCGTGGAGGCGCTCTCGATCGCGAAGATCAGCGGCTGCGACACGCTGGTGAGCGCGAGGCGCTCGTCGAGATCCTCGGCGTAGAGCGCGTCCTTGAGCGACCAGTCCGAATAGGCCTGGAACAGGGTGTCGATCCGGTCGAAGGTGGCGCGGAAGGCCGCGTTCTCCTCGTAGGCCTCCCGGCCCATGCCGGCCCACTGGCTGCCGTTGCCCGAATAGATGAAGGCCACCTCGGCGACGCGATCGACCGCGGTGCCCGTGAAGGCGTCCTGCGTGTCTTCGCCCTCGCCGACGGCGCGCAGCGCAGCCGCGACATCGGTCGTGCCGTCGAGCGCGATGGCGAGGCGGGCGGACATGCGCTCGCGGCGATGCGCCACCGCGGCTGCCACGGTCGCAACCTGCTCCGGGGCGGCCTCGAGGCGCTCGGCGTAGTCGAGGGCGAGTTCGTTCAGCGCGGCCCGGCTCTGGGCCGAGAGCAGCAGCACCTGGGCGGCCGGCTCCGGCGCCGTCTCGGCGGCCTTGGACCACGCCGGAGCGTCGGTGATCACCACGTGGGCGTTGGTGCCGCCGAAGCCGAAGGAGTTCACGCCGGCGAAGCGCTCGCGCGAACCGCGCGCGATCTTCAGCGGCGCGCGCACGACGTCCAGGTTCAGCTCGCCGAACGGAATCTCGGGGTTCAGCTCCGCCGCGTGCAGCGACGGCGGCACGAGGTCGTGCTCCAGGGCCAGCGTCGCCTTCATCAGGCCGGCAAGGCCGGAGACCGGCTCGGTGTGGCCGATATTGGTCTTGATCGAGCCGATCGGCAGCGGCGCCTGCCGGCCGCGACCAAGCTTGGAGCCGATGGCCGAGGCCTCGATCGGGTCGCCGACCGGCGTGCCGGTGCCGTGCGCCTCCATGAAGGCGAGGTCGTCGAGCCGGATCTCGGCCTCGCGGTAGACCTTCTCCAGCAGGGCGCCCTGGGCATAGCCCGAGGGCAGTGAGATGCCGGTGGTGCGCCCGTCCGAGTTGATGCCGGAGGCCGCCACCACGGCGCGGACCGAGGCGCCGTTGCGCCGGGCGGCCTCGGCCGATTGCAGCACGAACACCACGCCGCCCTCGGAGCGCACGTAGCCGTCGGCGTTCTTGGAGAACGCCTGGCACAGGCCGGTGCGCGAGAGCATCTGCGCGGTGGAGAAGCAGATGAAGTTGAACGGGCTCGCCAGCACGTTCACGCCGGCGACGACGGCGGTGTCCACGCGGCCCGACCGGATCGCCTGGACGGCGTTGTCGAAGGCGACGAGCGAGGACGAGCAGGCGGTGTCGACCGTGAAGCTCGGTCCCTTCAGGTCGAAGATGTAGGAGATGCGGTTCGAGATGATCGAGAGCGTGTTGCCGGTGGCCGCGTAGGCGTCGCCCGACGGCGCATCGAGGATGCGCAGGTTGCCGTAATCGAGCGACGAGGCGCCCACGAACACGCCGATATGGCTGCCGGCCACGCTCGACGGGCGCAGGCCCGCATCCTCCAGGGCTTCCCAGGTCAGCTCCAGCAGCATCCGCTGCTGCGGATCCATCTGCTCGGCCTCGCGGGGCGAGATGCCGAACACCGCCGGATCGAACGACCACACATCGTCGATGACGCCTGCCGCCCAGGTGTAGCTCTTGCCGCGCTCATGGGCGCGGGGGTGCGCGAACCGCTCCAGGGAGAACCGGTCGGCCGGCACCTTGCTGACGGCGCAGCGGCCTTCGGAGAGGAGTGACCACAGCCCGTCCACGCTGGGGGCCCCGGGCAGTCGGCATGCGCGTCCGACGATCGCAATGTCTGTACGTTGTGTCACGTTCGGTTCGCACACGCTCGTTATCGGAAGTCGGCTCGGCTCGCGACGAGTGAGTACCCTCTCACCCCTTACTGTGGCACCATTGCGGTGTCCAACCAGCCCAGGCACGAGGTCATCCCCACGCGCGGAAATTGCCGAAGGCTGTGACATGTATTCATCAGCGGCTTATCCAGTGCCGACGATCGGATTGCCAGGATTGAACAGCCCGGCTGCCTGTTGAGACGCTGGGACCATCATCGAAAAGCCACAGTTGCGCCCCGGCTTCCGGAAGCCGTCTGCCCGGGTCCCGCAAGAGATCTTCGCAGCGCCCGACAGATCTGGTGCAAGAATAGCGCGGCGCCGGCCACCGCGCCGATGATCAGGACGCGCGCGGTACCCCGCTCTCCTTGTTTCGTCCGACGCCGCAATAGATAAAGCCGTGGCGTGCCGCGCTTTCGGGATCGTAGATGTTGCGCAGGTCGACCAGCACCGGCGCCGATCCCGCGGAGGACATGAGGCCGTGCAGCCGGTCCAGGTCCAGTGCCCGAAACGCGTTCCACTCGGTGACGATCACCAGGGCGTCCGCGCCCTCCGCGCAGGCATAGGCGTTCTCGGCGTAATCCACAGCCGGCATCAGAGCCTTAGCCTGCGCCATCCCCTCGGGGTCGTAGGCCCGCACCGTCGCGCCCGCATCCTGCAGCCCCGCCACGATCGCCAGCGACGGCGCATCGCGCATGTCGTCGGTGTCGGGCTTGAAGGTCAGGCCGAGCAGCGCGACCGTCTTGCCGCGCACGTGGCCGCCGCAGGCCTTGATCACCTTGCGGGCCATGGCGCGCTTGCGCTGGTCGTTGACCGCCACCACGGTCTCGACCAGCCGCAGCGGCGTGCCGGCATCCTGGGCGGTCTTGACCAGCGCCAGCGTATCCTTGGGGAAGCACGAGCCGCCGTAGCCCGGCCCGGCATGCAGGAACTTGGTGCCGATCCGGTTGTCCAGCCCGATGCCGCGGGCGACCTGCTGGACGTCGGCGCCGACCGCCTCGCACAGGTCGGCCATCTCGTTGATGAAGGTGATCTTGGCGGCCAGGAACGCGTTGGCGGCGTACTTGGTCAGCTCGGCGGTGCGCCGGTCGGTGACCAGGATCGGCGCGGCGTTGAGGTAGAGCGGGCGGTAGACCTCGCGCATCACCGCCTCGGCCCGGGCCTCCTCGGTGCCGACCACGATGCGGTCGGGGCGCTTGAAGTCGGCGATCGCCGCGCCCTCGCGCAGGAACTCGGGGTTGGACGCCACCGAGACGTCGGCGGCCGGGTTGGCCTCCCGGATGATGCGCTCGACCTCGTCGCCCGTGCCCACCGGCACGGTCGACTTGGTCACCACCACGGTGAAGCCCGACAGCGCCCCGGCGATCTCGCGGGCGGCCTCGAACACGAAGCTGAGGTCGGCAAAGCCGTCGCCGCGGCGGGACGGCGTGCCGACCGCGATGAACACCGCGTCGGCCGCGGCCACGGCGGCGCGCATGTCGGTGGTGAAGGCGAGCTGGCTCTGGCGGACATTCTCGGCGACCAGCGCGTCGAGCCCCGGCTCGTAGATCGGCATGCGGCCGGCATTCAGGGCCTCGATCTTGTCGGGGTCCCGATCGATGCAAACGACGCTATGGCCGAAATCGGCGAGGCACGCCCCGGAAACCAGGCCGACATAGCCGGCCCCAATCATCGCGATCCGCATCCGGTCCTCCGGCAGCCCACCCCGCGCGTGTTGCAACGCAGCATGATCCGGGAGCGAAGGCGAAGCAACCCGGGCGACCCTGGATGGGCTCCAATCTGTCGCCAGGATGCAACACCGCGGAGCCGTGACCGTTTTTTGACAGCGCGGCCGTTTTCCCCGGTGCGCACGCGGTTGTGCGCGCGTGGTCGCGAGCATCCGATCCCAGCGCGGGATGCGGCTTCGCAGCGCTGGCGGCTTCCTGTAGAAGCGCCCCCGCCCGACGGGGCGGCCGCAGATCCGCTCCGAGGACCCGACCCAAGGATCGGCGAAGGACCGCGATGACCGAATTGCCGAACGTGCACGTGCGCGCCGAAGTTCTGGCCCAGGCGCTGCCCCACATGCAGCGCTACGATCAGGAGATCGTGGTCATCAAGTATGGCGGCCACGCCATGGGCGACCGGTCGGCGGCCGAAGATTTCGCCGAGGACATCGTCCTCCTCGAACAATCCGGGCTGAAGCCGATCGTCGTGCACGGGGGCGGGCCGCAGATCGGCAAGATGCTCGACCGGCTGGGCATCCAGTCCGAGTTCCGCGGCGGCCTGCGCGTGACCGATGCGGCCACCGTCGAGGTGGTCGAGATGGTGCTCGCTGGCCTGATCAACAAACAGATCGTCGGCTGGATCTCGGCCGAGGGTGGGCGGGCCATCGGCCTGTGCGGCAAGGACGGCAACATGGTTCGGGCCAAGCGGGCGCTGAAGACCATGGTCGATCCCGAGAGCCATCTGGAGCAGACCATCGACCTCGGCCTCGTGGGCGAGCCGGAGCATGTCGAGCGTGGGGTGCTCGACGCGGTCCTCAAGGCCGAGCTGATTCCCGTGCTGGCGCCGGTCGCCTACGGGGCGGACGGGCAGACCTACAACGTCAACGCCGATACGTTCGCAGGCGCCATCGCCGGGGCGCTGCGGGCCAAGCGCCTGCTGCTGCTCACCGACGTGCCGGGCGTCCTCGACAAGGACAAGAAGCTGATTCCCGAACTCACCGTGGAGGATTGCCGCCGCCTGATCGCCGACGGCACCATCACGGGCGGGATGATCCCCAAGATCGAGACCTGCATGTACGCGATCGAGCGCGGCGTGGAGGCGGTCGTCATCCTCGACGGCAAGGTCAACCACGCGGTGCTGCTGGAGCTGTTCACCGATTACGGCGCCGGCACGCTGATCCGGCGGGGCTGAGCACCCGTCGGCCGGGGCATCCTGCGGCGGCGACCGGGACGGCAACCTCCGTCCCGGTCGCGCATTGTCGTGCCCCGGGGCGTGCCCCAGTCCAGCTTGGTGCAAGCCAGCCTTGCGAGCTTGGCCTATCGGGTCCAGACTCGAGCCCTTGGGGACCACGACTCCAGAAGGGATGCCGGTGCACCACCCCGACAAGGCCCAGTTCACCACGCCGGACGCGCGCGGCTTCGCCGACGTCGACACCTGGGTGTTCGACCTCGACAACACGCTCTACCCGAGCGATGCCCGGGTTTGGCCCCAGGTCGACGAGCGGATCACCCTGTACGTGATGAATCTCTACGGGCTCGACGGGCTCTCGGCCCGCGCCCTGCAGAAGTACTTCTATCACCGTTACGGCACGACGCTGTCGGCGCTGATGCAGGAGGAGACAGTCGATCCCCACGAATTCCTCGATTTCGCGCACGACATCGACCATTCGACGATCAAGCTCGACAAGGATCTCGGCGACGCGATCGAGCGGCTGCCGGGGCGCAAGCTGATCCTGACCAACGGCTCCCGCCGGCACGCCGAGAACGTGGCGGCCAAGCTCGGGATCCTCGACCATTTCGAGGACGTGTTCGACATCGCGGCCGCCGATTTCGTGCCGAAGCCCGAGCGCTCGACCTACGAGCGCTTTCTGCGGGCTCACGACGTCGAGCCGACCCGCGCGGCGCTGTTCGAGGACATCGCCCGCAACCTTGCGGTGCCGCACGACCTCGGCATGGCGACCGTCCTGGTGGTGCCCAAGGTGGCCGACCCCTATCGGGAAGCGTTCGAGCAGGAGGCGGTGCGCGAGGCGCATATCGACCACATCACCGACGACCTCGCGGCCTTCTTGTCCGCCTGTGTGCTGCCCGAGGCGGGGGCGACGGCCGCCTGACGCGCGGGCGCGGTCCGCCAGGAAGGCAATCGACAAGCCGGCAACGATCCTGTAGAGACCCGCCCAACTCACAACAGGATCGCCGAAATCCTGGCGCCGACCGCCCATGAGGGGCGTCACGGCGCGACGGCTGGAGCTATGCCATGAACATCATCGAGCAGCTGGAGCGCGAGGAAGTCGCGCGCCTCGCCAAGACCATCCCGGATTTCGAGCCGGGCGATACCCTCATCGTCAATGTCCGCGTGAAGGAAGGCGAGCGCACCCGCGTTCAGGCCTACGAGGGCGTCTGCATCGGCCGCCAGGGCGGCGGCCTCAACGAGAGCTTCACGGTCCGCAAGATCTCCTACGGCGAGGGCGTGGAGCGCGTCTTCCCGGTGCATTCCCCGATGATCGATTCGATCAAGGTGGCCCGCCGCGGCAAGGTGCGCCGCGCCAAGCTGTACTACCTGCGCGACCGCCGCGGGAAGTCGGCCCGCATCGTCGAGCGCACCGACCGCTACAAGGCCAAGGACACGGCCGCCGCCGCGGAGTAAGTCCGTCGGACCGCGCGGCCTGTCCCGCAGCGTCCGCTTCGTCACGAACCGGCCCGGCTCAGCCAGGCCGGTTTTTTCTTGTTCGCGCAGCGTCTCGAACGATGGGATTTGCCGCTCGGAACGCCGCGCCAGGGGCCGGCGGCCGATCGCTCAGGCGGCCCGGATCCCGTCCAGGAACCGATGGATTTCCTCGGAGAGCTGCCCGGACTTCATCGACATCTCGGCCGCGGCGCCCAGAACCCGCTCGGCGGCCCCCCCCGTCTCCTCGGTCCCCCTGGACACCTCGGCGATGTTGCCGGTGACCGCCTCGGTCCCATCCGCGGCCCGCGCGACGCTGCGCACGATCTCCCCGGTGGTCGCGCTCTGCTGCTCAATGGCCGCCGCGACCGTGGTGGCGAGACCGCTGACTTCCACCATGGTGCGGCCGATCCCCTGGATCGCCGCCACAGCCTCCCGGGTCGAAGCCTGGACCCCGTCGATCCGAGCTGCGATCTCCTCGGTGGCGTTTGCGGTCTGCTCGGCCAGCGCCTTGACCTCGGCCGCCACAACGGCGAAGCCGCGGCCCGCCTCGCCGGCCCGGGCCGACTCGATCGTGGCGTTCAGGGCCAGCAGATTGGTCTGACGGGCGATCCCGGCGATCATGCTGGCGACGGCGCCGATCTTCTTGGCCCCCTCCGCGAGGTCGCCCACGATGGTGTCCATGCGGCGTGCCTCGGTCGCCGCCTGCGCGGTCTTGGCCGAGGATTGAGCCATCTGTCCGGAAATCTCCCGGATGGTGAGGGACATCTCCTCGGTGGCGGCGGCCACGTTCTGGACACTGCCGCTGGTCTCCTGCGCGGCGCCGGCGACGCGCGTGGCCCGCGCGCTCGTGCGTGACGCCGTCTGCGCCATGGCCTCGGCGGTCGCCTGCATCTCCGTGGCGGCCGCGGAGACGCCCGTCATCAGTGCTCCGGCATTGGCCTCGAATGTCCGGGTGAGGGTGTCGAGAACCCGCGCGTGCCGGACCTTGGCCTCCGAGTCCCGTGCAGCCGCCCGGTCCATCTCGGCCTTGGCAATCAGCGCTTGGCGGAAGACCTCCACGGTTCGGGCCATCTGGCCGATCTCGTCCGTCCGCGCGACCCCGGGAATAGGGTCCGCGCCATCGCCCGCGGCGAGGGTCTGCATCCGGCGGCCCAGCCGGTCGAGGGGACCCGTGATGCTGCGCCCGATCAGGACCGAGCCGATCACCCCGAGGGCACCCACCCCGAGGAGCAGGCCGATCGCCGCCGCGGCAAGGGACAGGAACGCCGTCTTGATGTCGTCCGTGTAGGTTCCGGCCGCGATCATGATGTCCCACGGCCTGAACCCGACGGCGAGCGTCGTCTTCGGATACAGCCCCTCATGTCCGGGCCGGGGGTATTGGTACGTCAACATGGCCGTATCGGACGTCTTCAGCTGATCGATCAGCGTCCTGGCGACACGGACGCCGTTAATCCGGGCATCCAATTGATTGCTGCCAACGAGCCGCCGGTCGGGAGCAGCCAGGACCGTGCCATCCATCGCGTAGATGGCGACATAATTGGTGCCGTTGTCGAAGCGCATGGCCATGGCCGCCTCGGCAAGCTCCGCCAGGGCCGCTTCGCGGGTCAGGGCGCCGCTCCTCACCCGGGACTCAAGGTTCTGCGCATAGGTGGTGAACAGCTCCGTGATCGTACGCAGGGACTGCAACCGCTCGGACAGCATCTCCTGATAATATAATCGCAGCCCGGTGGCGCCGATCAACGCTACAATCAATCCCGTCAACGCGACCTGCGCGATAATCCGACGGGAGATACTTTTGTTGAAAAATCCAACGATCATAATATATTTCCGCGGTCCGCAAATTTTAGCGATGCGGGCCAAGATCTGATAAAGATAAAACTCCCTGTCAAGCTAGTCGTGCCGATCCAGCCATGGATCTAAAAGTTGCATCGACAAAGTCTATCGAGATGCCGGGATGCTGCCATCTCGGGGCGGCGCCCGCGGGGGCTTGGCGATGATCGGTCCGCTGGTTCAAAGGGCTCTGCGGCCCGGCGGAACGGCGCGCCGGGCCCGCCCGCCTTCATGGTCAGCGCAATCCGGATCGGCACGCGGCCCTACGATCCGTGCCGGGACCGCGATCGCGGTTCACATCTCGGGGCGCAGCAGGGTGACCACGATCACGAGGGTGGCGTCTGGCCGTCGGTCGGCCCGGAGAGGTGGACGGTATCCCCATCCACCACTGCCCGGGAGTAGCCGTAGTCCCGCTCGAACGGCGAGCCCGACGAGATCAGCCGCCGGCTCATCCGCCGCGCAGGGCTTCCAGCACCTTGCCACCTGGACGGCCTGTCGGGGTCATCCCAAGCCGGCGCTCCACGTCCTTGATCGCATCGCGGGTCTTCTGGCCAACCTTGCCGTCCGGCTCGCCGACATCGTAGCCGCGGGCGGCCAAGCGGGTCTGGAGGTCGCGCCGCTCGGCGCGGGACAGGGGTGGATCGTCGGTCGGCCACGCCGCCTGTATGCCCGCCTTGCCGCGCAGACGGTCCGACAGCACCGCGATGGCGAGACCGTAGGATTCGGCCGCGTTGTACGAGTAGATCGCGTCGAAGTTCTTGGTCACCAGGAAGGCCGGCCCGTCGATCCCCGCGGGCGCGATGATCCCGGCCGGGCCCTCGCCGGAGAGCGGGTGGCCGTCCACGCGGGTGACGCCGAGCGACGCCCAGTGGGCAATCGGCTTCTTGTTCCTGCGCCCGGCGGCGGCGACGTTGAAGCCGCGGGGCAGCTTCACCTCGTAGCCCCAGACCTGGCCGTGCTGCCACTTGGCGACGTGCAGGAAGTTGGCCGTCGAGGCGACGGCATCCGCTGTCGAATCGACCACGTCGCGCCGCCCGTCGCCGTCGCCGTCGACGGCGAGGCGGTGATAGGTGGTCGGCATGAACTGGGTCTGGCCGAAGGCCCCCGCCCAGGAGCCGGTGAGCCGCTCGGGCGCGATGTCGCCGCGCTCGATGATCCGCAGCGTGGCGATCAGCTCGGAGCGGAAGAAGTCGCGGCGGCGGTTGTTGGAGCAGGCGAGCGTCGCCAGCGACTGGACCAGCGGCATCTTGCCGAGATTTTTGCCGAAATTCGATTCGACGCCCCAGACCGCCGCGATCGTGAAGCGGTCGACCCCGTAGCGCGCCTCGGCCTGGGCCAGAGCCGCCGCGTTCTGGCGCATGGCCGCGCGCCCGTCCTCGACGCGCTCGTCATCGACCAGAGCCGCCATGTAGTCCCAGATCGGCGTCTTGAACTCGGGCTGCGCCTGGGAGAGCTCGATCACCTTGTCGTCGTAGCTGATCCCGCTCGTCGCCGCCCGGAAGGTCTGCGCCGAGACGCCGGCCGCGGCGGCCTGAGACTGGATGCCGGCGAGGCAGCTGTCGAAGTCGGCCCGGGCCGGCAGGCTCGCCAAGGGCAGGGCCACGAATCCGGCAAGCAGCGCGAGCGCGATCCTCGATCCCGGCGGGTGCTTCGGCATGCTGGCGATCCTCACGATGCGGCGCAAAGTCTGGGCGCGGATTCAGGCGACATGTGGGTTAACGAAGCGTAGCGCCGCAGTCGCTCCCGGTACGCGCAAGACCGCCTGGACGGGGGCGCGGACGTTCGATCGGCGCCGCCCGTGGCACGGCCGATCTCGCGCCATGATGGAAAGCCGATCTGCCTTCTTCCAACTTGACAATAAATTATTGCTTTACGATAAAATCCGGCAACGCCCACCGGTCTGACCCATGTCGATCCCGATTCAACTCCCGACGGCTCCCCCCAGGCCGCCCGCGATCCGCAATCCCACGCTGATCCGGCTCGGCCGCGGTCTGAACCGGTTGCTGACCGGCGTCCTGATCCTTACGGTGCTGTTTGCGGCCACCGTGCTGTGCTGCGGCCTGGTCGGCGCCGGCGTGTGGCTTGCCCCCGGGGGCGCGTTCCTGGGTGCAGCGCCCCCCGACAGGCCGGGCCTAGTGCCGTTCGGCGCCTTGCCCGGCGCGACCCGATGGGCCTACGCCGCCACCTTCCTGCTCGATATGACGCCCGTGATCCTGGCCCTGGCCGAGGCGCGTGCCTGTGCCCGCGACTACGGCGACGGGATCGCCTTCGGGGCCGCCGGACCTCGCCGGATGCGCCGGATCGCCGTCTGGCTCACCACCTATGCCGTCGCGCCGGCCTTCGGACACGCCCTCGTCCTGCTGGCAGGGCACGGCGTCGATCTCGACTGGCTGCATGCCTCATCGCTGCAGGCCCTCGTGCTCGCGGCCTTCCTCCTGGTCCTCGCGGAGGTCGCGCGAATCGGCCACGCCGTCGAGCGCGACCTGGACGGGTTCGTGTGATGCCCATCGTCGTTCGGCTCGACGTCATGCTGGCCAAGCGCAAGCGACGCTCCAAGGATCTCGCGCAGGCCATCGGCATCACCGAGGCGAACCTCTCGCTGCTCAAGTCCGGCAAGGTGCAGGGCATCCGCTTCGCGACGCTAGACGCGATCTGCCGGGAACTCGACTGCCAGCCCGGCGACCTGCTGGATTACGTGCCCGAAGGCGACACCGCGCAGGCGCGTCGCGCCGGATGACGCTCCTTCAGACCTCGCAACCTGCCCGCGGTGCCGCGCAGGCCGGATCGGAGACATCGGCCGTGCCGCTTAGAGACGTGCCCGACCGCGTTGCCATCAAGCGCGGCTCTAAGCTTTTGTTTCAACGCGCTCTCTTGCGCCGAACCAGGGTCCACTTCGGCGGCGAGCGCTGTCGCCGATCTTCGCCGATGGTGGCGTGCCTCTGCCTGCTCGCCGCCTTGCCCGGCTCCTGCGGCGCGCCCGCCGATCCCGGCGCGGCGGTCGTGGTGGCGTCACCGTCAGCGGCCGTATCGACGCGGGTTCCGCTGTTCTACGGATCCGGGCGCCCTCTGGTCGAGGTGTCGCTTCTCAGGGCGGACGGGCGCGAGCAGCGCGTTCTGGCATGGCTCAACACCGGCACCGCACAGCCGGTCGTCGCGAGGGCGCTGTACCGCGAACTCGGCCTCGCCGATGGGCGTGACCTGAGATTGCGGGTCGGTACGATCGGGATCACGGTCGCGGGTTCCAGCGTGCGCGACGGCCCGGGGGAGCTGGACGGTCAGGACCTGTTCGCGCTCCTGTTCGCGCCGCGCCAGGTCGAGGCGGTCCTGCCGGCGAGCCTCCTGTTCCGATTCACGATCGTGATCGACCCGGCGGCCCGCACCCTCACCCTGGCGGCGCCGGGCAGCCAGCCCCCCGTCGGCACTCCGGTCCCGATCCGGGTCGACCCGGCGAGCGGGATCGCCGTGGTGGACGCCCGAACCGGGGAGACGACCCTGCCGCTCGTGCTCGATGCCGGCGCGCCCTACACGTGGTTGCGCGGCCGCACGGTCGCGGCGCTGCTCCGGGCCGATCCCGGGGCGTACCGCGCGGACGGGGCGGTGGGCCGCAGCAACCTCGCCATGGCCGATCTCGGCCTGGAACGCGGCGGCACCCTGGTGCGATTGCCCGACCTCCGCCTGGGGAGTCTCGCCCTGCCCGATGTCGGCGCCCTTGGCACCGGCCCGATCCTCGGGGCTGCGGCCGAGCAGCTCATCGGCGAACCGTTCTGGAACCTGTGGGAGCGACCCGCGCCAGGACCGGTCGCGGGCTGGCTCGGCGGCAACGTGCTCGCGGATTTCCGGCTCACGCTCGATTACGCCGCCGGCCTTAGCTACTGGCAGCGCCAGCGACCCGCCGACGCCCACGACCTCGACGGCGTCGGCCTGACCCTGATCCGCAGCGGCGACGCCTACGTGGTCGGCCGAATCGCCGAGCGGGCCGGCCAGCCGCTCGTCGCGGGCATCGCGCCCGGTGACCGGCTGGTCGCCGTCGATGGCCACCCACTCGACAGGGCACCGCCCGAGGCCGCGTGGGAGGCGCTCCGCGGCCGCGCCGGCACGATCCGGCGCCTGGACCTCATGCGCGACGGGCGGCCGTTCCGGATCGAGGCCGCCGCCGTGGCATTCTGAGGACCTCCGGCCGGGCCGCTCAGGCCCATTCCCGTTGGGCGAGCTTCTGCTCGTAGGCGTCGATGGCGGCGCCGCGCTCCAGGGTCAGGCCGATCTCGTCGAGCCCGTTCAGGAGGTTGTGCTTGCGGCCGGGCTCGATGTCGAAATGCAGGCTGCCGCCGTCCGGCCCCCGGATGGTCTGGGCCTCCAGGTCGATCGACAGGGTCGCGTTCGCGCCGCGCTCGGCGTCCTCGAACAGCTTCTCCAGATCCTCCGGGGCGACCGTGATCGCCAGGATGCCGTTCTTGGCGCAGTTGTTGAAGAAGATGTCGGCGAAGCTCGTGGAGATCACGCAGCGGATGCCGAAATCGAGCAGCGCCCAGGGCGCGTGCTCGCGCGACGAGCCGCAGCCGAAATTGTCGCCCGCCACCAGGATCGTGGCGCCGCGGTAGGCGGGCTGGTTCAGCACGAATTCCGGGTTCTCCGAGCCGACGTCGCGGTAGCGCATCTCGGCGAACAGGCTCTTGCCCAGTCCCGTCCGCTTGATCGTCTTGAGATACTTGGCCGGGATGATCCGGTCGGTATCGACATTGACAGTCCGCATGGGCGCCGCGACGCCCTCCAGGATCGTGAATTTGTCCATCGTCTGTCGGCTCTTGAAGGGGGTCTGTCAGTCGCGCCGGTTTAGCAGTCCGCGGCACGGGCCGGAAGCGTCAGGCCAGATCGGCCGCGGCGGCCCGGGACAGGGTGCCGTCGTGCAGCGCAGAGGCGACGAGCGCCCCGGCGATCCCGGCTCGGCGGAGCGCCCGGAGGTCGTCCGCTCCGCGCACGCCGCCGGCCGCGTAGATGCGGCGATCCGGTGCCCGCGCCCGCAGGGCCGCGAGGGTGTCGAGGGCAGGCCCGGCGCCGGCGCCCACCCGCGCGAGGGTCATGGCGATCACCTACGGTGGCCAGAGCGACGGGTCGTCGTGGAGAGAAGCCGGGCCGAGACGTTGCGCACCGCTGGTGTCGAGGGACAGCACGGCGCGGTCCCCGAGCTGCGCGACGAGATCGGCATCCGCCTGGCTCTCGCTCCCGATCACCGGCCGGCCGAGGCCGGACTCCAGGAACGCCACCACGGAGGCCGCCCCGGCGAAGCCGGCATCCACCCAGAGAACGACGCCGGGGCAGGCGGTCGCCACGGCCTCGAGGGCGCGCAGGTCCGGCGCGGCCCCGTCGATGATCGCGTCGAGGTCGGCGACGTAGAGGATTCCGGCGGGCCACGCGTCGAGGAGCCCACGCGCCACCGCATCGGGTGCGGATCCCTTTGCCAAGGGCGTCTCGATCGGGGCATAGGAGGAGCGCTCGCCCCGGCGCGCCCGCACCACGCGGCCGCCCCGGAGGTCGAGCACCGGGATCACCGCGAAGGCGGGGCGCCCGAGTCCATGGTCCATCGAGGCGTTCATCGCGGTCCCATGCGCTCACCATCCCAGATGACGATCGGGTGGGACCTCGGCGGGGTTCACGTCAAGGCCGCGCTGGTCGAGGCCGGGCGTGTCGTGGCCGCTGCCCAGGTCCCCTGCCCCCTCTGGCAGGGCCTGCCGGCCCTCGACCGGGCGCTCACGGCCCTGCCGGACTGGGCGCGGGGCGAGGCCGCGCACGCCGTCACCATGACGGGGGAGCTGACCGATTGCTTCGCCGACCGACGCGAAGGCGTTGCGGCGCTCTCGGGGTGGGCGGCGGCGCATCTGGCCGGGACCGTGCGGATCTATGCCGGCCGCTCCGGCTTCGTCGCCCCTGAGGCCGCCGCGTCCCACGCGGCAGACGTGGCCTCGGCCAACTGGCACGCCACCGCGGCCCTCGCCGGCCGGCACGTTCCGGACGCGCTCCTGATCGACATCGGCGCGACCACCGCGGATCTGATCCCGATCGTCGCCGGCCGCCCCGCCGCGGCGGGCTACAGCGACGCCGGACGCCTGCAGACGGGGGAACTCGTCTACACGGGCGTGGTGCGCACGCCGGTGATCGCCCTCGCCGACCACGCCCCCTTCGGCGGCCGCCGCACGCGGCTGATGACCGAGACTTTCGCCCACATGGCGGACGTCTACCGCATCCTCGGGCAGCTTCCCGAGGGGGCCGACCAGCAGCCGAGCGGCGACCGCAAGGGCAAGTCGGTCCCCGAAAGCGAAACCCGGCTCGCCCGCATCGTCGGCCGCGATCGCCGCGAGGGGACGGCGCGGGCCTGGGCGGCGCTGGCGGGGCATTTCGCCGAGGCACAGCTGCGCCTGCTGCACGATGCGGCTTCCCTCCTGCTCAGCCGGCCGGACCTCGCCCCGGACGCGCCCCTGATTGTCTGCGGTGCCGGCACATTCCTGGGCCTGCGTTTGGCCGAGCGGCTCGGGCGGCGGTCCACGCCGCTGGTGGCGCTGCTGGCGGACCGGATCGCCGGCCCGCGCGACTGGATCTCGACCTGCGGGCCGGCGGTGGCGGTCGGCCTGATCGCCGCGGAGGAGACAGTCGCATGAGCGCCATCAAGATCCTGGCCCGGATCCTCACGGCCCGGGTCGGGCCGCATATCGAGCTGGCCGTGGAGACGGAGACCGGCGAGGTCCTGAAGGTGCTGGCCACCGAGGACCAGATCGACCGGCTGGTCGACGAGCTGGACGACATCCTCAACTCGCCCGCCGAGCCGGAGGATGACGGGCCGCCCGCGGCCGCCTGAGCGGGCCGGGCCATGAGCCTGATCGCCGCCAAGATCGCCATCACCCCGACGCTGATGTGGGCCGTGTCGGCGGCAGCGCGCCGCTGGGGCAGCCTCGTCGGCGGCCTGCTTTCGGGTTTGCCGCTGACCTCGGCGCCGATCTCGATCTACCTCGCGGCCGAGCAGGGCGAGCGCTTCGCCGCCGAGGCGGCGGTCGGCGCGGTGGAGGGGCTAGGGGCGGTGACGCTCTGCTACCTCGCCTACGCCCTCTGCGCGCCGCGGACCACGCCGCTGCGGGCCATCGGCGCGGCCTTGGCGGCCTTCGCGTTCGGTGGGGCGCTGCTGCACGGGCTCGTCCGGCCCGGCCTGTGGCTCGCCGTGGCGATCGACCTTCCGATGATGGCGCTGGTGGTCGCGCTCTGTCCGCCGGAGGGCGCTCCGCGGCACCGGCCACGGCCGCCGCGCTGGGACATGCCGGCTCGGCTGGCGGCGGCGACCGCTCTGGTCCTCTTGGTCTCGACCCTCGCGCCCCTCCTCGGCCCCGGCCTGAGCGGCGTCCTGGCGCCGATCCCGATCAGCTCCTGGCCGCTGATCGCCTTCGCCCGCTATCAGGACGGCATCGGCGCCTCCCTCGACGTGGTGCGCGGCAGCGCCCAGGGGGCATTCGGCGTGCTGGCCTTCTACATCGGCGTCCACCTGACGGTCGGTCAGCTCGATCCTGTCCTCGCCTACGCGCTGTCCATCGCGGTGTCGGCCGCCTGCGTCCTGCCCTGGCTGTTCGCGCGGCGACGCGTCCGGGCGGCCTGACCGGGACACTCCGCGGCAGCACGCGCGCAGGGCCGAGACCATCGACCGGGAACAGCGTCAGGCGCCGGGTGGGGCGCAACGGACCCGGCACGCCGAGCCGTGCCTTTGAAACGACAGAACCCGCGGCCTCGCGGCCGCGGGTTCTGTCGTCAGCGCGGCGCCCGGATCAGGCGGCGGTGCGCTTGCGGGCTTCCTGCTTGGTGTCGACGCCGGCCGCTTTGATCTCGGACAGCTTCTGCGCGACGTTGCGCGAGAACACGAACTCGGCCGGGCGCTGGTTCTCCAGGCTGACCTCCGGGGCCATCGCGCCGTCGGTCTTGATGCCGCGGATCGCGTGGACCAGCGGCTTCCAGGGCTTGCGGACCGAATCGACGACAGAGGAGGCCTCGTAGCCCGAGTGGACCATGCAGTCGGCGCACTTCTCGTAGTTGCCGGTGCCGTAGGCGTCCCAGTCGGTGGTCTCCATCAGCTCCTTGAAGGTCGCCGCGTAGCCCTCGCCGAGCAGGTAGCAGGGCTTCTGCCAGCCGAACACGGTGCGGGTCGGCATGCCCCAGGGGGTGCACTGATAGGACTGGTTGCCGGCCAGGAAGTCGAGGAACAGGCTCGACTGCTGGAAGGTCCATTTTTCGCGACCTTTTTCCTTCCCGTGACGGAAGACGCCGCGGAACAGTTCCTTCGTGGCCTTCCGGTTCAGGAAGTGCTTCTGGTCGGGGGCGCGCTCGTACGCGTAGCCGGGCGAGACGGTGATGCCGTCGATGCCCATCCGGGTCACGCTGTCGAAGAAGTCGGCGATCTTCTCCGGCTGGGAATTGTTGAAGAAGGTGCAGTTGATGGTGACGCGGAAGCCCATCTCCTTGGCCTTCGCGATCGCCGCCACGGCCTTGTCGTAGACGCCGCGCTGGCACACCGACTGGTCGTGCATCTCCTTGTCGCCATCGAGATGGATCGACCACGTGAAGTACGGGCTGGGCTTGTACTCCTTGATCTTCTTCTCGAGGAGCAGGGCGTTCGTGCAGACGATCGCGAACTTCTTCTGGGCGATGATGCCCTCGACGATCTGCGGCAGGTCCTTGTGCAGGAGCGGCTCGCCGCCGGCGATCACCACCACGGGGGCGCCGCACTCGCGCACCGATTCGAGCGCGTCGGCCACCGGCAGGCGCTTGTTCAGGATCTCGTCCGGGTAATCGATCTTGCCGCAGCCGGCGCAAGCCAGGTTACAGCGGAACAGCGGCTCCATCATCATCACGAGCGGGTAACGCTTGCGACCCGTCAGGTGCTGTTTCAGGATGTAGCCGCCGATCTTCGCGACGTACCGGAGGGGGATACCCAAGATAGCGGCTCCTTCACTTCGTCGGCCCCGGAGGCATCGGGGTGTTTAACACGAAAAAAAACGCGATTTCTAGCGATCTAGCTTGGAACTAATCTCAATCGACCCGGTTTCGGCGGGGCGATGACATCTTATTCCGCGCCTGACGCAACGCCGCCACAGGGTCCGCACGCCCGGACCCCCGGGGCTTCGGGAAACCCGGCCGTTGAGGACAGCACGTGCATTGCGTCGGCAATGCGACCGAGAGGCCAAGATTTTGGTCGACCCGCCGAGAGCGCCGTGCGCTAGCGCACATGGACGGGTGCAAGGACTGCGCCGGGGCGGTCGCGTTGCAATCTGGCATCGCCCTCTTTACTGAGCCTCGTGGCCATAACGCAAGAGCGGTCCATGGTGGATCGCGGCGCTGCAGCCCATATCGGCCGCGATCCGCGCGCAGGCGTGCCGCACGGCCGGGACATACGGTACAGCGTTTCTCGAACCCGAGGCGTGTCCGGGCGGCGCAGGGCCCGGCCCGACACGGGGGGGCTCCGAATCCCGGTGGCGTCGGCGATCGGGATCCCGCTGAGCCGGATAGGATGAGCCGGATGCGCCGGGCGCGTGTCCGAGGCAAACAGGCAGGGTGCTCGTGATCGAAAGTCTCGTCGCGTTCTCGGTACGGTATCGGTGGATCGTGATCGCCCTCGTGGCGTTCGTCACGGTCGCGAGCGCCGGAATCGCAGCGCACCTCTTCCGGATCAACACCGATGTCGAGCGGCTGATCGATCCGAAGGAGCCGTGGCGTCAGGACGAGATCAATTTCGAACAGGCCTTCCCGCAGCGCTCGAACACCATCGTGGCGGTGATCAACGGCGAGACGCCCGAGGTGACCGAGGAGGCGGCCGTCAATCTCGCCAAGGCCCTGACGGCGCACAAGAATCTGATCGAGACGGTCTATCGTCCGGACGGCGGCCCGTTCTTCGACAAGAACGGCCTGCTGCTCATGTCGCAGGCGGACCTCGACAAGACCCTCGAATCGCTCACCCAGCAGCAGGGTCTGCTCGGACCGCTCGCCGCCGACCCGTCGCTGCGCGGGGTGATGCGGGTGCTGACGCTCGGCGCCCGCGGGGTGAAGACCGGGGACGCCAAGCTCGAGGATCTCGAGAAGCCCATGGGGCAGATCGACGCCACGCTGCAGAAGGTGCTGGCGGGCCAGCCGGCGCGGATGTCCTGGCAGGAATTGCTCTCCAACGGCGAGAGCAGCGTCACCGACAAGATGAAGTTCGTGGTCATCCAGCCGGTGCTGGACTTCAACGCCCTGGAGCCCGGCTATCAGGCGACCAAGCTGATCCGCAACGTCGCCCAGGATCTCAAGATCGATTCCGAGCACGGCCTGCGCATGCGGCTCACCGGCACGGTGGCGGTGGCCGACGAGGAGTTCGCGACCCTCTCGGAGGATGCGGGCGTCAATTACAGCGTCACGGTCGGCGCGATCGTCCTGTTCATCTGGCTGGCCCTGCGCTCGGGCAAGCTCGTCGGCGCGGTGATCATCACGACCTTCGCGGGTCTCGTGGTCACGGCGGCGCTGGGCCTCGTCATGGTGAAGGAGCTGAATCCGATCTCGGTGGCCTTCGCAGCGCTGTTCGTGGGGCTCGGCATCGATTTCGGCATCCAGTTCTCGGTGCGCTACCGGGCGGACCGCTACGAGCAGCCGAGCCTCGCCACGGCGATTCGCGCCGCTGCCCGGGGAGTCGGCTGGTCGCTGACCCTGGCGGCGATCTCGCTGCTGGCCGGCTTCTTCGCCTTCCTGCCGACGGCCTTCCGCGGCGTGTCGGAACTCGGCCTGATCGCCGGCGTCGGCATGGTCGTGGCGTTCCTGTTCTCGCTGACGCTGCTGCCGGCCCTGATCGCGGTGTTCAGGCCGGACGGCGAGAAGGAGGCGGTGCAGACCAACTGGCTCGTCGGCGTCGATCCCTGGATCATCCGGCACCGCAAGCCGATCCTGCTCGTCGTCGGGCTGATCACGCTGGCCGGCGCGCCGCTGCTCTGGCACCTGCCGTTCGACTCGAACCCGATGCACCTGCGCAGCGCGAAGACGCAGTCAAGCGCCACCTATCTCGACCTGATCAAGAACCCCGAGACCAGCCCGAACTTCATCGATGTGCTGGCCCCCAGCGTGGATGCGGTCCCGGCGCTGTCGAAGAAGCTCCAGGCGCTGCCGGTGACGGCCTCGGTCAACAGCATCGATACGTTCGTGCCGCGCGATCAGGACAAGAAGCTCGCGCAGATCGCCGACACGGCCCAGCTCCTCGATCCGGTGCTCAACCCCGGGCGCCGGCCGCCGCCGCCCACCGATGCCGACAACGTCAAGGCGCTGAAAGACGCCGCCACGGCGCTGAACGGTGTCGCGAACGACGCCAAGGGCGACCAGAAGGGCGCCCAGGAGGCCAAGCAGCTCGCCGGCACCCTCGACAAGCTCGCCGCCGGCCCGGTGCCGCAGCGCGAGGCGGCCTCCGTCGCCCTGACGAAGGATCTCGGGCCGCTGCTGGCGCACCTGCGCGACCTGCTGCACCCGGAAAAGATCACGCTGGAGAACCTGCCGCCGCAGCTGAAGGCCGATTGGGTGGCGGCGGACGGGCGTGCCCGGATCGAGGTCCACCCGAAGGGCGATTCGAACGACGACACAGTGCTGCGCCGCTTCTCGGATGAGGTGCTGAAGGTTGCCCCGCACGCCACCGGCGCGCCGGTAGCCACGACCCAGTCGAGCTACACGATCCTGGGCGCCTTCGTGCAGGCGGCGGTGACCGCCTTCGTGCTGATCTTCGTCATCCTGTCGCTCGCCCTGCGCAAGCCGTGGGACGTGGCGATGACGCTCGGGCCGCTGGTGATCGCGACCCTCTGGACGCTGATGGCGATGCGCATCGTCGGCATGCCGCTCAACTTCGCCAACATCATCGCGTTGCCGCTGATGCTCGCAGTCGGCGTGGCGTTCCACATCTACTACGTGATCGCGTGGCGGGCCGGCGTGACCGACATGCTCGCCTCCAGCCTGACCCGGGCGATTTTCTTCTCGGCGCTGACCACCGGCAGCGCCTTCGGCTCGCTGGTCCTGTCGAGCCATCCGGGCACGGCGAGCATGGGCAAGCTGCTCGCGCTGTCGCTGTTCTTCACCCTGGTTGCGGCGTTCTTCGTTGTGCCGGCGACGCTGGGCGAGCCGCCGGCGCAGCCCGACGAGGACCGTCCCGAGGCCGAGAAGGCCGCCGGCGCGGCGCTGCGGAAGAGAACCGGGCTGAAGGATCCGGTGCCGGCCAAGTAGGGCCGCTCAGAGGACCTTCTCGAAGAAGTGGTCCGGGTAGGGATCGTCGTTGAAGCGATCGATCTCCACCCAGCCCGATCGCCGGTAGAGGGCCAGGGCCTCGGGGAGGGCGCTGTTGGTGTCGAGCCGCAGCGTCCGCACGCCGAGGTCGCGGGCTGCGGTCTCGGCCGCCAGCATCAGCCGCTTGGCGAGTCCCAAGCCCCGGGCAGCGGGATCGATCCAGAGGCGCTTGATCTCCGCCAGCGCGCCGCCGCTCCCCTTGAGTCCAACGCACCCGACCGGGAGGCCATCCGCGACGGCGATCAGGAAGGTGCCGCGGGGCCGCACCATGTCGGCCGCCTCCGGGTCGCAGGACAGCGCGACGTCGAAGCTCATGGCGAAGCGGGCCGCCAGCTCGGCGTAGTAGGCGGCGAGGCAGGCACGGGCCGCTTCACCCCCCGGATCCGCCTCCGCGATGGCGATGGCGTCACGCCCCAGGGCGAAGGCGACCCGATCCATGGCGCGCAGGAGACCGTCGACCCGCGGCGCGCGCGCCAGCAAATCCACAGCGCGGGCATCCGACAGCGCCTCGTAGGCCTCGAATTCCCGCCGCCCCGCCTCCGTCAGCGACGCGACCCGGCGGCGGGCATCCGCCGGATGTGGCGCGGTCGTAACGAGACCCTCATCTTCCAGGCTCCGCAGGACGCGACTCATCAGGCCGGAATCGAGGCCGAGATAGGCCCGAATGGCGCCGACCTCGGTCCGCCCCGCGCCGATGGCGTTCAGCACCCGGGCGGCTCCGAGAGGGCGCCCGCGGCCGAGAAAGGAGTCGTCGAGTGCGCCGACCTCGGCGGTGACGGCGCGCGCGAACCGGCGAACGCGGGCGATGGCGGCAGGGTCCATCGTCTGACTTTAGTCAGAGACTTGCAGCGATCAAGGGCAGAAGTCGGAGAAGCCACCGCGGACCGCCTTCGACGCATCGGCTCTCGCGCGAACCTCGGCCGCGATCAGTGCGGCTCGCTCGTCAGCGTAGCGGTAGCCCGGCGCTTCGCCAGGAAAGTCTCCAGCGGTCGCCGGGTGCGTGTAGAGTTCGGTCAGACCATCCGGGAGATGAGCAAGAAGGCCTGCTACGCGGGCCGGCGTCATGGCGCCGGACCAGGCGAGGCCAAAGGTCCGATCCGGAATCAGCAGCCCGGCCTGCCGGGCGCGCACGGCGAGCAGCGCCGCCCAGGGTGCGATGTCGAGGGCAGCCCGGGGGCGGGCGCCGGGCTCGGCACGGCGCAAGATCTCCCGCGGCTCCCGGGGCACCCGCAGGGCGCGCATCCCGAAGTCGCGGCCGATGCGCAGAACCGCCCCCGCGATCAGCGGGTGGACGTGGAAGTGCTTGTGGGCGTTGACGTGGTCCAGCGGCAACCCGGTCGCCCGATAGGCGTCGAACTGCGCCCGGATCTCGGCGGCGAGCTGGCGCCGGGCGGCGGGCTTGCGGGCGAAGTCGAGGCCGAGACGGGCCATGTCGGCCCGCATCAGACCGGCTTCATCCGTCAGATCGGGCAGTTCCGCGGCGGGGAGGGTGGGCCACGCCTCCACCAGCACGAGGTGCAGCCCGACCCGCAGGGATGGCATCCGCCGTGCCCGCGTCACTGCGTCGGCGGCGGCCGGCGCCGAGACCATCAGGCTCGCCGCGGTGAGGATCCCCTCCCGATGCGCCTGCTCGACGGCCTCGTTGACCTCGGGGCTCAACCCGAAATCATCCGCGGTGACGACCAGACGCTTCACGATAACCTCGTAACGGGTGTCGAGAGGGCGAGCCCTCTCGCGGGTCCAGGGCAGAGCCCTGGAAGGAAAAGCGGGGCTCTGCCCCGCGCTCCCCGCCGGGGCCTGAGGCCCCGGACCCCTGACTTTACGCCGCCTTGGCGGTGCCCTGGCGCTCCTTGAGGAAGCGGTAGAACTCGACTCCCTCGCGCAGGCGGCGCTTCATCATGTCGGGCGAGCGCACCATCTCGCTGACGATCGAGGCGATCTTCGGCGCCCGGAAGTAGAACTTCTTGTAGAACTCCTCGACCGAGGTGACGATCTCGGTGTGGGAGAGGTGCGGGTAGTGCAGCGGCGCGACCTGCACGCCGTTCTCGTCGACGCGCTCGGCGTTCTCGATGTCGAGCCAGCCGTTCTCCACCGCCTGCTTGTACAGGAAGGTGCCCGGGTAGGGCGCCGCCAGCGAGACCTGGATCGTGTGCGGATTGATCCGCTTGGCGAAGGCGATCGTCTCCTGGATCGTCTCCTTGGTCTCGCCCGGCAGGCCGAGGATGAAGGTGCCGTGGATCTTGATGCCGAGCTCGTGGCAGTCCTTGGTGAACTGCTTGGCGACCTCGATCCGCATGCCCTTCTTGATGTTGTGCAGGATCTGCTGGTTGCCGCTCTCGTAGCCGACCAGCAGCAGCCGCAGGCCGTTGTCCTTCAGCACCTTCAGCGTCGCGCGCGGCACATTGGCCTTGGCGTTGCAGGACCAGACCACGCCGAGCTTGCCGAGTTCGCGCGCGATCGCCCCGGCACGCGGCAGATTGTCGGTGAAAGTGTCGTCGTCGAAGAAGAACTCCTTCGTCTGCGGGAACTCCTTCAGGCAGTAACTTGATCTCTTCGATCACGTGGGCGACCGAGCGGGTGCGGTAGGTGTGGCCGCCGACGGTCTGCGGCCAGAGGCAGAAGGTGCAGCGGCTCTTGCAGCCCCTCCCTGAGTAGAACGAGATGTAGGGGTGCTTCAGGTAGCCGATGAAGTACTTCTCCATCTCCAGGTCGCGCTTGTAGACGCTGGTGACGAAGGGCAGCTGATCCATGTCGGTCATGATCTCGCGGTCCTCGTTGTGGACCACGACACCGTTGGCGTCGCGATAGGACAGACCCTTGATCTGGGCCATCGGCACGCCGTCGGCGACCTCCTTGACGGTGAAGTCGAACTCGTTGCGGGCGCAGAAATCGACCACCGGGGCCTGGGCCATGGCGCCGGCGGCGTCGACCGCGACCTTGGCGCCGATCAGGCCGGCGATCAGCTTCGGATTGGCGGCCTTCAGCGCCTCGATGGTCTTCACGTCGGACTTGAACGACGGCACCGAGGTGTGGAGCACGACGAGGTCGAAGTCGTTCGCCTGGGCCACGATCTCGGCGAGCTTGATGTTGTGCGGCGGCGCGTCGATCAGCTTCGAGTTCGGCACCAGGGCGGCCGGCTGGGCCAGCCAGGTCGGGTACCAGAACGACTTGATCTCGCGCTTGGCCTGGTAGCGGGAACCGGCACCGCCGTCGAAACCGTCGAAGGTGGGGGCCTGGAGGAAGAGCGTGCGCATGGGGTTTCAAGGCCTCAGGGCAGTGCGGGGAGACGGGCGGAGGGTGCCGGGTTCAGCGGAGCGGCGCGCCGGCGTCGCTGCCGAGCTCCGCGTCGGGGATCAGTGTGCCATCCGCAACCACGTGATAATCATGACCTTTCCATGTCACCGCCCCCGACACGAAGGCCCAGGCGAAGTTCAGGAAGGAGAGGATGTCGCGGATCGGCAACAGTCCGTAGGGGTGCGGGGCGAGACCGAAGGCCCGCTCGACCTGCCGGCAGAGCAGGATGCGGCACGCCAGGGCGAAGCCGGCCACCGCCAGGGTGCCGAGCCCGGCGCCCGGCAGCAGCGCGGCCACGAGGGCCAGCGGGAAGGCGTGGGTGACGATCGAGCCGGCATAGCCCGCCGGATCGACGGTGCGGATCGTGCGGTTCCAGCGCAGCTCGTGCCGCCACAGGCCCGTGAGTTCGGTGTCGACGCTGGTATGCCCGATCGTGAAGCTTGGGATCACGACCCGGCCGCCGAGGCCGCGGAGCGCCGCGCCGATCGCGTAGTCGTCCGCGAGGTCGTTGCGGAAGGTGCGGAAACCGCCCACCGCCTCCAGGCTCGCCCGGGTGAAGGCGACGGTGGAGCCGAAGCAGGGTTTTGCCAGACCGAGGCTCAGGCCCATCACCACGTTGGGCAGGAAGTGCGTGTCGATCGCCAGCGTCGAGAGCCGGTCGTACAGGCCCCGGAACGCCGGCACGCCGTGGTAGAGGCAGGTCACGCCGGTGACGCCCTCCTGCGACAGCTCGGCGACCAAGCGCCCCAGGTAGTCGGGACCGACCACCATGTCGCTGTCGGCCAGCACCACCACATCGTGGGCGATCGCCTCGGCCATGTTTGATCAGGTTCGAAACCTTGCGGTTGGAGCCGTGCTGGCGGCCGTCCACCACGAGGTCTGATCCGGGCCTCGGATAGGCCTGCTTCAGCCGCTCCACCACGCCGATGGCGGATCGCCGGACTTCTGGACGCCGAACACCATCTGAACCGCGCCGGCATAGTCCTGGCGCAGCACCGTTTCGAGGTTTCTGGTACAGATTGGGCTCGAGGCCGCAGAGCGGCTTCAGCACGGTCACGGAGGGCCGCGCCACGCCAGGGTCGAGCGTCGGAACCGGGCGGGCCGCGTAGCGCCCGGCGCAATAGGCGGCCGCCAGACCGTAGACGCAGCCCGCCGCCGCCAGGATCAGGCAGATCAGCCGAGAGCCACGAAAGGCGTTTCAGCGCCAGCGAGGTGAGATCCATCCGTTCGGGTCCCCCGTACGGAACGTCCAGGCCGCTTCAGGCGGCTGAAATGCCATGGGCGGTGCCGGTTCAATGTGCGCCCCCCGGTCAGGGTTCACGGCGGCGTTCGGCTTGGCGGGCGAGCATGCCATCGGCCGCGCTGGCGTGACGGAAAATTTTCACACCAACCGCTTCGGACGCCCCCCGGACTTCAGCGGCGCCCGACAAGGCCGTTGCGCTGGGGCCGGCGATTCTCGCTGAAACCGAAAAACCCCCATCGCTCCGTTCGAGGCAGGACGTCCTGAAATGCGGTTTGCCGTGCCCATTTCACCACGAAACGTCAGACCTCGTGAAATCGTCGCCGTCCGAGGCGGTGTGACGTGGGTCGTGCAACCCCAAACAGCGCTGGGAGCCACCTGCTCCCACATCGACCCTTCGGCGTCCAACGTCGAACTTGGGCCGCCGCTGGCGCTGTGCCAGCCGTTTGGCGTAGGTCACGGTCAGACCCTGGCGCTTTGAACGCGTCGATCACGGCCGCCTGCTGCTCGGGCGTGGAAGCTCGAACCATGTTCGAGCCCACGGCGACTCCTGCGTCATGGCGGAAAAGAAAAGACAATCGAACGCCTTGTCCCGAGGGCCGTCCCGACGGCCTACGACCCGGAGCGGGCAGGGGACCCGGGGCCAGTCCTTCATGCGACCAGCGGCGAACGCTGGCATACAGCGGTCCCGCGCACCGTCTGGAACCGGCGGGCTCGTCCGCGGCCTCGCGCCTGGACCGGGACGAGCAGGGGCCGCGGGCCACGAGGATCGCCAGGAGGTCAAGCGAGATGCGGGAAGGCCGGCCAGACGGCGGAATCAGGCGCACTTACTTTACAACTCCTCAGCCGTCGCCGAGGCCCGCGCGACCATGCGCGGCGGAGCGTAACTGTAGAACGGCCCGAGGGTCGCGGGCTGCGACACGCGCTGCCTCCTTTGCTCCTGCCCACGGCATCCACCTCCCGATCCTCGTCCTCGGGGGCCTTCGGCGCGGAGCTTGGCCTCGATCCCGATGCCAGAGCACAGCAGGCTCGGGAAGCCCTGACGCCGAGATCGTCGAAACGCTTATGACCCAACGACAGGGGCGAGGGGCACGCCTCGGCCGGAATAGCGAACAGGCCGCACAGGGCGGATCCAGACCAGACCGCCTATCCTGCGCGCCCAGCGCGCCGGGCCACCGCGAAATAGCCCGCGCAACCGCGCACGGCCCCTGAGGCGGAGGCTCTCGATCATCAGCGCCCTGCGCCGAAATCGAACGGGATACCCCATGAATTGCAGGCCAGACGTAGAACCTCCAGCGTCCCCCGATATCACCCAGCCCCACCAAGTGGAACCAGCCAGGGCCGCTGCGAAGACGACCGTGGTTTGCCGTAGAAGCCGGCGGAGGCCTGTCACGTAGAGCTGATCGATGGCCGCCGAAGGCCCGCCACTCGCGGTCCCTGTCTATTGGACGCGAACTCGGCTCAGCAGCCCCTCGGATGGAAGCCCACTGTGCCCGGCCTTCCTCTGGATCAGAATATGAAGGCGCCGAGGGCGGGAAACCGCCAGGGCCACCAGGCCGCCCTCGACGGTGCGGGCGGATCGGCCCGTCGCCGGAGAATGAGCACCAGGCAGGGTCGAGTACCCATCATCGGTGAACAGGAGCTGCGTCAGAGCTCTGGGTCATCCAGGGTCGACGAACATTGCTGGCGCCCGCGAGCGCCACCCGTGACGCCTGGCGCTTGGCCAGCATGCGCGCACCGACGAAGTCGCCGTCCCACCGTGGCCACCGGCAGCAAGGGTGTTGATGCCCTCCGCGCACGAAGCGTCAGCGAGACGCCAGTCGTCGAGCCGTGGTCGCGCCGTCCCGGGAAGACCACGTTGCCAGCCGAGACCCTCCCACGCAACGGCGGACGATAGCGGGCGAGCTACCACCATGTGCGGCGCCCCTACCCGGACGCACACGAACGGCGGCCGATAACGTATTCCAGTCCGGAGGACATGAACAGGCCGACGACCGTGGCAGAGACCGGCGATCAAGGCCAAGGTCGTCAGGCGCTTCATTGTCGTCTTTCCAAGCTCGACATAAAGGCGTTGATGCGTGGAAATCGGCCACGGTCTGCGGCAGAAAAGGGTCCGCCAAGCCGAGAAACGTTCCTGCCACGTTGCAGCAACCTGATTAGGCGGTGTTCTATCACCGCGTTTCTGACACACCCCACCGGGGGCCAAAGTCGGTTCGCGGGGCTTGAGGGCCTACGCAGAAGGACCGCGGCACGTCCGCAGAAGGGGCACACGTCATAGGAGCGCGAGATCACCGATCTACGGCCCCTCGAGGCCCGTGACCGACGACACGCATGCCGGCGGCTTTCCCGACGGATCGACCCCGGGCGTCCCGGCCGCCGCAATCCCCCCGTCATGGCCTGGAACGAGTGGATTCCGCTGGAGGAGGTGATTCGTTCGGCTCGCTCGACGGTGCCACGATCCCGACCCCACCATCTGACGGAGAATCTTCAACCTGCCGCGGGCCGCGCAACCGTTCTACCGGCTGGCGAGCGGCTGTAAATATCCGAAGTTCATGAAGAAGCTCGCGCAGGCCGAGCTCGACAACTTCATTCGGATACCTGGCCGGCGAGAGGCGTAAAGGTCCGCCGTCCCGACACGGTGGACTTCTTCCAGGAAGTTCAAGGCGCCTGCGCATGGACCTCCCCGCGGCTTCTTCGTCGCCTTCGCCGCGCGGACCCGTACCTCGTCATCGGCGACGAGAATCATCGAGAGCCCGATGTGCTGGCGCTCGCGCTACTTCGAGGGCGACGCCTACCGCTCGCTGTTCAAGGAGTATTTTCGGAATGGTGCCCGCTGGACGTCCGCGCCGCGGCCGCAGCTCACCGACGACCTCTACAACTACGATTACCGGGTGCCGAACCTGAAGGCCGGCGAGCCGATGCAGTTCACCGTCAACGAGTTCGAGCCGGTCTTCGACGCCGCCGACTTCGTCCGCTGCGGCCGCGACCTGTTCGTGATCCGCTCGAACGTGACCAACCTGATGGGCATCGAGTGGCTACGCCGCCACCTGGGCCCGGGCTTCCGCATCCACGAGATCGAGAGCCGCTGCCCGCAGCCGATGCACATCGACTCGTCGTTCATGCCGCTGGCGCCCGGCAAGGTGCTGGTCAACCCGGACTACGTCGACGTCGAGAAGCTCCCGGCGGTGCTCAAGAAGTGGGACGTGCTGATCGCCCCGCGCCCCGACCCGGTCGAGGGCTTCATGAGCAAGATCTCGATGTGCTCGCCCTGGACCTCGATCAACGTGCTCGCGATCACCGAGAAGAAGATCGTCGTCGACCAGAGCCAGCCGACGCTGATCAGGGCGCTCAAGGATTGGGGCTTCGACCCGATCCCGGCCCCCTTCCTGAGCTACGGCCCGTTCGGCGGCTCGTTCCACTGCGCGACCCTCGACGTCCGCCGCCGGGGCGTGCTGAAATCGTATTTTTAGGATTTGGGCTTTCGCCCTCCCGCCCCTCGCGGCAGGGCGAAACGCGCGACGGAATTTGTCGTCACCGACAAGTCCCGAGACGGGCACCGTGTCATTCCAGGGCGCCGCAGGCGGCCCCGGGACGACGGGGAGCGTTTGCGCGCCTTGGCGGATCCCCGCGCGCTCAAGATCATCGGATCCGGGCCTCTGATGAGGCAAGTCAAACCGCGTCCGCTTGATCAGATCAGTTGTGCCGTCCTTGCGGGCGCAGCGAAGCAATCCGGCAGCGCCACCCTTCTCGATGTCCCGCTGTCCCGGGTTGCTTCGCTGCGCCCCGCAAGGATGGAGCAGGCCTCACCGATCGAAGCGCTCAACCCAAAACGGTATCAGCGCGACGAAATCCCCTCGATCAGCGCCCGGTTGAAGCCTTCGGGATCCGACATCTGCGGGGCGTGGCCGGAATCCGGAAACTCCACGAGCCGCGCCCCCGGGATCGCCCGCGCGGCCGCCTTCCCCAGCTCAGGATAGTGTCCGAGACTCGCTCGCACCTCCGGCGGTGCGAGGTCCTTGCCGATCGCCGTGTTGTCCTTCTGGCCGATCATCAGCAGCGTCGGCACCGCGATCTGCGGGAGCCGGTAGACCACCGGCTGCGTCACGATCATGTCGTAGACCAGCGCCGAGTCCCAGGCGACCGCCGCCTTGCCGGGGCCATTGTTGAGCCCGGCCAGCATGTCCACCCATGCCTCGTAGCGCGGCTCCCAGGGCGCCGGCGTAGTAGGTCGCCGTCTCGTAGGCGCGGATCGACTCCGCCGAGACTTTCAGCTCGCGCTGATACCACTGCGCCAGGGAGATGGGCGGCAGGCCCTTGGCGCTCCAATCCTCCAGGCCGACCGGATTGACCAGCACGAGCTGGTCCACCGCCTTCGGGTAGAGCAGGGCGTAATGCGCGGCCAGCATGCCGCCGGTCGAGTGGCCGACCAAGATCGGACGCGCGATCCCGAGCTGCGCCAGCAACGCGTGCGTGTTCTCGGCGAGTTGCCGGAAGGTGAACTGGTAGGCGGCCGGCTTGCTCGACTTGCAGAAGCCGATCTGGTCGGGCGCGATCACCCGGTAGCCGGCCGCGCTCAGCGCCCGGATCTGGCTCTCCCAGGTGGCGGCGCAGAAGTTCTTGCCGTGGAGCAGCACCGCAGTGCGGCCGTTCGGCGTCGCGGCCGGGACGTCCAGATAGGCCATCTGGAGCGTCTGGCGCTGCGACGTGAAGGTGAAGCGCTGCACCGGGAACGGATAGGCGAAGCCTTCGAGCTCCGGTCCGTAGGATGGCTGCGGCAACCGATCGGCCCGGGCACCGCCGGGGAGGAGTAGGACCAAGAGGGCGGCGGCGAGGACGGATCGGTGCATGGCAGCGTCGGAGCCTGATCGGTGAGCGGCGGTCGGCGCCGCATGCCGGCCCAGATCGGGCATCCCGGCGCCGCTGTCCATGCGCGACAGTGCGGCTTCGCGCTTCCGTCAGGCCGCGCTATCTGCTCACCGCTCCCGTCTCCAGTCGTGGATGTCCCCGATGCTGCGCCGCCCCGCCCTGATCGCCCTCGTCGGCGCGCTCACGCTCGGACCGGCGCCGGCCCACGCGGCCGATGCCTGCGACGTCCTCACCGCCAAGGTGATCCGCTCCACGGGGGCGTCCCTGGCAGGGCGGGCCGGCCCCGTCGCGGTGTTCCGGACCCAGGATGCCCAGAGGATGAGCCTCGATTGCCGCGCCCCGGCCCGGATGACGCTGGCGTCGCGCGATCGCGAGCCGTCACCCGGCTACTTCGTCCTGGTGGGGCGCGCCGCCCGGGCGCTCGCCGGCGTGGATCCCACCGCCGCCGAGGTGCTCGCGCTCAACCTCCATCAGGCGAGCCTCCTGGCGAACGCCCCCCGGCGGGGCGCCAGTGGCCGGGCGCTCATGCTGTGCGAGACCGGCCCACGCGGCGACGCCCTGCGGGACGATCTCACCGTCTGCCGGATCGCGACCCGGACCGGACTTTCGCGGCTCCGCAGCAAGGGGTAGACCGGCCCCATGTCGCTCCTCGCTGCACCCGGCCCCGTCGTCCATGTCGGCGGCGTGCGCTTCGCCAATCACCTGCCGCTCGCCCTAATCGCCGGCCCGTGCCAGCTGGAGGGGCGGAGCCACGCCTCGAAATCGCCGCCGCCCTGAAGGAGCTGGCGGCCAGCCTGGGGCTGGGCCTGGTATTCAAGACCTCGTTCGACAAGGCCAACCGCACCTCGGGCAGCGCCGCCCGGGGCGTCGGCCTCGACGAGGCGCTGCCGGTCTTCGCGGAAATCCGCGAGACGCTTGGCCTGCCGATCCTGACCGACGTGCACGCCGCCGAGCAATGCGCCCGGGCCGCGGAGGCCGTGGACGTGCTCCAGATCCCGGCCTTCCTGTGCCGCCAGACCGACCTGCTCCTGGCGGCTGCCGCCACGGGGCGGGCGGTCAACATCAAGAAGGGCCAGTTCCTCGCCCCCTGGGACATGAAGCACGTCGCCGCCAAGGTGACGGAGGCCGGCAACCCGAACGTCATCGTCACCGAGCGGGGCGCCTCGTTCGGCTACAACACCCTGGTGTCGGACATGCGCAGCCTGCCGATCATGGCGCAGGAGACCGGCGCGCCGGTGGTGTTCGACGCCACCCACTCGGTGCAGCAGCCGGGCGGCCAGGGGACCGCCTCCGGCGGCCAGCGCGAGTTCGTCGCCGTCCTGGCGCGGGCCGCCGTGGCGGTGGGGGTGGCGGGCGTCTTTCATCGAGACGCATCCCGACCCGGACCGGGGCGCCCTCCGAACGGCCACGAACATGGGTGGCGTTGAAGGACAAGCCGGCGCTTCTGGAGGAGCTCATCGCCTTTCGACCGGCTGGCCAAGCGGACCGCGCCGCCTGAGGGGCGCGTACCGGCGGCCCATGAGGCCGATGGCCGCCTGGGCGATCCGCACGCACCCCCCGGGGCCCCCCCCGCGGCGCCGCGAAGGCCGCGCATGGCCGCGCGGCGCCGGTTGGCCGGAACCGCGTCGATGCCTCCGTCCGGTTCGGGATCAGGGCCGCCTTCGGCGCCAGCACGTGGGATCCGGAGGGGCCTGGCACGAGGCCGTAGCGCCCGTCGGCTTCGCGCGCCGCCGCCTGGAGGAAGGCGGCCCTCGACGGTCGAGCGCCGCTCCCGGATCGTCGCCTCACGGCTCGGATCCAACTGCGCTGACACGGGCGAGGAAGGCATCCAGCGGCGGGTAAAGCTGCTCGCGCCGCTCGACGGGTGACGTCGCGGCAGCATACGAACCGCCCCCCCCCCCCCCCCCCTCACCCCCCCCCCCCCAAAAAAAAAAAAAAAAAAAAACCCCCGCCCCCCCCCCACCCCCCCCCCCCCCCCCCCCCCCCCGCCGCGGGCCAGGGCCGCCGCGATTGCCTCCTGCGGCCGCCGCGCGGACCGCGGGTCTCGTACTCGATGGGACGCAGGGCGTCGAAGAAACTTCCCGCCGCGAGGGGCTCGACCAACGACGACGGTAACCCGCCGGGCGCCAGCCACGCGCGCGGCCTACGACGGAGGGCGGCCGCGGGGTCGGGCACGTGATGCAGGGCGTTGAGCATCACGGGCACCGTCGAAAACTCGATGTCGGGGAAGGGGAGGGCCTCCGCGCCCGCGGCCTCGAACCGCGTCCTCCGGCACGGCGGACCGGGCGCTGGCGAGGGCTGCCGCGACCGGGATCGATCCGGTGACGGTCGACTCCGGCGTTCTGACCAGGACGCCGCTGCGAGCGTCCCGGGTCCGCAACCGATGTCGAGGATCCGCATTTCCCGGAAATGGCGCGAAGGTGTCGCGGATCAGCGTCAGGGGGGGCGTCCCATCATGTGTCCTCCGAGGGAACCTCCCTAGCCATGCCCGGTCGCGTGCGGAACGCGGCGCCGCCGGCGGAACCGGTCGAATCGTCGCGGCCGGAAGACCGGCTGCGCGGCACGGGGCTGCCGCCGCGGTCGGTGAGACTCCGCGCAAGAGTTAGGCGCATCAGTCCGAGCGCAGATCGACAAGCTTGGCGTTGATCCGGCCCCCCGTGGTCAAAAAAAAAAAAAAAAAAAATGGTGAACGGCGGTTCATGATTTCGGATCTGTGCGGATGCGCACCTTATATGCCGGGGCGAAACCTGGAACTCACTCAGCCGTGGCCACGTTATTGGGCATGTTTGGTCGAGGATCGAGAAGGAAACACTATGCGCAAGATCGGAATACATCGCGACCCGCCGCCGCCCTCGCCATCGGCAGCGTCGCCGCCACCACGGGCGCCGAGGCCCGTCCCTACGGCTTCCACGGCGGGTATGGCGGCTATCACGGCGGCTACTACCGCGGCGGCCGTCGCGGCATCGGCACCGGCGCCGCCATCGGCCTTGGGATCGCCGGCCTGGCCGCTGGCGCGATCGCGGCCGGCGCGGCGCGCGACAGCTACTACTGGGGGACGGCGGCTAACGGCCCCCCCCCCCTACGCCCCGTTCCTACGGCTAGTGCTCCGGTTTTACGGCGGCTACGGCCTACGCGAGCCCATGGCTACGGCTACTACGGCTACGGCTTACTAAAGTTCTAAGATTCCGAAAGGATCGGGGGGCGACCGGCGCGAGCCGGTCGCCTTTTCTGCTTTGGGGCCAAGCCGCCGCATTGATGGACGCCGCACCAGAAGACCTCAGAATTCCTAAGTAATGATTGCGAGTCCGCACCGGACTGCGGCATCCTGCCCTGCGTAAGGTCGTCTGTCGGGGGCGGAGGATGCCCGATCGTCGCAGCAGTCGATCGGGCGTATCATGACGCGGGCTGCCTCTACTGGTTCCGATACGGCGACGGGATGGCCCATATCAACCGGCACCTGAGGGATCGCTCGGACCGCCAAGCTTCGGGCCGAGAGCGAGGCTGCCCTACCGCGCCGCTCACCGTGCTGGGCGATTCGGGATCCGGTCGATGCCGCGGGGCGTGCTCATGTTATCTTGTGGCACGGGCGCGCGGGAACGCCGACGCCGGAGCAGGAGGCGGTCATCGAGGCCGAACTCCCGCATGATCGCGCCGCCCCGGCGGCGCGATGGCGGACCGAACTGGCCTATATCCGCCATGCCGCCGAACAAGACGCCCGGACGCCGACTCGAGCGCTTTCTCGGCATTCTCGGCCCCCTGTTGCGAGAGAGGCTTGACCCCCACCGAGCGCGCACGACCTCGGGCGGATGCTCGACGACTTCGCGGCGGTCCATCAGGGGCCGGATCCCGGAGCAGGAGAAAGCCTGATGGCCCGGGCCGTCAGAGCCATGGCAACCGACGCCTGATCGCGCGCGGACACGTCGGGTGCGCCTCACCGACCGCGGTAGGGCGGGACGCCGGGATCCGGCAACCAGACGGTCGTAGGCGCGTCGCCCGTCTGCCAGAACACGTCGATCGGGATGCCGCACCGAGGATACCCAAAAAACCCGCCGATGAGCAGATAGCGCGGCTCCAGCAGGTCGCGGAGCCGGCTTGCCGATCGCCCCACGGTGCAATCCTCGTGGAATGCCCG